>JABUIW010000024.1:6414209-6481573 GCA_013363375.1 Menidia beryllina
TAATAATAATAATAATAATAATAATAATAATAATAATAATAATAATAGTAATAACCCTCCTCCTCCTCATCATCATCATGATCATCATCATATGTATCAATCTCAGGAATGTTTGTGGCTACTCAGAGGACAGAGGGAATCTCCACATCTGATTTAATCACTCGTATAGTCCGTGACTACGACGTCTATGTTCGACGAAACTTGCAGAGAGGCTACACTGCCCGTGAACTAAATGTTGGATTCCTAAAGGTAAAACATTTTTTAAGCTGAAAAAAAGAGAAAAGTTAAGAAGAGATGTAAACAAAGTTTACTTTGTCTGTCCTGACAGGAGAATAAATATCGGCTGCAGAATCAGGTGGACAAGATGAAAGAGACGGTTCGAACGGTGGAGGAAAAGTCCAAACACTTTGTCTACAAGGTGGAGGAGAAGAGTCAGGATCTCATCCACAAGTGGGAGGAGAAGTCACGAGAATTCATTGGCAACTTCCTGGAGCTTTTTGGACCTGATGGAGCATGGGCAAGTTCATTTTCATAAATATAAAATCGGGAGCGAAGTAAAAGGGGAAAGCTCTGGAAGTTGATTAAGTCTCTGTGGTCTCAGTTGGAAAAGGCCTCGATCTCAAAACACCTTATTTAAGCCAACCTACAATCACAGCTTGACTTAACAGACAAACACATTTGGCAGCTGTTCTTGGTCACATCGAATGTAGACAGAAAATGCAGAGTCAAGTGATTTCAGAACAGAGTATTCCATAAAAGGGAAAAGAAATGTCTCCATTGCATGCAAATCTAGCAAAGAATCCTTACATATTCTAGTATAATAACAGTTTTGTGTTAGATGAGTGGATTTATAACTGGTTAACCGACTGAAATATCCCAATGAAAGACAAGAACCAGTAGGACCACTAACTTCCACAATCTTTTGTGACGCACAAAACCTGAAAATCAGAGCGAGCTGGAATGATATTTGGTGACAACTCTGTGCAACGTAAAAAACACAACGTATTACCAACAACAAAGTGTTCTATCTCTGTTTTTCCTCAGCATGCAATTCAGGAGCGCAGCGGGCGGATGATTCAGGCGCTCTCACCTTACTCGTCACCCCGTGGCTCCCCCAGCAGCAGTCCCACCAGAGGACGCTCCTCTTCTGCCGACTCCCACCCCTCCTCAGCTCCCACCTCTCCCACTTCTGCCGTGTCAGCCCCATCCTCACCCAAAAAGCGGACGCGTTCCTCTCACAAAGCAGCCTTTGCCCAGAATGGACATGTATGAAAAGCTTCTCATGCTTTGAACATCTTTATTTCTGTCTTCTCATGCCTATAAGTAGAAAGGTAACCTGTCAGAAAAGCAATGACTATACATTTTAATGATCCTGTAAACATGTAGTTCTTTAATTTATTATTGGTATCTTTAGGTAAAAGTGGGATATCGGGATGTACATAATGTGTATTGGTAAAAAGAAAAAGAAAATAAATTCAATTTATCCATCCATCCATTCTTCTGAACCGTTTATTCCCTAATGGTGTTGTGGGGGGACTGGAGCCTAACCCGGTAGTCAATGGGCAAGAGGCAGGGTACACCCTGGACAGTCTTCCAGTCCACTGCAGGGCCACACAGAAACGAACAACTACACACACTCACACTAACTCATTTGGAATGTCCAATCAACCAAACATACAAGTTATTAGATTTTGGGAGGAAACCAGAGAACCCATGCATACAAACTCCTCACGGAAAGGGCTTGGTTCCCTGGGGATTTGAACCCAGACCCCTCTTACTGTGAGGTGATGGTGCTAACCACCACACCACCGCTCTAAATTCAATTTAGGTTGGATACAATTATGTCCTTTGAAATTCCTGCCATATGTGTTTTACACATGAACATTGTGTGATCGACTTCAGTGGGTAGTTGCTAAACAAAGACAAGCATTTTGTTAAAAGAGAGATTTTCCCCCCACGATAGGAAGAAAACACAGAGGTAAGATCATGATAAGATCTTGAAAGTATAATATCAACAATTTATGGAAGCTAAACCTGCTCTAGCAATATTCAAGTGGGTTGGTCTTGACTCAGAATCCTTTCTGAACCAATCTGATGGGTCATGTAAAGTGATTGAGCTCAGGATCATGACGTCTATGGGAACTGTTCTGTAGAAGTTGATGACAGACCCTGTACTGGCTATTGAAAAGCTGGAGGAGGTGGAAAAAGAGAGGGAGGTCTGGGGGATGCAGATTCTTTCCCCCGTGCACCAGTCTTGGACGAGTACCAGACAATAGGAGTATCATGAATGTTGCAAGCAAAAACAGTTTAACAGTAACACATCCATCTTTCTATGCTAGCTTTTTTAATCTCTTGCTTTTCCTGATTTTATATCATAAATTGAAAAATACATAGCACAATACACAAACACAATACATAGCTGTTTCTGAAAAAGGAAGGCCTTATCACCAATGGGATTTTCATTTTAAGCTTAATTTACCTTAACATCGCCTCAATACATTTTTGCTTTTCTAATTTGAATGTTTGATATTTCAGAGAAAGTGGTGACGTTGACTGAGAACCTCAGACAACTCTTATGTTTTAGGGACTCATAAGTTACGTGGGAGCCTGAGCTTTATCATGTGTTTTTGGCATCTTCTTTATAGAAATTAAAATTGTGCTGTAAAAGACAAATCAAGGAACTGAATTAACTATAACAGCAATCAAATGTTTACAACAAATAATAAATCCAGTTAAAGTTGCATTACTATCACTGTCTTAAAACTATCCTAATATCTGGCTGGCTTTTGCAGCAAAAGTGTGCACCCTGCTGGACACCAGGGAGAATACAGATCTTCAGCTTTAACTTATCTTTTGTTTTTCACGTGGTCTAGTATATCTACCAAACAAAGGGCAGGCAAGCAACTTAGTTAAAGATTCCAGATGTGGGCCAAAATTGAAAACGAGACCTTTATTTGTGAAATGATCAAATGAGTAAACTATACTTATTTTAGCCCGAAAATGGTTTTCTTCACTGAATGCAATGTAAGTAAAGGTGTTTGGATTATGAAATAAAACTGTGAGAGGATATAAATTCCCACTTAGTAAACATAGCTGTAAGTTATTTGTGGAGCCAAATGTCGTAAAGTGTGTTATTTAACTGCTAATAGTATGGCTGAATGAATGGTCAATAATCCTTAACTTGATTTGTTATGAGCCAAAAACAACACACTTGACATATAGAGTAATCTAAATGCTTGACAACATCTTCGCATGGTAGAGGGACTCATCTTGGTCCTTGTTGAATCTTTGGCTCAATCCTTTAAAACCAAAGGTATGACGTCACCGTCAGCTAATGTCCAACACGGATTAAAGATGGCGCCCTCTCACGCGCTGAGGTGCTGTAAACGGGCTCTCAACTGGGTACCTGTTCTGTTTATTAACCTGGTTGTCGGCTGGTCCTATTACGCTTATGTTGTGGAACTCTGTGTGTGTAAGTACTCTCATTTTGTGATTTTTTTCCGGAAGAATTATGCCGACTTGGTGTGTAAATCTGCTCGTATGGACAGTTTCTGGGTTGTCAACTTTGATCAGCTGGTTGGAGTAGATTTAAAATCAAGCTGCATACTCTGATTTGAAAAAATAAAATGTAAGATAAACACTAAAGACTTGACCCTTTCTGTTTAGATGGTTTATTACAATTTATGCGGCCCCTGATAGCAGCAACATGTAAAACATCTGTACAACCGGCAACTTTGAATTGATAATTTATCAACTGTAGAAATAGTTATTTGTTGATATTAAAGACGAAAGTAAATTGTCTCAGGTTTGTGTTTGTTGACTTTAACAGTGTTGTGTTGATACTCTATATCGGTTGTTTTAAATGTTTTATTCTGAGTTGTATGTTGTTGTGTCATAAGATTTTCTCTACTAATTTTTTTTCCTCGCAGGTTCTGTGTAAACACTATGTATTTATCTGTAATATATGTCCTATCATCGTTATATTAATATGTTTTTTTTTGCACAATGGGTTTAAATGTTTTGCTTGCATGATCTGGTTCACTTGTCATAGCTGATTAAAGCTGCTGTTGATGTAAGATGACGTGCCCTCCTTCCATAAAAGGAGCTTTTTTCTAGATTGCCTCAGGTTTGAACTGATGTTACTGGACATCTTCAGTGTAGTCTGTAATTCAGCGGCCGTGCTCAGGACAGGGACATCCCTGCTGCTTAAACAAAGCTCTCTGTTATGGGTGGGCCACTGCTGGCCGTGCCAGGCTGCTGCCACATGGTACCAGAGAGGGGGAGATGTATTCATGCATTCTAATGGCATTCATTCACACTCACTAATCTATATGCCTTTTTTTCCTTCCTCATAGATACAATCCCAAATAATGCAGAACGAAGTAAGTGCTGCCTTATGTACACAAATCCCGATTTCTGTTTTAAAATGTGCTCGGTTTCTCTCATGTTTTTGGAAGACTACCCCAACTCAAATTTTCGTTTTCTTTAACAGTCAGCTACTTGGTCTTCTTCCACATTTTCTTCGGAATGTTTGTATGGTCATACTGGAAAACCATCTGGTCCAAACCAGCCAGCCCCTCTGCAGCAGTAAGCCAGTCCTGTATTTCTAGTGCAAAAACAGATATGTTGAATTCATCAGAATGGCTTTCCCTGACTCCTCTCTCCTCTCCTCCTGTCAGTTCGCTCTGCCCAGAGCAGAGAAGGAGCTGTTTGAGAAGGAGCAGCGGGCTGAGGTGCAGCAGGAGATTCTGAAGAAAGTGGCAAGGAATCTACCCGTGTACACGCGCACGGCTGGAGGAGGTCAGGCTTACGCTGCAGTAGCAGAAGTGACTGTGGTTGGCTTATTTCTTGTACTCCCTATAGAGGTTTTGTCACAGACCTCAAGGGTAAACTCTGTTTACCAACCTCTGTGAATAGAGGAAGGAAGCACACATGCTGCTGTCATCACTCAGACAGTGTTTGTCACACATAACAGTTGCAGAAATGTGTTGCTCGCTGTTTTTGCCTTCGTGTTTTGGATCAGGTGATGCTGTATAAGGTGTTTCTTTGTTGTTAAGTGTTAATTGGACATGGGTGCATCTTCTTTTCTCGGCTGGCTGTCTTTTTAAAGCTTACTTACCAACAAGTGTAATGTGATGTGTTTAAGAATAGAAGGCATAAGCAATGACACTGTGTGGCATTTAATAGATTTAGACTTAATAAAATTCAATTCAACTTTATTAGTCCCTGTAGGGACAAAAGATTTAGATGGTCAATTTGTGACTTGAAAATTTAATTGAGGATGTATTTATGAATAAGGCATACTCTTTATTTTTGGTGTCAAAACACTTATTTTGTTCAAACATCAGCTTCCTCACACATGGTGATGCACACTGGTGCGTTTTCTGCTCTCATTTTTCCCAAAACAGCCATCCGATATTGCGACTACTGCCAAGTAATCAAACCTGACCGCTGCCATCACTGCTCAACCTGTGAAATGTGAGTGCTTTCTAACAGTGTGTTGTGCAGAGAGACCACTTTGTTTTCTTTTTGGGCTTCTTGGTGAGATGTTGAAACTTAACTTCCTCCTACCTTTCAACAGCCACATTATGTATTATAAATAAAATTGACAGAAAAGTTTGCGTTGGAGCTGATGCGTTGTTACAATATTTTATCTTGATAACACATAATTAGAGTAATATTTAGCATGTAGATACACAAAAGAAATGGCTGACTGGAATTGTCATTGTGCAGGTGTGTTCTGAAAATGGACCACCACTGCCCCTGGTGAGTTATTCCTGTTTAATGCAGGATGTCAACTACTCTGTATACAGTTTTGTTTTACAGTCACCATTTTTATGGTATGATTATTGAACACACATTGTAAAGAGATATGTATATTTTTATATTGCTCATTTGTCTTATTGTTCCTGCTAGGGTGAATAACTGTGTGGGATTCTCAAACTACAAGTACTTTGTCCTGTTCCTGGCCTACGCCACTCTCTACTGTGTAGTAATATGTGCGACTGTCATCAAGTATTTCATCAAGTTTTGGACAGTGAGTACATTCTCTCTTTCTGTATATGCAGCGTTCTTATTGGCCACAACAGATTGCATGCTGAGATGTGGACAGCCAATGTCACTGGGATGCACGGGTGTGTCTCCAGTGACCCTCCACAGCCTCCTGCTGTACTCAACACAATGGTTCATGTAGCAACAGTGAAGTTGTAAAGTGTGCTTTAACAAAACATGCAAAAACAATCATGTTTTCACTCGACTTGTCTCGTGTGAAGAAGAGCTGTTGTGCCAGAGCAACTAAGTGCAAAGGAAAAAAATATCCATTTAATCAGACTGAGTCATTTGGGAAGATTAATTGAGAGGGGATCAGAGTATATTTTTACAGAATGACAAGGCTTACACTGTTATTTCTTCCTGTTTTTGTTTTTTTTCTGTCTCCGCTCTTAAGAAACAACTGCCTGACACGCATGCCAAATTCCACATATTGTTTCTGTTTTTCGTGGCGGCCCTGTTTTTTATCAGCATAGTTTCGCTTCTCAGCTACCACCTGTGGCTTGTGGGAAAGAACAGGACCACTATCGGTAAGTATGGAACATCATGCACGCTGCTAAAGCATCGTGTACTTTTGCAGTTGTCACTGAATTCTTTTTTAAATTCTCTCTCCAGAGGCTTTTCGAGCTCCCGTCTTTGTGAATGGTCCTGACAAAAATGGGTTTTCCCTTGGATTTAGCCGGAATGTGGTTGACGTGTTTGGAGACCAAGCAAAGTACTGGATTTTTCCTGTTTTCTCAGGGTGAGACGAATATTGTGTAGTAACTGCATTTACTCATCATTTAAGTAATCAGAGTGAATTACATTAACAAATTAACTGGCTGTGCTGCTGCATTTCTGAACAGAAGTTCTGGTAGATTAGCTTACTGGTAACTCTTCTGGACTCCTGAAAGTGAAAGTAAACATAAATCGAAGTAATGCTTAGTTGTTGACATGTGGTTTTATTTTTTTTGCAGTCAAGGAGATGGACATTCTTTTGTTACCAGACTGGTTCACATAGACCCTGAGCACGCAAACAGCATCTTACAGCAGAATGGCAAAATGCGAGTATTTTCTCTTTATTAAAAAGAAAAGAAAGGATCTTCAGAATTGATTTGACTTTTTTTTGTATCATTCTTTGCTAATCTGTAGTTAATTTAATTACAGCCCAGCGGATGCAGAGCCTAAACCGTGTGCTGATGGTAGTGATGTGCAGCGCGCAGAGAGCAACAGTATAGAGAAAACTGGTGTGTTTTTATTTCAGACAATTTTTCTTTTTTTTTAAGTTGGGATCTTTCTCCTGAAAATGAACAATATTCAGTCGATCAAAACAATTCTTTTTTACACCATTTCCTTCAAGACGGAGGCCAGACAGTGGCTGTGACGGTAGACAGTGAGCCATAGGCGGTATGTGGATGTGATTTTCGAGGCTTTGCTGGTTTGTCTTTGTTGTGTGCTTACACTGGCTTTGTCTGCTCTCACTGCAGGACACATGCACATCTGCAAAGACCTCTGCTATAATGCCTTAAACCAGGAGCATGGGGACCTCTACAAGAGCCATCCTCCGCCCTCATTAAGAGTTTAAGCACAGCCTCAAACCACATACTAATTGCAGGTTTTGTGCAAGGTAAAAGGACCATCCTGATCACCACCACAGTACTGCTGTCTGCACAACAGAGACACTACAGCCACCTCATAGACTGCACCAGTCTGGAGCAGAGGTGACTTAGGATCCTGTCTTTGTTGATTGCCAAAGACATTTTGAAAAATAATATTTATTATGACTGCACGTGAAAATCTCTGGGAGCATGTGTTTATCTTTATTGTGTGGTTATCTGTGCAAATTAATCAATGTAACACCTTTGAACTAGGAATTCATTCTTTGTCAGTGTTAATCAAAACTTTTTGGAACTAAATCTCGAATCTCGATTATGCTTGTAGAACCACTAGAGCAACATTTCTACAGTCACTGCAATATGTCACCTTTCAGCTTATCAACATAAGAGGTAACAAAATCAAATTGCCTCAGATTCAGGTTAAACTTGTGTGTTTAAAAATATTTAATATGATTTCTGTTTACAATTTTTTCAGTCACCAGTTATTTTACTTGATTGTTTTTTTGTATTTGTATTTCTATGATGGATAAACATACAGATCATATAAGCTTAAAAGATGAGGACCAAAGGTTACAAATGGTTTACTATTAAATAATTTAGAGAAATAACCAATACAGCATCTGTAATGCATCAATGAGAATTTTTCCTATTTTTATTTATTATTCTATAGACTTTGGCATTTGTTTTGGATATTATGTATTGCCAACATTATTGGTTTGAAATATTCAGAATCAAACTCTTTGAAGATGAAGTACCAAAGGTCAGTGGCATTTGTTCTGCAGTATCCTTGAACCTAAACCAGGATAGATAAGGAGAGATTTTTATTCCGGTGGTGTGGGTGTCATTATGGTCCTCTCTGCACCGATTTCATTATTTTACACGCCTTTTAGTGGACATATTCACAGCCTGTTGTGAGGTTGGCTTGGGCGATCAGATAACAGTTATGTGAAGACTGGTAGCTGATGTGAATGTACTCACAGTGGTTTAATAACTAACTGCACTGACTGAGCTTTGCTTAATGCACAACCAGGCAGTTTGAGCTGCTAATATAGTAGAATTTGTAAATAACTGCTTTTTTATTGAAAATTTGGATATGCTGGTTTATCCCGATTGGTCTGTAACAATAAATATCATGTATAAAACTGTGTGTTGGTCTTTCCTGAGATACTGTTAGGTTTTGGGGAAAAAAAGCAGTTTATAATGGACATAGCTACATTTAGGAGGATTTAGATTCACATTCCCATTTTTCCCTCTTTCATGTCACGCAAAAACAAGTGACAACAGGAAAGAATGACATTTTATTCACATGCAACAAATTTACATGACCAATCTTTGATCCTTGAAAAGTGTTGAAGTTAAAGTTTGATCTAAATTTGTTTTGAATATCCACCAAAACCTGACAGGTTGAGTATGACAAAGGAACCCTGGCAAAACATGCTTGTAGAAACAAACTATTTGATGACATTTTACACAGAATTAAAATGTATCTAACCCTAACCCAAATACATATTTGCAAAAAACTGAACGTCCCCTGACAAAGTGTGACGGAGAGAGCTGGAGTAAACATCTCTGGAGACCAACTTGCTTTAATTGGAGTGTTTTGGTTGAAGCTTAGCAACAACTGAGGCAATGATGTTACATTAAGTATCAACACGTAGCTCATGAACTCTCAGTAGACAGTTTGGATGGAAACTCAGAGTAATAGATTACTATCCAGAGTGCAAACCTAATTTTTCATAATTTTTCTTCCTTAATTTTAGCCATCTCAGTCATGGCGGTGATATTACGGCACTATTTTAGCTCACAGCACAGCTGCCTATACTGTAAGCACACATTCAAAAGATCTACAAGAACTAGTCGACTTTTTATTGTCTAAAGACCTGAAGCGTTTGGGAAAAACACACTGTATGTGACTACACCTACACCAAGAAAAGATGTAAGTATAGTTGTGTACAAATTTTTGAAGGATCGAAGCAGACATTCTTTGATTAAGTAATTATAGATAGCTGAGAGCAGGATTAGAGCGTTAATAGCCAGAGAAGTTCAATGACCTCAGTGCCATTCACTGTCATTTCAATAATGCAACAGATAAAGATCTAGGAGTTACAATGTCCCGCTGTGCTTGAAACCTTTGACCCCATTATAGCTCATAAATTCCTTACAAAGAATGATCCAGGAATGACTGAGTTTGTTTGCATGCACTGTATCAGGTGTAAAAGGTTAAGGTCATTATTTTTCATACTTCATATTTCGCTAGTGTTTGGTCTGAGAGTTGGTACATTACTTTTTGCTCAACCATTGATTGTTTGTACATAAGAGGGGTTGCTGCCATTTCAATTAAATGTAACAATACAAGGCAATAGAATGTATTTGTAGTGTTTACATGCTCGTATTCATTGGGAAATAATTAGTGCTGTTTGAAATCTACTTCGCTTTTGAGGAAGTTTTTTATAAGTCAAGTGTTTAGTATTGAGTCATAAAAAATGTCTCTCAGTTCTAACTCAGAGGTAATTCCTTTATCTTTTCATACTCTTTTATATGGACGGGAAAAAAAACAACACACCCTATCAAAGTTCACCTCTCCGACACACACATCACTACCCTTCCAACAAAATTTCCGACCTTGGTCTTTCTTTAAGTAGTATGAGTTAAGTCTGTGAATGAATGAGCAACAGTTAACGTGTGTCCTCGTAAACTTGAAAGCTGTAGGTCGTCTCTTATCCCACCTTCATTCCATTGGAGTCGTCTTCAGTGTGAAGTGCGCTCGCAGTTGAATCTGCCACTTAAATCCACCGGGAGACACTGCAATGTTAAGAGGTAGGATGTCCATTTAGATCTTATTCGTATTCACTGAACGCTAACACATTTTTAAATTGTAGATTACTAGTGGATTTTAAAAATGGAAGATCAGCTCGTGATGGAGGAAATATACAACAGCACCATTGATCCAGCTTGTTTACAAGAGCCTCCGCTGGCTCTTGATTTGATAAAGCGTAAGTGACCCACATCTCTCCATCCTCCTTACTGATAAAGTTTCCTTATCAAACAGTTTGAGCTAGTGGTGTTTATAATATTAATTGCCTTCTCCCTGTTTCCATACTGGTGTTATCAGAGCTGGATGTGTTTGGAATTTGCCTCTACTCCATGCTCACCTTCATGGCCTGTGTGTCCCTCCTGTTGTACCTGGAGCAGTGTGTCTACATTTATAAAAAACTGCAGTATCCCAAGAAGACAACACTCATTTGGATCAGTGGCGCTGCACCAGTAAGCCTTCAGGCTGTTCAGAATGAGTAAAAGATCACTGCGTCCTCTTCAAAAAGCAAAATTAGATCTTACTGAGGCTTGGAGTAAAAAAACACCATATGTAAATACAACATTTAGAATTTAATATGATGCAGCTACATATTTGATTTCTCTGTTTTAGGTCATCTCCACCATGGCTTGCTTTGGTATGTGGATTCCTCGGGCTGTCATGATCACGGACATGACATCTAACTGGTGTGTATTCTTTACACGACACCTATATCAATGTGAAAACAAAGTATTTCTCCATCTATGTCAGTATTCTGTTTTATATTTCTTGTCTTGAAGCTGACTTGTTGCCAGAAGTTGAGGCCTAGTCTGCACTAATACCATTTCCACTATTATCTAGTTTGACATAACTTCTTTTTCACCTTTTTCTATAACCACATAAAAAGAGTATGAGGTAAATGTGCTTAACATTTACTCCATGCTCCATTAACATTTACATTCATATGGCTTATGCTTATGAGAACATCCGAATCAGCTAAATGATAAAAAGTATTAAATGCGACAAACCTTGAAAACCATGTGGAACTTCACCACGAGGATTATGGTATAGTTTTACTACTTGATGAATCATTACACATACACAGTTTAAAGCTCAAGCTACAGAGAAACAGAAAGCTCTTACAAACTAGTCAACAACCAATCCTCATAGAAACAGGTGACATACATTTATCCTGTTTATATCGAAATAAATAATGAACTCTAACCTTGAGGTACTTCCAAATGCACTCTAACAATCACGTTTTCTGTTGGATTACTGTCCTTTGGGAGTTTGGCACTGTAGCACTTGTCTTTACCACTTTACTTAAACTCTTCAGCACTCTCTCATGCATCACCTCTACAGCTGCAACATGACCAAGATTTCCCTCATATGTACTGCCACCATTACATGTATTACTTTCAATCCCTTCTACGATACTCAAACTTTTTTGACTTTGCTGTTCCATAACCCTTTTTCTTCCTTTAGGACCGTGATGGAGCTTAGCTGTTAACATCCATACTGTGTTTTGACTCGTGTGCTATTCCTTTAACATAAAAGACTCATTTATGGAAACTTTTATATTGATTTTATGGATTTGAGGGAATGGGTGTGCTTTTATGTCATAGCTGTTTGTAATCTTATTTATTTGTCTGTTTATCTGTGAACGTTTGTCATCTTTCATTATAGATACAGTTCCATTTTAAGAGTATATCCAAATTGGCCCAAAAACAATTACATTTCACCTTCACTAACTGGGCTGAAATTCAGGTTCTGTGATAGATTGGATTTAATCATCCATTTATTCACTGTTTTTTTATCAGCTTGATTCTCATTTGTCAGTGGCTGGTGTGTTCAGTGCTAGTCAAATTTAAATATTGTTTTGGATTCTTTTGGTGAGTATTGTGCACTTCTTTTAAATGACCTTGACTTCTTCTTGTAGTTATTTTGCAGTTGTGGTGTACAAGGTCTTGGTTCTGTTAATCGAAGAGTTGGGAGGCAGCAGCGCCTTTCTGGAACGGTTTTCTGGTAAAACCTTTAGAATCAACACGGGACCCTGTTGCTGCTGCTGCCCTTGTTTATGCAGAGTGGCAGTTTCACGGTACCTCTTTCTATAAATATGTCCTGTTTTCATTACTGCTTACCATCTGTTATTTTTCTGTTGCTTTCTCTCTCTGTATTTCTATACTGACACCACATTGTGTGAAGACTGTGTAAACTTATGCTTTATTTTCTCTGTGTGGATAATACTCAGACGCCTGTTGTTCCTGTTAAAGTTAGGCGCTCTGCAGTATGCCATCCTGAAAACAGCACTCTCCGTCCTTTCAATAATACTCTGGACAAATGGCAACTTTGATCTGGCTGATGTAAGTGTTTGAAATGGGTTCGTCCACATCTGATTGTGCTAAAAATTGAATGAACACAATAGAAAAATTTGTTTTTTTGCTCATTTGTAGTTGGAGATAACTGGCACAGCGATTTGGATCAACCCTTTCATTGGTGTTCTCACGATCACCTCCCTTTGGCCTGTTGCTATAGTTTTCATGAATGTCAACAGCTTGCTGCGCAGTCTCAACATTGTGCCCAAGTATGCCATGTACCAAGTGAGTAATACCATGCTTGAGGGAAAAAAGAAAAAAAAAACACTCTTAAACACACTCATGTAAGGTGCAGTGTCAGTATAGGAAATAATCTAAATTGGAGAGTTTATTATTTTTCATATTTGATAAGTGGAATATCATGCTGTGCCCAGAAAACCTCCTCCTCCAACATATGATTTAGGGTTGAAACACTGAATATTTAACTGCATCCTGCAAAATCCAAAAAAAGTCAGGCTACCGATGGGCATTTGAAAAGAGAGAGGATTGATCTGCAATCCCACTCTGTTTGATGTTGTTCTCGTTCACCTTCTACCAATTGTCTAAACTGCTTTCAGCTCGTACTCGTACTGAGCCAGCTGCAGACATCGATCATCAACATCCTGTCTTTGGACGGAACCATTGCTTGTTCCCCTCCCTTCTCCTCTCAAGCTCGCGGATCCAGTAAGAAACCTCTCAGAGCATATGCTTTTGACATGCGAGCTGAAATGTTTGAGCCTCACGTTTTTGTCCTTGTGTCTTCCCTGCAGTGTTGAGTCAGCAGATCATGATTATGGAGATGTTCATCATCTGTCTGTTCAGTCGACGTTTGTACCGTCGGACATATGACCCACTTCCAACTGAGGAACATGACAATGAACACAACAATAAGGCTGTCCTGCAGGCTGCACTCACTGAGCATGATGTCTAAAGAAATAAGACAGACTGCTTCAACATTGCTCTGTAACAGATGTTGGATATTTTGTATGGCAAGGGGTTTATTGAGTATTCAAATTTTGGTTTTATATGATACTGTACCTCATTTTGTCCCTCTGCAGAAAGGCAGGCAACAACATTTATCTGATTTCTGCTTGGTCTGCTTGGTTAATCACAACTGGAACTTTATGCCATCTTATCTGATTACTGTCCCCCGTAAACAGCAACTAATTCTTGAAATAAACATTTACACATTTTCAAATGATTAACTGCCAGTCTCTCCAAAAAAGCCCACTCACGATGGGACATTTTCCTCTTTTTGTTTGCATGTGTGCTCATTTTGTTTCCTTTTTAGTCCTACGCTGTAGGTACTGAACCACTGCTACGTATGTAAGCTTGGCACTAACACAGAAAACAAGTTAATTCTCAGAACTCCACTCAACAAAAACAATTAGTTGAAAAATATATTGTTACTAAGAAGGACATCATGTTCAGAACTTCATTTTGAAATAGTTGGTGTACTCTTGGAATCTTTAATGCGACTCACACCCGTAGTTTTTTTGTGCATATACTTATGTCAGTCTTGTGTCTTTCCATATCTAAAGATACTTTTCAGATCGTTGTCAGAGATACTGTGTTCTTCTTTCTGTCCCATTGTATCTTTAGGAGAGGAACATAGCTGGATAAAAAGCAGGTTTATGTTAGCCTAGAAAAGACAACAAGAACACCTATTTATTTTCTGCAATTTGACTCTTTGTATGTTTGTATAGGAAATATCAATGTGACTAAAACTTTTTTAATTTAGTAAAGATGGAAATAAATATCAACAATGTATTCTCTAATCGTCTCTTTATTAATAACAGTATATCTATAAACAGATCTAGGAGCATATTTTATCTAAATCATGTTTCAGACTATCCCCTAAACAATAGCTCATGGTCTCTATAAAATCAGGGCAATGTGTTTTAAAACATTTTGAGCCTCTATGACAGCATCATTACATGTACTACTGTGTCTTAGCAATGCCTGGTAAAACAGGAAGAGTTTTTTCAAGTGCTGCTGACCCACTTAAAACGACTTATTAGGGCTGCGTGATGCATGGGGATGAGACAGCAGCTTTATTTTGAGACTGTCCTTTTTTTTCACAAATCTGTACCACATGCTTTTCTAAACACAGCCACATGAGGCCATACTTGTTCCATCTTAAAATTGCATCCGCCGTTTGGTAAGTGAAATGAAGAAAAATAGACAAAAACTAGTTGTCAATTCTCAGTTCACATGATTCATAAATGACATTAAAAGAAGAAAAACCCACTAATGTTATTAAGTTGAATAAATATTATTTAATGAAAAGACATTAGTATTATGAATAAGGACTACACCCAATTGACGGGAGTTCACCTTTGATGTAGCCAAAACAAAGCAATCTGTTAATTTATTTAGAATGATTTGATTTTTATAAGGGGTTATATTCTTCATTATTCATTCTTCTTTATGGAGTTCACAAAAAATGAAATTGCTCATTGGAAAGATCAGCAATCCCCCCTTCAAATATACAAATATATAACTATACTCAATTTAAAAGTTAGAAAAAAATGCACACATATTGAAACTGGTTTTGTTAGATTACGAATTATCTCTAAGATGTAATGTTATTAGTGTACCCTTTTTGTTAAAATGACTACAAACTGCAATTTTATTCCAGCCTACTGGAATGAGTGAAAAAGTATGATGCTACAATAAATCAGAAGTAAAACAACATTTCCGTTCAGGCTTAACATAAAAAACTGCAATAATCTGGATTAAATGTTTATGAAAAGCCAGATCATTCAGAATTCGAATTTGAACATATTAATGGAGCATTTGTCTTTGCCGTTTATGTAAACACAGTCATCAGACAGAGAGGAAGAGAAAGCTGTGGTCAGGGTGGCTTGATGACAGCCCCTGGCTCTGCATTGCTGACGAAAGCTGCTTAGCCCCTCAGTTGCTATGGCAACCAGGGAGAGCAGCCAGACAAAAAAAGAAAAAAGAAACAGAGGCAAAGGGGAGGGGCTTTCCAGGGATACATAGAGGAGAAAGGGCTGGATGGGTAAGATAGGCAGAGGGAGGGATACAGGGGACTGATAAAGAAACGCACTTGGAGCAGAAGAGGTAGAACGCATAGAGCTTTGGATATAAATGCTCCATCCACGAGCTTTGGAATAATAACTGCAACAAGACACAAAAGGATACAGAAGAAGGGAGGATTACAGAAAAGATGGATGTACAAACGGAAAACATGGACCCCCCGCCAAGTGAATCGCAGCCAAGTGGAAAAATCAGAAAAGGATTCAAGCTGTTTGGCAAACGCAAGCCGGGTAACATTTTTTCTATTCGAAGCAAAGGAGATGGAAACAACAAGTCACCTGTTATCAAAAGCAAGACCTCGGATGGATTATCTGATTCTCCTGCACCAGATTTGGAGCAGGAGCCAGACGAGGAGAAGGGACAGGAGGCGAGTCAAGGAGAGATGGAGCATGCAGGAGATGAGATGGCTGGTGAAGATGGTGTTCTGGCTGCCGCTCCTGCTCGCATGTCCATCTCCTCAGTGAGCTCGGCTAAGTCCCTCGGCTTCCTTTCACTGCTGAGGGGTGGCCGAAAGGGAACGGGGGATCGGAGGGTGCACACTGTTTCTCAGCCAGTGGGTCGCCAGCGTCGTGGGCTGAAAGGCCTGTTTGGAAATGTTAAGCTCCGATCGAAAGATAAAGAGGACAAAGAGGAAACACCTCCAAGCCCGCTTCTTATGTCATCCCGAGCCAACAGTGTGGAAATCATAAAAGAGGACCTCACGCTCACTCCTAAATGCCAGCCTCGCTCACCAGTCAGCCCTGACACAGAGAGCTGTGAGCAGGTCAAGAGCTCCACAACTCACGACGGCTCATCCACGTCTTCGTCAGAGAAAGCAGCCAATGTGAGTACAAGTATTGAGCACGGGCCTCCCGTGCCCACTTGTGAGTCACCACTGGTGCCTGGCGATAAGAGCCTAAGCTCCCTGCTGGCAGACATCTCCTCTCTACTGACCTTTGACTCAATATCAGGGGGTGGAGACATCATGGCTGATGTGGAAGCAGAATGGGGAAAGGCCAGTAATGCTATTAGTACTGTGGTAACGGATGTGGCTCCATCATCAACTTCTCTCTTCTGCAAATCTACCATCTCCTCTCCACCATTCTCCACAGCTGTCAGCACTACTGCTACAGCAAAACCATTCTCTGTTGCTATCCCTTCCTCCAACATTACCAAGGCTAGCGCCCCTCTCTCATCATTCACCACCTCTTCCACTCTGTCTTCTCCATCAGTCAAACTGAGTTCAGCCCCCTTTCCAGCCTTTAATGGTTCAACCAGCATTAAAGTTAATCTAACCCCTGCTCCCACCGCAGCAAAGCCCTCAACTTCTCCTGTTACTTTAACAAGCTTTTCAGCCCCAGTGATGTCCTCTGGTGTAAAGACAATTCAGTCCACACTGAGCTGCACTTCTACTACTACCAAAGCTCCTACAGAGACACCATCTACTTTGGTCAAGGCTACATCAGTTACCCCAACTGTTACCTCTTCAGCTGGCAAACTGGCTTCAGAGGGCATAATGTCTCCCAATATTGCTTCTGTAAGTAAACCTAGTCCCGTTGCTTCTTTACCTCCTGTGACAGCTAAGCCAGTGACCCACAGCCCAGTCATTCCTGCTACAGAACCTTTTGTTAAACTGGATTCAATTAGTATTGTCAATCAGCAAAATACAGCTTCTCACAAAGCCCCTCAAAGTCAAAGCTTATCTGCAGAAGACTCTAAAGCACTTGTTTCACCTTTGACGACTGCTACAGGTACAACTAAGTCTTCCATTATGACACCAGTTAGTTCCTTCAAGACAACAACAGCGTCTCAGTCAACTACAACCCCAGGCTCGGTATCTATGGCCCTTTCAACATCTGTCTTCCCCCCTACTACAACAAACCTAAATAAAACCCCTCACTCACTCATAACAGTTTCAGATCCAGGAACTTCTTCAGCCACAACTGCCACAAACAAAACCCAACCCAGCCCAGCATCTGTTTCACCCCCATTTTCGCCTTCTTTAGATAAGACTCCTCCCATGACTAAACCTACTCCAGCACCAGTCTTTTTAGAAAAGATGCCATCTACTACTACAGGCGCCAAAACTCATTCTGTTTCTACAGAAAGCCCAATGCCACCCGCTCAGGGTCAGATTACAGTGTCTCAATCTAAGGTCACTCCTGATACTTCTGTATCTATAGACCTTCCTGCTCCATCTCAAAAGGAAGTTCAGTCTAAAGCTACACCCATCCCTGATCAGGTTCCAGTTTCTGTGACAAAAGATCCTGTAAAAATGCAAGCTACTCATTCTAAAGCCTCTCCTTCCCCAGTTCCAATTTCAGTATCCAAAAGCCCTGTTGTTCCTGCCCAGTTGCCAGGATCTGCATCTATGGACACTGCTGCCCCTGCTTCTGATCCAGGCTGTTCCAGTAAAGCTTCTTCTGGCACTGCTCACATCCAAATTTCTCTGCCTAAAACCCATGCCGCACCTGCCACTGCACCATCTCCTGTCACTTCCCCTTCCTCTCCCTCAGCCCCTTGGCCGCATGAGGCCCAATCCTCTGTTAAGATGAGGGGGACTAGTCAAACAACAGTGGATCACCAGTCTTCTGGTCCAAACACTACAGGTGTGGAGGGAAGTCAGACCTTGTCATCCAAAACAAAAGAACAACAAAATGAGCCACCAACAACCCTCCCTGAACCATCCAAAGAAAAGAGGCCATCACAGGTCAAAGCGCCAGGGCTTAGCAAAATTCCTGTGGTTGGAGGAGGACGAGTGGGCAAGATACCTGTCCGGGAGAGCCAAAACATTAATGATGAGTCGCGCAGGGATCCACCGACGCCTGTGCAAGATGAGAGGCCCCATTTCAATTCGCATGAAGCAGGGAGCAAAGA
This sequence comes from Menidia beryllina, assembly GCA_013363375.1. Taxonomy (NCBI): domain Eukaryota; kingdom Metazoa; phylum Chordata; class Actinopteri; order Atheriniformes; family Atherinopsidae; genus Menidia; species Menidia beryllina. The sequence goes on from JABUIW010000024.1 coordinate 6,432,917, forward strand.
TAAAATCTGTACTGTTGAGGCAAATGTGCTGACCTCGAAACACACCCAGGAGGAGAGTCAGCAGCCTCAACAACCAAAAGTTGTGACCAGTTCAGCGCGTGACTCAAAAATCCCCGTCAAGCATGGCACACAGCCTCACACTGCCTCCAACATCCCCCAGACTAAAGATCCCTCTCGCTCCAAGATCCCCATGTCCAAGGTCCCAGTCCGCAGGGTTGGAAATAAACCTGCTGCCACAGGTGGAAGCACCCAGATAAGAAAATAAAACCATGGACTTAATCCGTTTATGATGCAGATCAAGGCTCTGACTGCAACCTTTTATTTCCAGCACCATGCTTTTGAAATACAAATGTATAGACTGTAATTCTCTCATCTCTCTTGGCTTCACAACAACATTAGCAAAGAGTCAAGACAGCTGACGACACTCAAGCACAAAAAACATCTTCACAGGGAGCCGGAGTGCCGGCCAGGCTCTTTGGTGCTGAGCGAGCTGGACATGCACTCAGGAAAGGTTTGAGGGTCACACCTGAAAACCCAGCAGCATCGGTAACAAAAGCTAAGCAAGATAAAAGGCCACCTGGGAACGACGTCATACACATACACAACATGGGCGAGTGCCTTTTTAAGGGTGCTTTTCCTACAGACTACAGAATTTATTCAGTCTTTTCTACAGTACTTTTAACTTTTGTTACTCCCACTTTTTGCAGAAACGCACCAAGTCTTTTTTGTCTTTCTTTTCAGCAAGTTACTTGATAAAAACATGTCTTCTTTTATTTATATAAGGTAATGAATGGCAGCAGCGCTATAGATTAATGCAACAACCAAATTTACATTCCACACTTTTCTCTGGATCTATGTAGCAGATAACGTGCCATTCTTTTTTGCACAAGATAATGGACTGTACAGCGCCTTTTCATATGTAACTGCATGTTTGGAAGGTGGAGTGAGAAGGACTCTTTGCAGTGAAATGGACGATAGCCATTGTGAATGGCATTGTGGACTTTTGAACAAAGCAGAGAGGGAGGCGAGATCAGATCTCCAGCTCATACACTGGGACATCTTTATCCTAATGTCAATTATGCTTAGGTGAGAACAATATCTCTGTGTAGAGATCATCTATGTTGTCCTGTTTCTTCTGTAATCAATAAAACAACATGTGTACTTAGCAAGATGGAATCTGATTAAGTTATACATATCTATTATGTTTTCTACATTGCCTCAGTTTGCAAACAGATAGGGAAAATAAGTGCCTATTAATTGGTCACTGGCTCTGTATTACTTACCATTTTACTACACTCTATGCTCAGACTTCACTCACAGGAACATCGTTCTGGCATCATCCACTCTCCAAGCTCACTGACCTGAATAGTAAGCACACGAATGTAAGCAGAGTCCAGCCAATCAGCTACAAGGGAAAATGCTTAACATGCATTCCTTATTATCAGTAAACAGGTTTGAGAATGTCTGTCGTTGCTATTCTTGGTGTCAAATGGAACTACTAAATAACTCCTCAAAGACTGAGAGATCATTTGCTTTGAAAAAGTGTTTAATATAACATTACTAATACTAATCTCATATGATTTACATTGATGCACAATTACAAAACTTAACTGTTAAACAGAAATTAATAGCTGTATACTGTGAGGCTAAACAATTGAGTATAGGATGTGAGTCATGGGGGAATAAAACAGGCAATTGGTGTCAGAAATAAGAAGTAAAAGTACAAAGGGTGAATGCTTCTTTGATTAAAAAAAAAGACGACTGCTGAGGTGACACAAGAAGACCTCTGTTTGCTTCATGGAGCCAGAGGCTGCAAGCTGAGAATAGTCAACCCTCATTTGAATGAAGGAAAACACGAGGATTTCACTCCATCAGGTGCTGATACATGCTTCAGAGAGCTGAACCAACTTCCTGAGAAAAGAACAGTTTACCCCTCAGGCTCTGTCACAACACATGCTTACAATTTGGTAACACCTGCATTTTGAGTTTATCGTGTTTGAGCAGAGGCCTTTAACAGATATGAAGGTTTACAACTATGCCCTACAGAGCAGAGATCAAGCTTCTAATAAGAACCTGTATTGTGTCGCAGCGTGAGAATCGACATTATGCTCTCCATTTCAGAAAATGACTGGTTTGAATATGATTTCTCCAGTTATTAAGGAGGAAACTGAGCTAGATTCATTCAAGGCTGTCTGTTGTCAGCATGCATTCACATGATTTCTGGGAAATGTGGCCTTCGCGCCTATAAGTGATAATGTCACAAACTTGAGGGAAGCACAACCACACGGTGAGATAAACTTTCAACCTCTGCTTTAGTTCCCTCAGACAACCTTTGTTTGTAGGTCACATGTGTTTCATCGCACTCGCTGCTCCCTATCATGAAGCCACCCCCTTTGCCCTAATTATGTTAAACAAATTAAAGCACCAAAATGCACTGAACACACAAACACATAGAGGCCATAGAAAGCCTGGGTGCCCGGCTTTCTATGGCCTCTATGTGTTTGTGTCTGTTTCTGCCTCTAGAGACTCGATGTGCTTCTTTAGAACCTAATTTAGCATGCTTCATTCTGTGTTTCCATGCCAACCCCACTAGGTCAACCAATGAAAGACTTAAAAGTGTCAGGAGGAGGAGTTTAAACCACGAGGGCCTTTATGAGTGCTCATGCAATTTCTACACTCAATTATTAGGTTATTTTTTCCAAATGGAATCATTTCGATAACTAATGTCTTATAATAGTGTTTTACCGCAACTCTGCAGAATTTTTTATTGAATCTGCGGTCTCTAACGCCTAAAAATACCATTGTAGTGGTATTTATAATTAATAAAGACAACAAACACATTCAAGTTAAACTGTTTAAGGAAAAATGTAGATGACAAACCAAAGATTCCCATTACATGACTAAAATATGGTAATATGAGACTTACAAAGCCTCTTTTTAAAAATAAACAAAGGTTCCACTGATCTGCTACAGCTCTTCTTCAAGTTACCATAACAACATGTTATGGGAACTCTTGAAAAACAATGTTTGAGTCGAACAGATAAAATGACCAATGATAGCATTTTAAAATATAGAATTCAAAACCAGACTTATTTATTCATGACACAAGAAGAGTAAATTAAATGTAGCATTAATTTGCAATATGTTTATATACAAAATATAAAACATTAAATGTATTAAAAATATATAAATGCTGTATTTTATATCACATCAAGGCTTATGTCTTCTATAGTGCACAGCGGTGCGAAGATTACCTGATGAAACACGGAAAAAATGCCAGTAAAGGCAACAACTCATCCATATCGCTGTCAGCTCTGCAGTCTGGACTCTCAACCAATACTCAACCTTGAGCTCTATACTCTGTAAACCAGCAGTAGGTGTCAAAGTGACCCCTCTTTATCAAAGGCTGTCAGACTGCTGCAGATAGTTAGAGAATAATGCAATTTAACTCAATCAAAACAAAGATAAAAAAGCGATTTGCTTCTAAACAGCAAATCTAAAGCTTGATAAACATGTGCTCATGACTGCACATTATCTGAAAATTTGAGCATATAGACAATGGGTCATGGAGCTTATATTCACTCAGTAAGTGCTCATTTATATAAATGAGCCTGGGCTTCCAGAGCATTACATCATCCCAATGCAATGACTCTACACTGAGGACCTCTGCTGGTGAAACATTATGAAATGCTTTAGTGTGAGAAACTTGTGGGTGACGCAGTACATGCTACATCACTGCTGTAAAACATGGCCTCGTCATATCTGGCCAGTAGCCCCCACTACAGACAGAGGGAGCTAGCTGTTCAGCAATAGTACACTTGTGATTTGGGAAGCTGTCTACCTCTATGAGTGGAATGTGCATCAACCATTAAAACAGGCTTAAAGAGTGACGACAATCATCTTTTGTTGAAAAAAAAATGAAGATCTACATGATCAAAGTGGTGCAAACACCTGATTTAGAGGGAATATTGATGGGGGACAATCAGCCCTGCTAGAAGATAAGCAGAGAAGATCAGCTTATATTGGTCCTCTGGAAGCAGCAATCAAAATACATTTCTGAATATGGTGACATAAAAAAGGATAAATCAGAGTTTTAACAAAAGGTGCATTCATTCAACCACAAACACAAAGGGGATATTGTGGGATCACAGATTCCAACTGACATATCTGACATTGATTTAGAATGAAAAAAGGTATATATATTTACATATACATATGTACATATGAATATATGTACACAACTGTAGATATATTCATATGTATATGAACAAAATAGGCCATTGTTTTGAACACTGATTAAAAATTATGTAGATGTTCAGTTTCTGATTATTTCTAATATTCTTAAGTACAAAATAGTTTGTAGGTGCTTGTAACAAGAGATTTTGTATCAAAAGATTGAAAGCTGGAAAATGGAAATAAAACTACTTACTAATAATAAGCATTTGAAAAAATGTCAGATATTTTCATACTTTCATACATTATTACATTAAAACGCCTCATTATGAGCACAGGTTTCCCTCATGCTCATTCGTAATCGACTTCAAGTGTAAACAGAAGCCACTGCTTTGTCGACCTGATGAAAATCATCTTTGCTCTGCAGGTGTTTGCTATTACTCTGATAAGAGCAGAAAGCTTTGACAAAATGCTATCCAAATAACTTCGAACCCAGCTCTGTTACACCATGAAATTCATGTGTCCTTCAGCACCGGTTACAATAACATCCATCCAGATGCGCATGGCTTCGGGAGACGGGGCCACCATGTAGTACACCCGATCATGGGTCTTCACACTGAAGGTCAGCGAGGGGTTTGGGCTCTTGTTCGTGGGAGAGAGTGTAATTTAGGAAAAAATGGGAAATTATGGAAGGTAATTGGGTTGGGCATTGTGTGGGAGAGAGGAAAAGAAGACAAACAGATGTTAAACAAAAATGAGGCCTGTGTTAACAATGTGACATGGTCAAAATCGCACACACACACACCACTTACTTTGTGTGCATTCTTTAAATGATCATAGTACACCTCCTCTATGGCTTGGAAGTAAATGACTCCTTTCATCTTGGTCTCATGTTTGTCTGCACAACAGAACATAAACAGGCCTGTGATCAAAGCTCATTCCCATCACCTCAACTATCTGGTCCTCGCGTCACAGTCCCATCAGCGACATGAGACCGGAGCGGCAGGGGCACTCACCCGCGTAGTACGTGAGGGTCCTGCGATTCTGGTCAAAGACAAACCAGCGTTTCTTCCATGTCTTGATCTTTCCTCCCATTTTGACCAGAAATCCTCGACAGGTTTTGTCGGTGATGGCCAGGTGGAAGCAGGCGTCTGGGTTGTGTCCGGCCGACTCAATGTGGCCGTGGAGGTCAAAGTCATCTTTTCTAACTGGAAGGTAGCGAGTCAACAGGCGGGACTGTGGAAAAAGCAGTAAAACCATTATAAAATGGAAAAAGATGAATAATAGCATTTGAACACAGTGGAAAATGTTATCCTTATCTCAAACTTCTTTTAAATACCTGTGATCTCTGTTTTTCCCTGAGCTTCACCTCTCTTTCTACAAGTTTCTGTCTCCTGCATGTCTCCTCTTGCAAGCGCTTCTCCAGGTCCTCTCTCCTTCTTCGCTCCTCCTCCAAAGCCTGCCGGCGTATCTCCATCTCCCGCTCCTGCACATGCGGCATGTGAATAACTGACCACCGTCACTGAACACATACACACAGCTTTGTTTAGGTTAGCCTGTATACCCGATATTCAAGGAGTCTCTGCTTCTCAGCCTGGGCCTCTCGGAGTAAACGCTCCATCTCCTCAATCTTTGCCATATTGGAGGTGCTGGCACTGATTAAAAAAAAAGGAAAAAACATGTTGTCAAGCACAGGAAAAACTTGATAATGCTGACATTGGAAGATAAAAAAACTACTACAATAACAAACTACAACTCCAATGAATCTAAAGACAGCGGACAATTTAGCGGAGAAACAAAGAAAAAGTGTAGACTTTTCTCCACCGTTTTCAAAGTAAGCAAAACACTTGATTCGGCAACATTGTTTTGGCATTGCGCTCTGCTTCCTGTGCACACTGCCAGGCTCACACTAGGACTATTAGCACTTGTGACAACACAAATCTTCCTCTGTGATGTCAAGAAACGTCTGCAGATAAAACCCTGAGTCTGCAGACAATCTTCCTGCCGTGTCCATGTGTCAAATGATTATTGTAAAAGCATTGTGCATCCAAATTATTCTTCTCCTAAAATCTTCACAAACAGTCAGATATTTCTGTAAAATAACTAATAAAACTGATGCAAAATGTTGGGTTCATGTTTTCTTTTAAAGGCAACATAAAGGATGATGTGAAAATGTTTGTGTCAGCACAGCAAAGCAAATCTCTAACATCCTAAAAAATAAACCAATTAAAAGAGCATCTGTCTGTGTCTCTAACCTGGAGATGTTGTCTGGGGAGCAGGCAGAGAAGCTGGTCTCTAAGCTGTCAGAACTGTCCACGCTGACAGTGTCCGAGGCCAGGCTGTTTGGGTCCGGGTAAGAAAAGGAGTCCAGGAACACGTTGGGCTCTGAAACCATGCGGCTGCAAAACTCACTTTGCCTCTGTCTGTCTTCAGTGATGTGTGCGTGGCTGTTGCCTGCTGTCAGAGAAGAAAACTGCAATAAAAGCCACTATATACCCACAGCAAGCACGCTCTAATGCTAAAGCACCTCCTTAGGGTGGCTAAGATTAAGTTAAGTTAAACTAACTTTAGCTACTTGATATCAGGTTTGGACTGAATTTTACTTCCTTTCTACAGTCCCACTGATTATAACATTACCACAGAAAGCACAGCCCTGATGCAGTTCCCACAGCTTGAGGTTCAGAGTTTGACAAACTATCCCTAAAACGAACAGATTTCCTCCAAACAAAGTGCACCATGTGTCATTCTGACTCACTCTTGGGCAGCCGCCGGGTGTTCACTTCACGAGGGGAGAAGCTGAAGCCCTGTGGGATGACACTGCCACAGCTGGAGCTTTGGGATAAAGGTAGGTGAGCCTAAGAAAAAAAATACAAAACCACACACACTTTATCACTTTAAAGTTTACACAACTTTAAAGCTGTGTATAAAGAACTTTAAAGTTCCTTCACTGGCATGAGTACTTTTCCCAGAGCCGGACAGAAAGTTAGAATTCCAGTTTGGGTGGATCATTCTCAAGGGGGGGACGTTTTCAAGAAACAAATGACTAAGGCAATAAATCCCCTCTCCTGCAAGCCAGAATCCAAATGAGGGAAGTTATTTTGAAGTTCTTATCTTTGCATCAAAGGGTTGTGTTACAGTGTGGTGTAAATGAGAGGAAACAAGATCCTTACATCTCCATTTGATCAAGCATTCATTCTCTAATTGTTGCTCCGATTCATTCAGAAAAAGTCAGACCTTGGGAGGAAGCGTGCGTCCCAGAGATCTGCCGTAGGAACTGAGGAGCTGCTGGCTCCTCTTTTGAGGTAGGCTTTCACTGGTGTGGGCAGAATTCTCTTTGTTGCTTCTCCTCCTTTCCTTCAGAGTTTGCAAGTGCTGCATCAATCACACAAATCAGAAGAACCATAAAGCATAAACATGAAATCCAAACAACTCAGCTGATATTTGAACAGATGCAGGCAGAAATACGGTGTACCTCTTTGATAGCTGCAGGGTTGCTGGTCAGAGTCTGCCGCTCAGACAGCTCTGCGTACTTTCCCTCCAACAACACCAGTTTTTCTCTTTCCTGCAGACAATAAACACTCACCGTATTCTTAAACATATCCATTTATGGTTCGAGCTTGCAGAAAATGGTCTTACCTTCTGAAGCATGACAAGCAAGGTGTTTTTCTCTCGTTGAAAATTCTCTCTTTCTTGCTGAGCCTGCAGCGTGATCTGCGAGGACTGTTTCTTCAGAGTCATGATTCGCTCCTGTGAGGAATAATCAGCTCAGCGTCAGAGCACAGCACCTGTCCAATTCTTCAATAAAGCTGCGGCAGCAGACTTTTGCGCCATTGTGAAGCCGCGGCAGTACAAACTAAGCAAGGAAGCAGGGAAATTGTGAGATTTGATTTTTGAGATTTTTGTGAATTACGTTCTCCTCAGAGATCTTCAGTATTTTCCACTGGACACACATTTGTTAGGGTTTCAGTGTCGCATGCTTACCATTGCTGGTTTCTTGTAATTAGTTCATGCTTTGTTCAGCAATTGTGCTCACTATTTTGGCAGCTTTATTTTCATGCACAACCTGCAGTAAAATTGATGACAACAAAACACAATGTAGTAAAATACAGGAAAAAAGAAGAGTGAGTTTGTGGCAGGCTATTAACTTTGGCCTAACCTGCATAAGCCCCGACGGTCCTTTACTCAGTTTTGTTCGTTATATTAACAAAACTAAATACCATTGCTGCTAAGATCTATAAGTTCAAATCTTAAAAGTGCCCTGTCTACATATTTTCAGTACACACAGACACATACAAACAGAATACAGACAAAAAGTGGACAGTTCCATGTCCTTCCTGGCCCCGTGTTAAGGTCTGTTCTGTCACAGCACTCCAGAGAATTCATTGTATGTTATGGTGATGCAACGGAAGCCTAAAGGGGGTGTGATACATGCAACGTGCCGCATGCATGCCCATAAAACCTTACTTTCTGTACCTTGCGTGTGACAGTAAGACGCTGACACTCTGCGATCTCTTTAAGCAGCTCTTGGCTCTGACTCTCTTTTTCCTCATCATGCTTGATTTCTCTTTCCAGCTTCTGAAACTCTAAATCTTCCAAACTTTTTGAATTCTCGTCAGCTTCCTAAAAGACAAATAATGAAAACGAAAAACTGTAGAAGATACATATTTGAGAAAAGCTTTTGGGGCAAGAAGCAGCTCTTGTTTGGTATGACTCTCCAGCTGTTATGAAAATCCCATGTGTAATGATCCTTTCTTTGTTTTGGTGCTAGAAGGACTTCCTATTGAAAACCAAATATTTGTTTGGTTTTGAAAATTAAACGAAACCAGATCCTTTCTTGGGAAGTTGTGGGTGAACTGAACTGATCCCCGACAGTTAGTTTAAGCTGTGGGTTTGATCTCCACAGACCCGTGTCCACAACATAAGTCCTGATTCCTGCATTCCCTTTCCACAGGCATGACAGCTGTTCATGAAATATCTCAGAGAAAGATGTAACTGATGAAATAATCTGGGTTGTCTTTGTCAACCAGAAATCTGACCTGTGGAAAGCCTTGTTATTTCTAACTGTTGTACACATTTGTTTTACCTGAGATTTCTCTGTGTCTGTTGTTTTCTCAGTGCTGTGTATCTTCCCCTTGAGTTCATCCAGCAGCTCCTTTTCTCTCTGTAACTGGGCCATCTCAGATTCCTGCTCTCCATCCAACAGAGCACACTCCACCTCCATCTGTGGGTAAGGGAATCAAAAGGTAGAAAACATTATCAGATAATCCAGTGAACCTGTAAATGTGTTTTCTTCCTGAACCTAAGCAGCTTGTAGCAATATGTCAAGAGCAAGTAACATAGAAATAATGACTGAATGAAGTACTGAAATAATAATAAAAACTGAATCTTACAGGAAGCTCAATTCAAGACTTTTCAATGTGATATCCATCTGCTGAGTGCTCTGACATTATTATCAAGATGTATAGTTTATCTGAAGCCAGATGAAAAAAACACAGGAAGCTGCAGAGTCAGTTGTGTTAACATAAATCAGTGTGCTCACTACCTCTCGGAGAGACTCCTCCATCTGGTTGTCCAGGTCTTTGATCTTTTGCTCAAGCTCCTCTATGTTGTTCAGAACTTGAATTCTTTCTTCTTCTATATGAGTGACTTCCTGCTTCAGCTGCACACTTTCCAAAACCTGTAATGTAGTAGGGAATGTAAATTACACTATGGATTAACAAAGGGCTAAAGATTTGTGAATGCACCCTTTACTGCTAAACGGTCTATTCTATCTATTCTAAATCTTGTCCATAGCACAATTTTTAAATTGAATTAGACGATAGCAGCTGCTCTTTTAACTCATCCAAAGCTGGATCTCTGCCAGGATTCTTTCCCACTGGATGTAATCGAAATATATATCAGTGCACTTCACTACCAAAGCAGTTCAACATATCGTTCCAACTGGGAAAATTCAACAAACACTCATTAATACTTGTTTTAATATAGACATATTGTAATAACATTTCTTCGGGGAACAAAGGATTATTTTTTTGGCCTAGAGGTTTAAGTGCCTGGCAGTTCTGCAATTTATAGTTTCTGCGAGGAGGAGGTATTTGGAGCTTGTAAACCTGTGTCACAGTTGACACACAGCAGAGATGGTGTATGCAACTTAGAAATGGGATTTTCAAATGCAACATTCCAATAGAAGCTGTGTCTGTTAGGTAAAGGTGACAACGTGAGTTCACCAGATTTTCATAGTTTTTCCCTTTGCCTCACCTGAGACTAATGTTCAATACTTCTGGAGCAAAAAGCGTGCCGTTGCCATGCAAACACACTGGCACGGACAGTTGTGCACATACACAGACACATGCATAGAGTAATTCTCTGTGGGATAAAGTCATTTCCTGTTTCCCCCCTCCTTCAGGAGTGTGAATGGCTAAGTGCTCAAACAAAACTGCGACCTCTTCATTAAAACCAGACACAATGTTAGAATGGTAAAAAAAACTGCTGGACTGGAGGAGGTGGACTGTTTAGGAGCAACAAAATATAAATGTGTGTGCAAAATTCATTTGAGTGAATCTGTCTGTCAGGTTTCCAGCAAAAAAAGTTATTAAAGGTAAATCTGGTAAAACCGAAGATCCATCAAAGCTGTTAGAAGTTCCTGTACAACTTTGAAAGCCTGTTTATGTGTCTGTATAACCCACATAAACAGGAAATACACTAACCATTAACAGCACAATGTTAGGATACTTCAGAAAAAAAGTTATAAAGGTTTATGGAAAAAACAAAACTGTGAGAGACACCACAAAATATAGCTTTGATTGTTCAACACACTTCTAACCTACTTATATTTCCAGTTCTAATCTATACATTCCCAGGCAAAATCAAATATTTAAACCAAAAAACTGAATGGAGTGTGGTTCACACACTTCGAACACTATCAATCAATGAAACTTTGCTACACGTTAGCCGGGTGTTTGCACCAACACATAACATGTAAAAGTCTGAAAATAATACTGAACATGTTTCCCACATGTGGGAAAACAATGACAATTAGTTTGGGTTCATTTTAAACCTTTAGGTTTTATACAGAATTCTGTAGAAATATATTATCATCAATTTATTATTATGACAATATTTTCAAGGAAATATTGTTTAACTTGAAATGGGGGAAATGAATTACACTGACATTACAACAGGTAAACAAACAGGGGTGAACAAGATACTGTATCAGCAGTCAGCATTCCACAATATGGGAGTGCCTCATTAGTCCTCACTACAGCTTGGGCTTCTCTAAAGTTAAAATTCATTCTGCAAAACAGTGCACACAAAACGGAAACAAGTGAATAGTTTAAGAGCCTGTCTATTCTACATCTCAGCTCTGTGTCACCCTGACTGTGTCCAAAATTTCTCCAATACAATTCCCCTTTGGCATTATCTTTAAGCCCCAAAGTAAGCCACACAATTGAGTACTACCCAGGAAGCAGGATTCAAACCAGGAACCATCATGCTTTGAGGTCTAAAACACCACACCACTGTGCAGCTCCATTTTCTAAAATATGGATGAAAAAGTTCAAAAAACGAATTATTCAACCTGTCCACATACAACTAAAATCCTGTTTTTAAAAAAACACACGGATACGCTGCATGACTTCACTCGATGTAGAGGTTGGGTACATATAAAAAAACCAGACCAGATGTTAATGCCAGTGTGCAGTGCTCCCCATCCCATGTGTAGCAGGGGCTACAAGATTAAATATTTTTCTTTGCAGGGGGCATGCCTATATTTTCTCCAGCTTTCTATCACCGTAGCAAAACTACAAACAACTTAACTCTTTGGATACCTGACAATATTTCTCTCTCTTAAATAGTTGCTCTAACAGCAATAAGGACTTTAAGACCACAAACAGAGGAGGCTTTAAAGGCTTCAAAATGGATGAAAATGCATTGTGGGTTATCTATCGCATTGGTCATTTTTCAAATCATTTCAACAAAAAAAGTGTTTAACAAAAATAAATATCTAATTGTTGTTGACTATGTGAGCATTTGTGAGACGTGCACTTGCTTGAGCTTACTTTGGCCCTGTGAGTCGAGGGAGAGGGAGCGCTGCTGTTCAGGCTAACAGCAGGTGAGAGAGACCTGGCGTCTCTGCAGCTGCTCTGCTGACGCTCTGGAGCAGTGCTGCTGGGAGAGTCAGAAAACACAGACTCATCGTCTGACACCTGCAGCTTCTCCAACTCCTTATTGATCTTTTGGAGGTCAGTAACGGCTGAGCCCGCAGGCTCTCTTGCCACCTGTCCCAACTCAGTGCACAGGTTTAAGATGGTCTCTAGACGCTGGCATTCCTGCACACAAGGCATGCATACCTGATCAAACAACAGAAAGGAATTTGTGTTCTTGCTCAAAGAGTGTGCTAAAGAACTTTCCAGGTTCTAATAAAACGGACAGGTTTGAGACAGTAAAACTCACCAGTCTCTGCACTTTCTGTTCCCTGAGTCGCTCATCTCTCTGGTGTTGATGGTAGTCTCTCAGTTCTTCTTTGCCATTCAAAGAAGTGATGCTGCCCACTCTCTGTCCGGGACCCAAGCCACTCTTGCCAAAGGACAATCTTCTCTCTCCAAAGCTCAGATCTAAGCCAGTCCCGTCGATATCAACACCCAGAGAGCTCAGAGAAGCCAAACTGGATCTCCTAGGAGTGCTGGGCATGCTAGCTGGTACAGTCACATCTGGAGGCTGCTCCAGGGAGGACAGACTGCGCCGTTGTCCTGCCGAGGCCACCCCTCTGTGGGATCCTACTAAGTGACGGGAAGGCAGGGAAAGAGCAGGGGGGTCTGCTGCGTTATGTAGCCGGGGCAAAGAGCGGCTGTGCATTCCCAAGTTGTTCAGGGAGCCGGTGGAGTATTTCCTCTGCCTGGAGTCTCCCACAGCTCTGCCTTGAGAGTAGAGCCTGCGGCCCATACGAGGACTAGAGGGTACGCTGGCCGCTCCACTTTTAACCCTAGGAGAACGAGGCACCGGCTCACCATAGGAGGAGAGCAGAGAGCCTCCATCTGCTGTGTTGGAGAGCAGAAGACTGTCTTGTGACTGGTGTCGAGAGTGAGAATGACGAAGGAAGCCATTAGAGCTAAACAGGCGCTCACCCGGACGCGGTGACGGAGGCACACTTATGCTGTTAATGTAGGAAAAGTTTCTAGTGGCCGATGGGGGTCGCTCTGTATTGCTGAGGATTGACAATGGCCTTGACGGCTGTGTTCCAGCAGCTGAAGGCACACTGAGGTACTTACGGTTACACTCTGCTGCCCTCAGGCTGGCTTCAAGAGCACTCTTTCTCCTCTGTAGTGTCTCCATGAGTTCCTGAAGCTCTGCCTTGGACCGGGAGCCCCTAAGCAGAGTCCCCCCCACTGAGTCACCGCTGCTGTGCTCAATTTTCACACAGTCTGTAGAACAAAAAAATTGAACCGAGGTTTAATGCCTTTGCCAAATAAACAGTAAAAACATCTTAACTCTGATGGCAGCAATACATTAAAAAAATGCTAAAGCTAAACAGCTGTAAAAAAAAAAGTGTTGTAAATAATTAGATTAAATGGAAATGGTTAATGATACCATCAAGTGATTGACCAGATTTTGGGACATCATGCCCACAAGACAATTAAGTGAAAATCAATACTGGATGCTTATCGTTTTTGTATATTTGGGTGCCGATTGCAAACTCAACATGTCTAGGATTTTATGGAATGCATAACAAAGTATAGAATGACCAAGTCTGTTGAGTGTGTGTGTGTGTGTGTCTCACTTCTTTGATGTTCACAGATGGTTGTAAAGAAAAGCAAATGCCATGCAATGGATTTATTTGGCTCTGTCCCGATTTTTTGGCCAAAAAGACTTGTTTCTGCCATTAAACTGATGATAGGCGAATACTTTTAATGAAATTGCACGTCTCACTTCACAGCATGTGAAATGTTGTCATATATTGCGTTATAAGTAAAACATTGTTCATGGATTAGCTCACAGTATTCTGTATTCACTTAGGGTTTACCAAGAATCTCAACTTTTTTGGATTGACTTTAATGGAAGGAGCAGGAGCTGAGCAAAAAAGATGTGTTATCACAGAAGTGCTGAGTGCAATGGGGGGAAAACCAATGAAGAATGTCTGCTCATACAATTCTGAGCCCAATACAAACACTGGTTCCATCAGTGGTTAGGTCTAAGTCTAAAAATGGAAGAATGTTGGTGGACCAAGTTGAGGCAGAATACATCAAAGTCTTAAGTGCAACATAAACCCTGAGCACAACCACATACCTAAGCATGCAGTAGAGTTACACCAAATCTAAATAATTACAAATCATTTGACACTTTAGGATGTCTACAATTCCTTCAAAAATACATTTTAAAATAAATGATAATGAGCTTTAATAATATACTAATTAGTGATAAAGGTTCCTGCAATATCTAAACAGGACTATTCCTTAAAAGACTGGAATAATTAAGAAAGCTAGTCAATGCCTCTCAGTGAAAAACGCACTTGCGTGTCTGTACTTCTCTGAATGAGCTAAAATCTTTTCTTCTCAGCTTTGATAACTAAAAACCCAGACGCTCATTAAGTATTTAACTTGTAACCATGAGATGAAGAGATGTTCCAGTTCAGGCAGACACAGAGAGAGATTTGGACTACTCAATAAGATCTCTTTGAGAGGCTCTTTATCAATGTCATCCTGCAGCAAATTAGCCATGTTAAAAGTCATTCACCTCTTTAATCCAGAAGGAAAACAGATTTAATTATAAGAAAAAACAATCATGTCTTATATGTAAATCGGAACATACATATTTGTAAATTGCCGTCCGTTTGATCAGTTTCCAAGATAAAATGTACCTGAACTGTAGCCCAGAGTGGTTACAGCGGTCCTTTGGGGAAGCATGCTGTTCATGGCAGTGAACCCCCTACCCTGATAGATCTGAGCCGAAAATGCAGGATTCAGCTGGGACCTCTGTCTGAGAAGAGAAGAAATCAATACAAAACTCAACTGAGCAATAAACAGGAGATCATTTCAACATTGTGTGTGGGCTTGAGCTCTGATGTAGACCATGATTTTATAACCAATTTTACACCATGTTTTAAAAATCATTGCAGGTTTTTGTATGATACATTTAAAAAATCTAGTAAATGATCCACAGAATCTATTTATTAATTCATCTTCATAAGGTTTAGAATTATCTTGACTATCTTTAGCCCAGTTACCTCAATGTTATTCACATTTTAAGATTCACCAAAGAAAGGAAGTACACTATCCACTGGACCTTCCTTTCCCTTAGTCAGCGGGCAACTTAAATCTTTAGAACTACATTTTCAAGAAAACTTTGATAGCAAACAAAAGACATCAAAATACTTGATTAAACTAATCCATTCCATACAACAAGGCATTGATTTAAGTATATATTCCAGATGTGCCCATTCTAAGTGAAGGAGTAAAAAAAACTTTCCAAAAGACTAAGTATTAAAACAGATCCAAAGGAAAGTTTTTATGTCTGGCCCAGTGTTTCCAATAAAGTTTGAAAAGCAGCACTCTGCACCTTAATGATGTTTGAGCCCCAGAGTCATGACCATTCGTTGAAAGCATTCCTTTGGATTTCCACATTCACTAAGGCAGCAGCAAGAGTCAACAGCTGGTAAATCCTGGACCAGTGACCGCTGCAGCTCATGCTAAAACCTTTAAACCATTGACAGTTACCTACTTGCAAGTTTAGTATTTTTTGGTGTTTCTTTTCTTTCTTTATCAATCTTTGCTAATGTTTAGTTTGGTATTTAATGTATAGATTGGATAATTATCAAAACAATGCAGCTAGGCAATGAAATGCTCTTCAAGTGAAAACCTTAACTAGTCCCCAGTAAAAAAAAAAGAAAAAAGGCTGAAGTAAAAAAACGAGTCAAGTAAATCTATCAAACTAAAATAAAAAATCCCGAACCCTTGGTCATAACTTACTACAGTCAATTTAATTTAGCAGAAACACAGCAGATTGAGTTTAAAATTGTCAGATGGAAACGTATCCTGAATCCACAGATCACACACACACACATCTGAGAGAAAGATGGCTGATCTAAGATTTTCTGGTCCTGCTGTCTGGAGAGAGGGCCTACAGGAAGTAAGGTATCCTCTTACACAGTCAGACACCCAGTCAGCATGAGTTCACTCTCCAGACCTCTTGAAAAAAAAAACAGAGAGAAAATCCCCAGCCTTAAGTGACGAGCAGGAGGGGTTACTGCATCACTGGGGTAAGCAGGTTGGTCGTTGGTGGACTACATAAACACACAAGTAGATGTAAACAGTTTGAGGAATGAGCACTGATAAGGTGGCTTTCATCAAATGTGTGGTAACACTCTGAGGAGAAATACTTCCACGATACAAAAGACCCTGACTGTTGCTGCCTCACACATCATCAGTCACTGCTCAGACAAGCATGGTTTCATTGCCAAGAAGAAAATTGAGGCTTTGTGGGTTTTGTGTAAAATGAAAACAGTTACAGATTAAAGTAACAACTAATTATCGGGAACTATTGAATACCTTAATCAATACCACATTATTTTTCAGTTGGTATTGACACGGATGACCCAGGTGGACTAAAGCAACGCCTACCTACACTGGAGAAGCTGTGCTAATGAAAACTATAACTTAGGCCGTAGTTTGAAAACTTAACAGCAGACTGAAACAGAAACAGATTGAATGTAACTGAGACACCATGTAATGTGAGAAAAGCAAAAAGATTTTTGTTTCAACTGAAACTGGTTTGATGAAGATGATGATGATCATTTCATTTATGCTGCAACATTTACAGTATTTTCTCATTTTGCAAGTGAGTTTAAAGTTTTGAAAACAAATTATAATAGAGAACACATTAAGAATGTAGATTTTATTTTTCACAATCAAAAGTCTGATGACATAGTTGACACATTCTATGGTATCTGATCCAACCCGTTTTTTTTCGTCTCTACCTTTTAAATGACACCATTATTGAAAAGGATTTCTACATAATATATTTGAAAACAAGCCTCTCCGCAGCTTAAAGTAAGATTGGATCAGAAATAATGTTTGTGACCTTTTACATATTTAAACAGAAATATGTTTTCTTCAGACCACACGCACTTTGAACGCACCACACAGCATTCAAACAACACTGCGGAGGAATGTCTGTCACTGACGCCTGGCTTCCCTGGAGCATCACTTTTTCAGTCCAAAACGCACTTTAAAAAGTGATGAGATAACTTTCATAGATGGAAAAAGCGACTGACCTTTGCTGTCTGTCCCGGTTACATAGTTCATGCAAATCTCAAACGAGCGTCTGTTGCTGCTGGAGTTGAAGCCCTCGGTTGCTCTGAAACGGCGGAGTAAAGTCTTCCCATGACAAAGGAGCAGACAGGAGACCCTCTCCCCTCCCAACTCCAACTCACTGAGATTTTTTCTCTCCAGGGGGGGAGTGTGTTAGCGGGTGTGTTTACTTTTCTGCTCTGAACACACTTGCTGCCCCTCGCTGGTTGCGGAGAAAATTGCGACCGTACAGAGATGAGGAGGGTTGAAAAAAATAAATAGAGGACTGAAAGCGGCATTATCATGATATGCTGCTACTCGGAAAAGGAATTCAATATCTAATCTCTCCAACAAGAGTTTTGTTTGTTTCAAAAGCTCCCTCTGACCTCCAACTTAACACTGATCAATATCATGTGATTCCATATTGAAGTGAATTACTGCAAGTCTGCACATGTCATGTGACCATGTCCACTCTGCATTTTAAACTCAAAGTCAACCACATCTGCTGCCAAGTGTCTCTGGCTGTTGGTTCAATTTGTTCACAGGAAAAGGGAGATTTTTGCCAGGTTTTCACCACATAGAGAAGCCCTCCCACATTGTGCGTTTTCGACTGAGGGAAAACCAAGGGTAGGCTCGACGTTGTAAAAAAATGTTGACTTTTAGATTGTTGTTTCAGCAGTATATGTGGAGGCCGGCGGAGGCCCCGCTGCCTGTGTTTGAAACAGGGCCAACATCACTCCCCTCAACAAAAGAAAGAAGCTGCCCTGGTGGCATCAAACCCGCTGGTCTGATCCTTCTGCTGCAACGGAGACGTAAAACACAAAAACTAAACATGTCAGTGAATGAATGAAAAACTAACTTTTCTAAAAAAAATTTTAAAAAAGTAAAAATCCCCTCTTAACCATACTACATACCATCCACAAACGTTCCGACGCACACACACAAAAAAAATCCAATTACATCATAGGGAGGGGGCTATTGAGCCCAGCCTGGACTTGATGATTACTTCCAGACACAGAGCTGGGGTCGTTGTCGTTAAAACTCATACTCACTCTACATCTGCCCACCCTTCTCCCTCTGAGGCTCTTTACCGCTCGAGGACAGTAAAATGACACACATAAAATTGAGTGGAGTCTCATTTGAGAACTGGGACGCTTTGAATTTATTGCCAAAACAAAACTTCAATCCTAAGAGAGCTGTGGAATGTCAAAGCACTTCCTGTCCAGAAGAAAAAAGGTATGATTGGAGCCTAACCACACATCTCCTGCAAACTGTTGCATGTGCAAGCATTTTTCAAACTGTAGACTGGAAACATGTGTAGGGGGATTCTGAGCAGAGGCAGTGGAAAAAGTTGGGAAGAGGTAAAAAGGATGGAGGAGAAATTGCTGTGATTGAGGGAGGGGGTGTATGATCATCTCTGGTAAACGGGAAGAATGAGTCATAGGGTGAAAAGTCTCAAGAGCCCCACTCAATAACAAAGGACTAAAGTCAATACTGACTCTTTGGTGTTGAATATGTTTCTCTGCTTATCTTCTTCAAAGCGAAGTATTGTCAAGTCTGTCTCAGTCTTGTCTATTTTAATAAAGTTTGTAGAGCTCATAGTGTTTCTTTCCCATCCAGGCTTTGGGATATAAGCTTCCCTTACAATTCAGTTACTTTGGATGTCTTTCTTCTGACTCATCCCAATGCTCACACACACACAGATGCTGTATATCTATTTTTCCTGCAAATCTTGTGACCTAAAATGACCAAATTAACTATCCCCAAGGCTATTTTGTGAAAGCCTAATTTGCAGGAAGTGGATCATGGATGACCCACATTACGTCTGTTAGCTCAGTTTATCTACAGGAGCAAGCCAAAGCCTTAGGGGGAAAACTGACTTAAGGTCAGCTTTAAATCACAATATAGACTCTTTGAGTATTTGTTAAGCTTACAAAAAATTAATTACATGGCTGTGGTGTCATATTTCAACATATCAGACCTCGAGGGATTTTTCTTGTAGACTGTTTGAATGCCAATGCAAAGAATAGAAGCATGACTTGTATCAATGGGATGCATTCCCAAGCTTCCATCATCAGAGGTTATCAGACAGCAAGTTATCAAATAAGACCACAGGACAACACATCCATGACTAACTTTAATTTGAAGGCAGTGGTAGTTGCACAAACCCTTAATTTGATCTTTTTTATAATAAGACGGGTGTATTACTCACGCATCTTGACATGATTCATTCATTTCATTTTACCCTGTAACATTTGTTTGATTCAGAAGGGTTTCTGTAGATTGGTAAAATTGGTGACTCACTACTTGTGGTGTGCACATATAAATTCTTATTCACAGTGTGTGTTCATGACAAAAAGTGTTTTCACATTAATTTGTCTTCAGGATAGTGGAGTTTGGCCCATCATTTCCCTCTGTGGGGGGTTCGGCTGGTTTTTCCTCTTGTTCTATTTCAGTGTCTGGTGGTGAAGTCCCACCACAGTCTTCTGCTGTTTTTGGCATTATGCCCGGCTGTTCCCCCTCTGCTTCAGACTGCGACGACTGTTTGCTGCTTTCACTGTCATGCTGGCCTATCTCGTATGAAGCAGCTCCATTGACATCTTTTTGAAGCCAAAGTTCCCCCTCAACAATTACTGTTCCATTGTGGCTGTGTGAGGCTGTTCTGGTCTCCACTGCTGAACCTAAAACAAAACATAATAAATAAATAAATAAATAAATAAATAAATAAATAAATAAATAAATAAATAAATAAATAAATAAATAAATAAATAAATAAATAAATAAATAAATAAATAAATAAATAAATAAATAAACAAGAGAGATAAGATTTCATAATGATGTATTCAGGATTTTTATTACTCTATTTTTCACTGAGTTTGTGTTTGTAATTTTGCACGTCTAAATGAATTGTTTTCCCCGGTTTGTCATTTTTGCATATTTTCTCATTAAGGAAAATATGGAGATTTTGGTGCTGACACTGCCACCATGTGGAGAAATAATCATTTCCAAGCTCATTCTCTCAAGAGATTCAAGCACTCTTCTGAAATGCTGGTGAACTGTACTGTAAATACTGAAAGACTGACATTACCCCAAAAAAGGTTAACTGAATAATTATGGCTACATTTGTGTGGAAATGCTACTTAAGCATTGTATAGCTTACAGACACATACCTCTTTGTCTCACACACTGAGGAAGCGCTACAATAATGGTGAACAAGACAAAAGCTGCAGAAGCTGTGGTGCTCCACCATGATCTCTTCACACTCCGTTCATCCATGCCTGCAGGGCACATTTATTTTCCTCAGTGCTTCTGGTTTTGCATATTAACAGATAACATATCTAACCAAAGAGAGAACAGCCCAACACTCACTTATTGTTGCAACAGTGATGTTGACTGTGGTTTGAACAACATGTTTGCCCTGTGAGCCTGAGAAGGTGCAGGTATATGTTCCAGAGTGCTCTTCGCTGTCTGGCTTGTTAAGCAGAAGGGACCCATCCCCCAGCAGAAGCAGGTCCTGGTCCACTTTGGCTTGGCCTTCCCACTGGTTGACCATGTGTCTGGTTCTGTTGTCATATCTAAAGATCACCATGGGCTCACTGGACAAAGTGAAGGTCCAGGTGAGGGAGAAATTCTGGAGACTGTGGGGAGTGATGCACGGGATGGACAGTGCATGTCCCTCTTGCTGTGTTATATCTTCTGAAACAAAACATGAAAAAAACATGAAATGGTCTTTGTTAAATGACTAATCTTTGTTATGACAGCTAATAAATCTGAAATTGCAGAAATGCACCTTGATTCTTACGTGAAGCAGTCCAAACCTGAGTTTTGTCAGCTGATGTGAAAGAGCAGAAATATGTATGATTGGAGGGATTACCCACAATCCTCAGCATGCTTTTCATGCTGAAAAGACCCTTGTGGTCCGTAGTTTTGATAGTGGAATTTTCCAGTAGGTCTTGAGCTAAGGGGGGGTCAGTGGCCCATGCTATCTGTGGGATGGGGTAAATGTTGTGAGAGGAGCAGGTGACCATCTCATCAGTCATCTCCAAGATAACTGACTGGATGAGAGCTAGATAAGAAGCAGAAAAACAGCAGTATGAGCACCTCATGTTGGCTGCTACACGGCCTGTAGCTGCAACAGCCAATAAAACATAAGACTGACTGTAAGCCATTGCAAATCTCAGTGTGTTAATATAAGCAAAACAAGTGTCAAATGAATCAAGATTCCAGCAGTTAGTTTTCTCATTTGCACATTTATAAGTAATCTGTGTACTTCATCTACAGCAGTACTGGCTTTTAGCAGAAATACTGAGACTAATCTCCTGCAGATGGTGCTTTCCTGCTGCACATCAGTGCCCTGGTTCTGCTGTTACAGTTGGTTAATGGAGCAGACAGCTGACACACAATGCTGATTTTCTACCAAAGAAATGATTCATCCATTACACATGAATGCACATTTAGTAAAGATACCACTTAAAAGATTTGCAATGCAGTTCACCAACATGTATAGATGACATCCATTATAGATGCAGAAAATTAAACAAGCAAAATGAAAAATAAGTATCATGAGATGTAAACATATTATTTACATTATATAATTGTTATGGTTGCCAAATCATAAGACTGGGATATAAGAAAAACGTAGTCTTCACATTCTTCAGTAAAACAGACTTGGATAATATTGAGGCTCAAGACTCCTAAGAAAATAAGTATCAGTGAAAGAAGGTAAAGAAGAGGAGCAGAAAACTTTAAAAGTCTGAAATACTAGAACAACACATTCTTCAACAGATGAAAAAACAATCATAATCCAACATCAGAATGTTGGATTATTAAAAGATTATGATGAGAAGACTAGGAATGAACAGCTAGAGGCTGAGTGATAAAACAGGCATGCATGTTTTTCGGTGACACTGACAAAGTTGATGGGATTGAAGATAGAAACAGCTGAATTCATATTAAAATGTATCAGGGCATCCTGTCAGATGAGGACTCATCAAAATGTAGCTACACTGTTGTTTGAAATTACAGCTGGAA
Source organism: Menidia beryllina (assembly GCA_013363375.1). NCBI lineage: Eukaryota > Metazoa > Chordata > Actinopteri > Atheriniformes > Atherinopsidae > Menidia > Menidia beryllina. The sequence continues at coordinate 6,455,398 of JABUIW010000024.1, forward strand.
AATGAATGCAACCCCTTCATGTTTTTAAGGTGAAGAAGAGGAAAATATTGCTGTGTCCAAAGGAAATATAGTTAAAGTTAAATATAAAAAGATACAAAAGCATATTCCTCAGTAAATGAGTTAAGTAGTGCCAAAATATTTCCAGACCATATAACATTAAACAAATAGCCACAAAGGCCCTTCTTTAGATTCCTTCGATTGGGCGATAATTAACTATTAATAGCTCGAGTGCTTTACAAATGCTTTGCCGTTAAGACACGTGCAAAAGCCAGTTTGCTGGGTGCTAGTGGAAAAATTTCAAATGTTCCACCAGGCTGTCACGACTTTAAGGGTAATTTAGGGAGAGATGTTGACCTTATTGTTTTAGCCCTGAAGCTTTAACAACTATTGCATGATAAAGCGAAGGTTTTGTGGTACCAACCTTTTACTTCCAGGTTGACAAATATCTCTTGGTTGCCTTTTCGCGTGCTTGTGTAACACTTGTACCTGCCCTTGTCCTGAACTTTAACCCTCCTGAGGAGCAGGGAGGCATTTCCATTAGGGATGTGGGAGTTGAACAAGCACGTCCTTCCACTGAAGTGCTTGTTCTGGAGTCCAAACTGATCCTTGTTGTAGTAGTAGCTGTGAACGGGGATTTGCTGCTTGTACCAGTGGATTACCACTGTGCCGGTGGGTCTGAAGCTGCAGGGCAGGATGCAGTCATCTTGGATGATGCAGGTGACGTTCGCGTCTGGTAATAACACTGGCAGGATACAAACAATCCAAATCATGTATTCGTTTTATTCTACTAAAACACAGATAAAGCTTGTTCCAATTCATAACTCCCCTTCAAAATATCTGTTCATGTTTCCCCCCCGAATTTGCAGCTAACACAGCTGGGAACTCTGAAGGGGGACTGAGGGCAAAGTACAGCTGTTTACAGCTGTTGCTGCTTTTGTGCCAAACGTGCTTTATTCACCGTGTAGATTTTTACAGTCAGTAAGTTAGAATTTCATCCAATGAGCTGTGAGTTCTGATGCATGAGCAAGTAAAAGAGACATATCCATGTTTTTGTTTTTGATAGCCAAAAAGTTTATAGATAACACAGAACAGAATTATTTGGAATTGATTTTGAAATTCTATTGTTCAGTTGACTGGCCATCCCTCGTCCCACATCGCTGACCTTCCCACCACTTTTACCCCTGCTCGTAATCTAAGACCAGCAGACCAGTTGCTGTTCATTATTCCCAGGCAAAAGCTTGGAAATGTGAAGCCACAACTGTGGTATGATGTTCCTCCAAGAATTAGACTCGCCATGCCTCTTTTGTAACTCTTTACAAATTGATTTTTTAAAGGATCACTTTTTTAATGGAACTGATTTCTGTGTTTTTCCATTATTCATTGTGAAAAATTGTTGAATGACTATGCATAAGATTTTCTCTAAACACCAGTTTCAGGAATTAGTCATGGAGTCTACAAAACTGACTATCCTCAATCACAGTTCAGACTCCTGATTTGGTGTCCTGTTGATTTACTTTAGGCTATGTTTTCCCTTGAACATGTCTTTTTGCTTTGTGCAGATTTATATCTTGGTTTAGCTTGAATGGATTTGTTTGCTTGATTCCCTCACTTGTCCGTGTAGTTGTGTTCATTTGGGCCACTTTCACCGAAACTACACAATAAACACATAATTTGACATCGGATTCTTTGGAATTTATTACGTTTGTATTTTTGTCACTGCAGCATTGGGAGATTTACAATAACAGTTCAACATTTAGCTAAAAGATACACAGAATTATCATTGTTGTTCATATCCTCATGAGCAACAGTAACTTATTTATATTTATTAATAAATCAATCATATATATATGTATTTGTGTATAAGATAATTATTTATTATCAAACTATGCCACTTTGTTATCTGAGAAAAATAACATTAATATGAGAAAATGTTGAGAACTACAATACCTTTTGAGTTTGCCCAAGACAATTTCTCTGAGAAAATGAGCACGATAAAAATAATTCCATGAGTCTCTGCCATGTCAGACAACCTCTGTTTAACACGCATCTGTGTGAAAGCACAGTGTTGAGCAGTGAGCTGTTCCTGTGTGATTACACTTTACATCCCCCCTAACACTAATAAAACACTGACTAATTAACCAGGAAAGTGAAAGGTTAACCAACTCTCTTGGGAATGCTCCAAACCCCAACACCTCTGCTAAACTTGTAAGGAAAAAAAGAAAGAAAGTGTGTGCCTTTCTTTCCTTTTTATTGTCCTTTTATTAGCATAAGTGACATTTACAGATGTGGATGTGTTTAGTGATACCATCATGAAAGGAAAGATTTGCTGATCCTGATCAGTATCTCATCCCGTAAGAATCACACATATTTTCTACACTGGCTTTGGCTAAATTATGCCAAACCATGTACAGATTTCTATTTGAGTGATGTATTAAAAAAATGAGAGCGCATCTCTCATTTTATTCTGCACATCTGGTTCCCGTCTCATGACAGCTGGGATAAGATCCTTTGAATCTGAGCATGAAAAAGTGTGTAGTGAAAATGGATGAATGGTTGTATATCTGGAGCAATATTTTATTGCCAACATGAAACTCTCTTTCAAACAGGATTTAATCATGAGATTCACAAGTCATTACAGTTCAAGGAGATTTGAATATATTTTGATTGAAATCTGTCAGCAGTGATGTTCTTGATATTATTTTAATGACCTGTGGAGGATGCAGGTGAAATCTCACTTCCTCATATCAATGGCAGCCGTGCAGTTATGGGTTCGCATGTACGAGTTCAACAAAGTCCATGTGCATGATTCTTTAAGATGGCATTGCTCTGCCCTCAATCAACTTTAATCCCAGATTAAAGGGAGCATGCCACTAGTGTCGTGCTGTTCATGTTGAGTTATATCATTGAATCTGCAGTTCCATCTTTTCTGTTTCAGGTTTACTATTTTTTGTCGTAGCACAAACCAATTTAATATTTTGTAATAAATCAAAATTATTTGATAAAAGTTATTTCTTACATTTTGTTGATTGATTGGTCAAATACTTCAATAGTTACAATCACTACTCTCACACTACAATCACTACTCTACTCAAATATTTTTTTGGGTGAAAATTTACAATGAAAAATGTTTAAATGTTCCAAGCTGAATACATGAGGTGCACGTTTTGGCACCTCATGTGCATGGTAGAACTCTAGTGTTTGCATAATTGACTTAAGATAAAAAAGTAATGATAATAATCATGACATAAAATAACAAACAACTGTCTCTCTTTTAATTCATCCCTCCCGTAGCTGTTCACCAGCAGTAGGGAATCTGGATGCAGGATGATATCAACATGGTGGCTGGCATCATGTTGCATTTCTAAAACAGGAGTCAATCCTGTTGTATTCGAGCAAAGCTACACCACATTATATACATCCAAAGGGAGAGTTCTGGCATTATTGAAAACTAACAATACTTGCCAACCTTAAGTGAAAGGTTTATTGACAGAATCATGTGATCTCGCTCAAATGCTAAACACCCAAAGGCCAAGAGTTCAAAATTTACAGATGTCACCTCAAACATATGCCTGCATCTGTCCCCTACAGATGGGATCATTTGCATCCTCTTAACGTCATAGAATGCTACACAGCCGCAACGTATAAAAGCAGGCTCAGGGTTTCTATTCTCATCTGGTCAGTGCGATGATGAAACTGTTGTATGTGTTATCCTCTTTCCCCGCCCAGCACTGCCTCCAGTTTGTAGGTTACTGAAAGATTTCACCACCCACAGAAAAGAAGATTAGAGAGGAATTAATGATATTCCTTTGTCATTATAAGGACAAATTGATATTTGGTTTTAGTTCAGAGGGTGGAGACAGCGGGGAGTCAGAGCAACACGTTATGTCAGGACACATAAGCAGAGGGATGGCACAGTGACAAGCAAATGTAGCCGGGAGGATGCTCGAGCATTGGAGCTAAGCGTTGGATATCAGCACTGAGGCTCGCCATGTTAGGAGAGATGAGAGCAGAGGATCATGCAGAGATAGCTTGGTGTTTGTGTGGCATTACAGAATGAGAGCTCTCGCAACATGGCTGTGCCAGTAGAGGACCAGTGTAACTACAGCATTCTTTGGGTAAGACACTGACCAACCGGGAGGGACGCCTGTGTTCCTCTTGCATTTCCAGCTCCTGTTCAACCATGAGATTGGCCCTCCTGGCCTTAAGACTGATGTGTTTGGCCTGGTTGTGGCCTGTCACTCAGCTCAACAGCAGCACTTTTCCAAACAAGAGGAGGCACAAGGAGCAGTACACTGGAGAAAACACTAAACTCAAGCATGGAGGGTGAGTAAAAAGCAAATTTGTTATATGATTGATCCCTTTAGTTTCTGCTTAAATTGTACAAACCGCTTACCTTTTGTTACCTATGTTGTATTACTTTAGACATGTATGTCACACTGCAATGCCGTCACAAAGGTGCTATATGTGCGATGTATTTAATCTAAATAATCTCCTCCTTTAGAGGAGAGTACATATATGTGTGTGTGTGTGTGTATTTGTGTGTGTACCACTGAGAAATTTGTTGCAGATTGTTTCTACATAAATTTATTTCTAGGAAACAGTCATAAGCTGTGGACTAAAAAAAAGCGTCAAGATAACTTTGGCCCAGAAGCAGTGCCAGTACACTGAAAGTGACAGAATGAATTTAATTTGGGCCAAGGCTTTTAGTTTTAATCACTGCCAAAGTCCAATTAGCCATCACTCACTCCGTGAGTGAGTCAGACCATGTGTCAGTTCTGTGGAGTGTGTCTTAGTCTTATGGAGAGAAAAAAAGACAGACAAAGGGATTTTATTAAGGCTGTTATTTTATTTATTTTTAGACGAGTGGATCTTAAGATGAAAAAACTGGACAGCACCAAGTCTCTACTAATTAAATCAGAGCAGCTACTTCGAATTGAAGATCATGACTTTGCAATGCGTCCAGGATTTGGAGGTAAGACACTTCAATTTCAGTTCAATTCAGTCTTCATGTTCCCAACAAAAAAGCCAAGCCAAAGCATTTCATTTAAAGATTTTCCCATTCTGCTGAACTCATTCAGCTTTCAGCTTAATATCAGCTTCTACTTATTTTTTTTTCTCTTATTTCTGATAAACATGTGTTCTGACAACTCAGTCGGGTTATGTAGGTTATTGTGCTTATCTTTGGTGCTACGCCTCCCCCAAATAACAAAACAAAAAAAAAGCCTTGATGACCTACATTGTTCCTGCATGAGACAATGACTGTTCAGTGCAGGGAAAATAATCTCAACTCTGTCCCTAAATCTGTGTCTGAGTGCACTTTTGCAGCACAGGTCACAGCAGAGTGTTCCAAGCTTCTATTCCTGATGGGTCTTTTCACTCTATTTCGAGCAGCAAAAATACATTTCTTTTTACAACACCTAGGCACTCCCCCATAGCCCTACCTTGAAACAAATTGAGGGGTTGCCCCTCTGACGTTTGAATTGTTGTACATGCAGACTGGTTGGAGGATATTTATTTCAGCAATTTTGCATATTGTTTTACTGATATTATCAGCAAACTGGTATTTATTAGGCTGCTACATAAATCACTCATGGGTATACACCATAAATAACTGAATTATTAATATTCTCTAAAATGCAGAGGGGATTCTTCATTTCCATTCTGTTACGTTTGTGTAATTTGTGTTAACTACATGATACGCTTTAATGTCAGTTGAATTTATGCACTTGTGCAATAACTTCCATAATTATATGATTATTTATCTACTGGTTTTCTGGTCTCTCATATATTTCACCAATAGTATCAAATAAGTTGATTTAAAAAACCAGAATTTGAAATAACATCATAGGGTTCACAATTAACCAAAGAACATGTTGTAAAAGGTGGTGTAATTTACACATTTCAGAATCAATGTCCCTTTTAATGCTACTGAATGACTCATTGTCTTGTTGTCACTCCATGCCTCGATTCCTTTGAATGTCAGGTTTTCGCAGCAGGTCATTTCTGCTCTTTAATCCTGAATTGTTTTGGGAATTGGTCACTTACTTATATTTTTACAATCACCCAGTAGATTTAGCATTTTCGTCCAGTACTAGATTTACTTAGGTCATGTGAGATCAAGCTATCACTGTCAGGAGTTACATAACTGATTATTTTGTGGGTGCAATCAGTGATAAGTTTCAGTCTCTTTTAAATTTAATCTGACTATAGATGAATAGATTTGACACATCTTTAGGAAGAAAGTTTAATTGTTTTACCAGGCTTTACCAACTTGACATATTACACAAGAATTATAAAGGATTTTCCAAACAACTTGGAATCCATGTAACAACATGAATAGTAAATCTATTAACAAATTTGAGAAAATAATTTAAAAGTTACCCTACCTGGGACTGAAACATACTGGCAAGTTAATTCCAAGCTCAGAACCAGCAATCTTCTCGGAAGACAGTAGCTGCAAATGGAATGAAAAACTGAACATTGCATGCTCTTTGGATAGATAACAGTGGCAGTGGAGATTTTTAGACACAGTGCACAGCTCTTTGTAAGGCAATAATCAAACCGCAGCAGGGAAGGACCTGAGTACATTGCAATCATCAAGACAACCATAACCTTCTATGATTTCCAAAGCATCCTTAAATGTGACGCCTGTCTGTCGGCTAGAGTTTGGCCATGATGGGTAATGCAACAGGATAATGTTCCGATACACACAGCAGCAAATCTACAACAGAATGTCTGACGAAAAAAGACTTGGCATTCTGATGACTCCATGTCACTGCTGTTAAAGGATTAAAGGATAGTTCACAAACCCATGGATCATGATGCAGGTTAAACATGCAGTGTTTATTTTGCCTTTGATTTTGTAAAATGAACAACAAAGCAGGTTTTATGCCATTTGTCATTATACATATCATGTTCTCTTAACATCATGTTAAGAGACGATGAGGATCAGGTTTTTCTGATAAATATGACATTTGCGCTTTACATACTGTATATCCAGGAAGTTTGGATCTAAAGTAAGCAAAACCATTACATTATTCTATGGGATCACAGTTGTGCTCCCTGGGTGAGTGGTGGGATTTCTTGTGAGTAGGTCTTGCAGATGTACAGACAGATAGTCCTAGGAAGATGTGATCCAACCCTTACTGAGAGCTTATCAGTTATTTGGGGCCTTTTGCAGGTTCAGCTCTTCCTGTTGGCATAGACGTTCAGGTGGAGAGCATTGACAGCATATCTGAAGTGAACATGGTATGTACATTTGAAATTCCTGTAGATTTTATTATTGTATTATTGTATTATTATTGTATACTACCCACCAGACATTTATTTTATTTTTGTCTTTTGTCCAGGACTTCACAATGACTCTCTACCTGAGACATTACTGGCAGGACAATCGACTGGCATTCCCCTCCACCAACAACAAGAGCAGGACCTTTGATTCACGCCTAGTGAAGAAAATCTGGGTTCCAGATGTGTTCTTTGTCCATTCTAAACGCTCCTTTATCCATGATACCACCATGGAAAATATCATGCTAAGGATTTATCCCGATGGCAACATTCTCTACAGTGTCAGGTACACTGTGGCTGATTTGGTCGCCAATATATGATCTGATTACTTAAATTTTACAGTTTTTCACACAAAGGATGTTCACAGGCATTAAGTATCCATCTCCTTTAAATTCTCGGCTGTTGCTCGTCTTTGCTATTTTGCATTTACCACAGAGATATTAGAGTTGTTTAAGTACATCTTCTCAAATATCAACCTTGAATCAGAGAAAACTACAGCTGATGCTATCTCAAAGGCGTATATATTAGTGTGTCCTCTTGCTTACCAATTTGTACTGCTAAAAGATTGTGGCAAGTTAAGTTAGAATTGCCACTGATAAAAACACTCTGTAAACTCTCGGACTGGATTTGTTATATCCATTACAGCTATGAAATGGCATCCTCCCAGATGATTTGCACAAACTGTCTCGACATCCAGTAATACATACAGTACATGATTGCCCTCTTTAAACAGTTGCTGATGGAGAATGATTCCTAAATGATGTGGATGTCTATTTAACTGTAAGCTGTTTTTTAGGATTACTGTGACCGCTCTTTGCTCAATGGACTTCAGTAGTTTCCCCCTGGACACACAGAACTGCTCTCTGGAGCTGGAGAGCTGTGAGTATCAAGCCGAAGTTGGGATGTAGTTTTTTTTGCAAACACCAAATGAGACTTTCAATGTTGCCAGGGAAAGACTGTTCATTCCAACATCAAATGCTTGAGTTGTTTTGCTGGTAAACATGTTACACAATCTTTCGTAATCTATAGAGATTTGTACCTTCAAATACGCTGGATAGAAAATGCTAAAGCTATAATCGTCTCAGAGTATATCACATCTGGGATGGAAACACACAAATTGCATATAGGCTATGTACTTGATTCAAACACAATCGACATAAATATGTAATTTTAGGATATTAGTCATAAATTGGTTGGTCAGTCTGGTTGCTTCCCTGTCCTTTCAGAGTTTTTGGTTTATTTTTTATTATTTCTTCCCTTGAAAAATGGCTTAGTCTGTATTAAAGTATTACTTGGATCATGGTCATGGTTCATGGTTCCTGATCTCAGAGGAAAGCAGCGAGCCCCTTTTTTATGAGCTCTCTTCTCTCCTCTGAGAAACACTTCCATGATTCTTCTAAGAGAGGCAATATGTGAACGTGACCACCACCACCCGCTTCTCTCCTCTCTTGAAGATGCTTACAATGAGAACGACCTAATGCTCTACTGGAAGAATGGGAACAATTCATTAAGGACTGACGAGATCGTGCTCTCTCAGTTTTTTATTGAAGACTTCCAGCCTTCCTTTGGGCTTGCCTTCTACAGCAGCACTGGTATGTGAGGCCAGAGTGTTGGGGCCCTCTGAGCTGTATCCCAATTGGACACAGCCAGAGAGCCCCTGACTCTCAATTTATCTTTGAACTCAGAAAACTGCAGATGATTTTTTTATGTCTTACGGTGGATTAAAATAAATTAATACTACAATTTTAGGACAAAAAACTAACTAAAATCAAGAAAGTAACAATATCTACAAATGCAAAAAAAAAAAGTTCATATTTGTTTAATATGTTATAAAATGCATGGTTAACTGTTTCCTGTGATGGAGCTTCAGAGTAGCCGGTTAGATAGCAAAACTTAATGAGAATAGACAGTGGAATGGCTAGCCTGACTCTGCCAGAGGGTAGTTAAAGGGTATTGATTGTCTCAGCTCTAAGCAAGGGTATAAAACAGTTCTCACCATAATGAGTCCAAAAATCAATGTTGCTCTTAATCTGAGAAAGGTATTGATTCGCTGAGACGAGATTATGAGATACTTTGTCTTTTACATTAAACATAAATACTGGAATGCCATCTCTTAAAGATATTATTCAACTAAACAGGTCCGCTAAATAAACTCTCCTAAGATCTATTAAACTGTTACATAAAGAGTCGTAAAGATTTAAAGTCATATTTGTTCAGCATTAAACAGTCTCTTTCCCTGTGTCCTTTTTTAGAAAGAATTTGTTTCCCAACTCAGTTCCACAATTATCTAATATTTTCTTATTTTACCTCCTACACTGTTTACTGCTGGTCTGGTTGTGGATGATTAAGGTTAATGCTGTGGTTTCCAACCCACCTGAGTCTTCTGTATATGTCGGCTCTGTTCTAGGTTGGTACAATCGGCTCTACATTAACTTCATCCTACGTAGACATATCTTCTTCTTCATGCTTCAGACATACTTTCCCACCATGCTGATGGTGATGCTGTCTTGGGTGTCATTCTGGATTGACAGAAGAGCCGTGCCTGCCCGTGTCTCTCTGGGTACCAACAAAGTTCATTTATATGTCTGCTCAGTTATGTTGTGGTTTGATTCCAACAATCAAGCGATCATATACCAAGTCTAAAGCACATGACTTCAACTCTAATACCAAAGACAACTGATCCTTTTCTGTATCAGTAGGCAACACATCAGCCATATAATTCACAGGATATTCATTGTACCTTCAAATGGTTTTGATATGTTCTCTACTACAGTTATGAGCTGTGAGATGAAAAGTTGTGCAGTGTGTCAATGAGTAGTCACAGTCACATAATTGTTAGTGTTTTTTTTTTGTTTGAATCCAGGTCACATCACAAAGTATACAGAATCTGTTATTCTCTGAGCCATGCTAGGGAACCAAAGCACTTTGTTATAAAGGAGAACGTCGATGCTCAGAATATCCCACTGCTATCTCATTAATGAGGCACAGGCAAACATCGTCCACTAAATAACTAAAAACTTGTAATCAAAGCATATCTATTGATAATTAAAACTTTAAAATTCAGCACCCACTTCTCTCTATATTTTGGGGGTTTTATATAAAATAGATTTTTTTTTTAAATGACTGATTTTATAAATTGGCACAGGGAGCATTTGTTTATATTCGTTGAGGTAAAAATACAAAGTCAACTCTTTACTGTTTCGGCTTGGGCAGGCACTGACTGATAATGTCTATACTGTGCAACTGGATTAAAATACGATGTGATATGTTGTTTGATGTTGATTTTGATAAGACCATCTGACCTACTTTGACATGTGTAGCACTCATCATAATCCACTCTAACTTTGTAAAACAACATTTTTAACCTTTTTTTTCCTGGTGCTTTGTGTTTCTAGGCATCACCACAGTTCTGACAATGTCCACAATCATCACTGGTGTCTCAGCCTCTATGCCGCAGGTGTCTTACGTCAAAGCGGTAGACATCTACCTGTGGGCAAGCTTCCTGTTTGTCTTTCTCTCTGTCATCGAGTATGCAGCGGTCAACTATTTCACCACAGTGGAGGAGATGAAGAAACTCAAGAATGCAAAGGTTTTTCCTATCTATTCTACAGTATACCTTCTTAAAATGATATTACTGAAAGTGATAACACCCCCTTTCTCTTGCTGCAGATCCCCAGCTCCTTCAATAACACCCAGGCTATGGCCTTTGACGGCTGTTTCCATGACAATGACATCGACCTGGCCTCTTTCCCTGAGGTTGCCAGCAGCACAAATACAGAAAGAAACACCCAGTCTCGAAACTCTACTGTCTCTGCACCCACAGAGGGAACCAGGTTGCGCCGCAGGAATACTTTAAAATACAACCTGAGCTTCATCATGAGCAACAGCTACATGATCGACTCCTACTCAAGAGTTATTTTTCCCCTGGCTTATCTCCTCTTCAACATCATCTACTGGAGTATGTACGCGTAGGACTCTGCCACAGAACAGACTTTCTTTCCACCATTTCAGATATTTTTAAAACTGTTATAATCTTATAAGAAAATGATGATATTTGCTCAGCCTCTGTGAATGACCTCAGGTTTGCTCAGTGGCTGCTGCTGAGCAAAAAGGTGTCTTTCGTGATGTTTTATATTCAAAAAGCTGAGATCGGCTGCTGTGAATGGCTGTTTTTCCTCTCTTTCTTTTTTTGTAAATGTTTATGAGTGTCAAATGTAAATTTTTTTTAGCTTTTATTTGTTGCTAAATTTAACAGAAAACATTGAATTCTTAAAATATTTTACATCCCCCCTGCTGCCCTACTAGGATTAAGCAGAATTTATAATGCATGGTTTGAATTAAAAGTTGGTTGCCAGCATACATGGTGTGTATTCTTGAGGTCTATTAAGTGTATTGAATTCCCATTCAAAGAGCATTTACAAAAGCCACACAATTTAATTGCATTTTTTTAGTCATCTTCATTCCTGAATTTGAAAACACATTGTGGTAGGTCACCACCCCCCTTTTATTAAGGATGAAGGAGCTAGAAGTAGCAAGAGCATGTTTCTGACGCAGATCAATGAATGGACAAAAGGTATTGACTTGGTATATAACTTGACACAAACCAAAGGTACCAAATTTACCTACAAACTCAACAATAAACAACATTGGATTTATGCAGAATTTTAAGTTTGGTTTCGACTTTTAAAACAGGTTTAAGTCTGTCTTTATTGGTCTCTGTCTTAGGGAAATGGGTCTCAAGGTGTTCTGTGAACCACCTTTATTCAACATCTGCATGCTAAATTGGTCCTGGCAGGCTACAAAAGCAAATAATTTAATGCCTGAGCTTGAATGGAGAATTCCCAAAACCACTTGATGGATAGTAACACCACTGAGGCCCTGCAACAAACTGCTAGAAAACAAGACGAGATGTAATGACTGAGTAACTAACAAAAGCTTATGCAGGGCTTTCAAATAACAAACAGAACAAAGAGTATTTCCATTTTTCTGTAAATGTCTCAGTTGGACATATGAGAAAATGCTCCGATAAGAAAATTTCAAATCTGTACTTGTAGCAATGCATGTGGCTATTAAATTATTAATCCAGTACTGAATCGATTTACATAAGCCCCATCTCATTACATAACAGCCACACCTCATATACTCTGATAAATTTTTTAATCGATTTATGTAAAACAGAAGGGGAAAGAAGAGATTAGCCTATATGCCATGAAGTCAGTTAGACATGGTTGCATAATAACTAGTAACAGAGACAATTACTTGCCTCGGCGAAGGAGAGGATGTAACCGGTAGAGCATGGTTAGAGATAAAGCAAAGGAATACACTGAGTGGTGTTTGCAAGCACAATTATATAAAAATCATCAAGCTAAATTTCTGGATCACAGAAATCTAATAAAGAGATTTGCAATTAATTTAACCAGATTTGGCCAAATTTAGAAGCAATTATCTTTGGATATCAGCCTCTACTGACAGCAAAGCACCACCATTTGTTACAGACAGGAGAGAATGAGTAAGTTTACTCACAGTGGATTGCCTGCTGTGTAATTTCTGATATGTTTATTTACAGCACGATGGGATACCCAACTGAGTTTGAGGAAAGCAGCACTGGGGTTCCAATTACATAACATATGAAACCAGGAAGAAAAAAATGACCACTATAGACAAAATAGGCAGGGACAAATTCAACTGGAAACATTTGCTTACTGATAAACTCACCTCACAAAAGCAGAAACTGAAAAGTCTCAATGGGTTGCTTGGAAAAGTTAACAGGTAAACTGGTGGGGTGATCAGACCAAAAGACAAGCGACATCTGGTGGATAGAAAGGTGTAACGCATAAATAGACAACACCTGAATAGGACAGTGACACTCAGAGGAATCTAGCATGTCCCCACACACATTATGTTAAATGTTACCAGCATGCAAACCCACGGCAGCATTTGTATGACAGAATACATGTTGCAGTGTATCACGCAATCATTGAAACGCTTTAGGAGCGGAGATCCCTTTTTCCTTAAATTTGATGTTTCCAGTTCATTAGGTAATTGAGCGAGGTTATCATAGTTCAGCATTCAGTGCCGTGACAGTTTACAGTTTTTGTTAGCTTAATGTTTACAAACTGTGGAACACAGCTATCTCTGTCAGTTGGCTGCATGTAAATTATGAGGTTTAGAATTCAGGGTGCTTTTGTTAACGTTCAAATGATTTGAGACGTTGTACTGAATGATATACTGTACACTACGTTTTACATTTGGATTCATGTTTATTTCCTTTTTCCATTCGAGCCCAGGCCCTGGCTCCTAGAAGGAAACTACAGTCATTTGGGTTTTCTATCCATAACATTTCCAACAACTTTTTTAACGTGTCTCTGGATATTGAATGCATTTTTAACTTGTTAACTTGTCAGCATTCAGTGCCAAACCAAATTCTGTGCCACTCCTCCAGACTGTGACTGTGCACAATACAATGTTTGCCTTTTTAAATACAGGTTAAAAAGCACAGCAGCGAATGGGAGTGGAATGTGTTTGTTATCTGTGCGGTGGGGACATTGTCGATCCTCTCATCAACACTCCTGAAAAACAGGTGTAAAAGATTAGGGTGAATGTATTAATGCTTAAAGCAGTTTGAGCTCTGCAATGTTTCCCTGGAAACAACGTTTCTGGCGCACCGACAGGGTTAGGACACACCCTGAGGCGCACCTTGACAGCTGAACAAAAATAGAAATGCAATTCAGTTCCCTTCCAAAGCAACAAGGAACCTGTTTTTTTTAAGAAGCCATTTTATACTGGAATAGAACAATGGCTTTTTGTGACCTTTTGTTAGAAGAAATTCCTCTTCTGCTGGTGGATTGTTGGGCACCAATTGTTGAGCAAGACATGCTTGAGCTGAAATGAATGTATGTGACGTCCACCTGTTCAGTGTGACGTTTTCGGGGCGTGCCACATGTGACAGGTATTCTGCCTGCACAAGTCCCAGCGGAATTACACAGCTGAACAGAACAAGACACTTCTAAGTTAGCATGAAAAATGTAAGTGCAGTTTAGCGTTGTTTTGATTATTGTGGTGGTAAACTATGTTCCCCAGAAATGAAGAAGTAATGGGAGCTCCTGGGATTTCTTCCTGTAGATTTTCCAGCCGGCCCACGTTGCCGCCCCCATTAAGGTAAAAGATTATATCTCATTAAACTTTAATTACATCTAGACAAAGCTGGATCTAGATCAGCTCTAGATTAGTTTTAATTATTAGACACATCGATTTGCCTGAGACTCTCACTGTTGAAATGGATCAGTTTTTAACACAAGTTTTGTTTTATATATTTTTTAACACAGTTAGTCTCCCATTTGTGGTAGTAACTTGTTTTGTAAGAACTTGACACTTTGTTGCTCAAATCATACTTAAAATGTTGGACATAAAGTGCCTTTCAAGAAGGAATCTAGGGTTAGAAAACAACTGCTAAAATGCCATTGATTGCAAACTGATGAAGAAGACTAAGCTTGAACAATTATACAAGTCTTGATGTGGTTTTAATTTTGATAACAGAAATGTTTTGAATCTTCTGTAAGCAGCAGTTACGTAAATGACCATGTACCATTTATAAGAAGCAGTGCATCTCTGTAGAGTACAAAATGTTTGGAAAATTGTTGGCAAAACGTTTTTCATGTTCGTTCCCTTATTTTTCCAGCAGTTTACAATTTAAATCTTAATTTTTTGAGGACAGAGGAGATCAAACAATCGGCAATTGATAAACCTGTCAGAAGGTTTTCATATTGAGCAAAATACAGGTTTTCATATTAAGCAAATATGGGCGTGGTGAGAAAAAGAGTATGTAACAGGTTAAGACGCCCTTTTGAAATCTTTTTTGAATGACACATTTTTCTAACACATGTATAGTAACTTATTGATATGGGAAAACTGATGTATTTCAGAGTGAAGAGGCCTGGTTCTCACAGTAGAGGTACACTGTGGATGATGACACTGCTGACAGTTATCCTTCTAGCAGGTAACATCTGACATGAAGGACGACTGATAAGACTCAAAGGACACAAAGGAGCAGAGGCATCTTTTGTCACCTTTATCAAAACTCTGTGCCTCCACTTATGAACTACAATGTCTGGCATGCTAACACACACACAGATCAGTTAAATTCCTTTATAATAACCTGCTTGTCTAGTTTGATTCGTATCTGTTTACTCATCACAGATTTCACAAGGCTTTGGTTTCTTTGTAGAATGCAAAAGAAAATACTGTATGACTCAGGTTTGTTGAAGCTCGATCTTCTCTTAGGAAACCACAAGCAGGCTGACCATAGACCCTGAGATGCATAGAATCCTCAACAATAACATGCCCTAACTGACATTTCTTCAATTTTTCCAAATCAGGCCAAGCTTTTGGTCAGTCATCCATAGTTTCTCCTTCCACTACTCTCACTCCTAGAACGGCTGCACAAACCTCAGGTAAATTCAGTTCCATGGAATAACACGTTGATATGATATCTGTCGTTTCATCTATGCTATCTGTTCATGGCACAAGGAAGCAAATTCATTTGAAATAATTTAAATTGATTGAAATTGAGATAATTGAATTGTGTGGTCCAACTGTGCTGTAATGCTGCATTTCTCCTGGTATCTGAGATTATCTCTGTACTAAAGAGCTTCTTTATGTAACTCTCACCTGACACCTCCTGGTTCCTGAGTGACTGGCAGGTCGAATCTTTCATTGAGAAAATGTAGACAGAACCTCTTTATTTTTCCCATCAGATCAAGTTCCCAGTACTCAGACCTTTGCTGCTCCTTCTACCTCTCTCACTCCTCCAACAGCTGCTCACACTTCAGGTAAATGAGAGACAATAAAAACCCAACCCACTGTCATGGCATGTAGGTCCTCCATGCCAGCAGTGCTAAGGATAAAATATATTTCCTTTGGGATATACATAAACTTTCAAAATCTGTCCTTCCTATGGCAGCATATTACTCTCTTGATGTCACTGTGAATTGCACTGTTTGGAAGACGGAACCTGAAATTATTATATGGGTAAGTTAAAAAACACAGTAAAGCACTGGCTTTTAGAATATTTGTTGTGAATGGAAGAGAAATTGATGATACTCATGTTCCTTTTCACAGCTTGCCCAGGTTTTCCAGCAGGGCCTAAAGGACTGTCTGTTTTCAAACCCTGAATCAACAACTGCTGCTTTCACTTCTCCACACGCCACGACTGGAATCAATTTAACTGAGACAGCACGAGTGAAAACAACACAGGAAACGTACAACTCGACAACAGCTGCAGTGGCCACTAATGGAACTACAGCTGCAACGTCAGGAGGGCCAGAGGGAAATGGCACAACCACAGACACGACAAATGGTGGCACTATATCTGCAACTACAGCTCTAAATGTCAGCCTGATGCCACAGATATCTGCTGATGTCAACCTCAGTGTATCATCTGGTGATCTGAGCAGGTATCGTAGAGATTTCTGTCAAAAGAAAGAATGAAATAATCAATTGAAATTTGCAAGATGCCCTTAAAAAAATGGTATCACACTTTTGCAATTGTTTCATTTATTCACTTTGAATCTACATGTAAACATTCAATGCGAGAGATCTTCAGGTCCATACTGCTGCAGTTAGTTTCCTCTAAGGTAACGGTACATTTGAGGCTATACATGCCTCTTTTTTGGTCAACAGCCACATCATTTTTAAGATATGAGCACAATGAATTTCAGGATTCTTCTTGGATAAAATCATCCCGTGTTTATTTGCAGTTGTCCTTTGAGAGTAGTTAATCTAAGCATGGAATTTAAAGTAAACTGACATCCTATACATGAATGTTTTGGTTACTTTTCAGTTTGATCAGCAATTATACAACTTCACTCTTTCAAGTAAGTTAATAATTACATGAATCTTTGTTTTTAAAAGTAGCCTGTGTAAATTGATGTGGTGTCTAAAACACACTTGTTTGTTTTTGATAGGCAATGGAGGTGTCGTGTGACAAAAAAACGGATATAAGGTTGGTGAAATAACAAACATTTGCATGTGACTGGCCAGTGTGTATCTCATAGGTTGTTTGTCGTTAAAACTGGTGTTATACTCCAGGAATACAAAATGCTTTGTGGTGCTACACCTGAGTCAGAGAGTGCGTCCATGCTGCATCCTCCGCAAACTCTGCGCCGCCAGTAAAAATTCCACAGATATTTATGTGGTGGGGAAAAAAGCTGACAGAATGAGTGAGTACCACATTCTATCAATAGAAAAAATATATTATTCCCAATCTGATAAAATGCTATTCTGCAATAAAACCTTTTTTTCTATTTACAGAGTTGCACCAAAATGACTGCAATAGTAATACACAAGAAAATCAAGAGGAAAACACTTGCATTTATCCTGGTCCACTGGGTGCATCGTGGTAAGGCACTTGGTACTTATTCAGTATATTCCAAATGTAGAAAAACAACATAACTCTGTGAAGACAAAATAGAAAATCCTGGGTGGTTGAGATCAGTCGAAAAAGAATGACTTACTGTATACTGTGGTTCATTTAGCTCCTGACACTAAAAAGAAGGTTTAAGCAAATCCTTAAAAACTTTTGTTATTAATTTTGTTATTACTGCGATGGATTGGCGGACCACCCAGGGTGTGCCCTGCCTCTCGCCCCTTGAATACTGGGATAGGCTCCAGTCCCCATGTGACCCCATTTGGGAATAAACGCTTCAGAAAATGGATGGATGGATTATGACCACTCTGATTTTCCAAAAGGCTGTTTTCTCATTGACTTCATATAATCACGTTTTTTAATCAAGTAAACTTTTAAGAGAGAAATCCTTAAAAAGATACAACTTGTTCCAGAAGAAACGATTTTCTTCTTTCTTTAAACTTTGAATCATGCAACCCCCTCTTGTGGGTTAGGACAAAAATGTTAAATCGTAGTCAACATTAGTGATCCACTCACGCCTTTTCTGACGCTGTTGTCTAACAGTGAGAAGTCTGGGCCTTCATACGTGGTCACAGAAAGCAATTCAACTCAGTGTGACGCAGGTGAGCCTTGAAAATTTCATTCTAACATACTGAAATAATGATGAAGATTTACTCATTTAATATTTTACTTTCTCTTTTTTTCTTATTTTAAATTCAAATTTAATTGATTTGTCAATCGTAGAATGTCAAAATGCATTCGCTTGCAAGGAGTACAGGCTGAACATCTGATGATATTGCGTTATATTGTCATAGAAATGTGATACGCTATGTATTAATTAATGAACATAGATTTTAAAAAAGAGTTTATCAAGCGATTAATAAATCATGCTGACTTTGTTTCAGATAACTGCAGCTGCTCTGCTCACTGCAATAAATCTGGTTAGTGTTTCATCTTCTGAAAAATAGAAAATAATGAACAAAAAAAGCAAATGAGTTAATGTAACCAAATTATTCATATAGCTATACAATACATTGTGATTTTATTTTTAGAGGCATTCTACACTTTTTCTGTTTCACTGCGTGACCCAAGGACAAACTCCTCAAACGTCTCCCTTCTGGTAACCTCTTATTCATTCTCACATACTTAACACAGGACATGTCAATACTGTTGACAATCTTATTGCCTCAGATGTTAATATTTTTATGTGATTTTTGTAGATGTCAGTGCTGGAAAAAACACAAATTTGCAATATCACATCGGAGTAAGTTTTGCCTTTTTTTAATTGTGTTACAATTTGATTTTGAATTAATACCAGAGTAATAAGGTATAGATAAATTAAGGTTTTTGTAATATTCCTTTGCAGGGATAAATGTCAAATACGCATCACTGCCTGTGAATACCAGGTAATTTATACAAACGTATCACAATATTGCCAAATATTCAGGTTCTGTGAAATCATTTTGTCCATTTCTGAGGGCAAAATAGATCAAAGTGCCATTTGTCTTCAGTTTTTTTCTCCTCGTATTTTGTTTGTTTGTTTAATTTACAATTGAAAAAAAATATTGAAAATACCGTCAAGCAGTTAACTGTTGGCAAAAACTTATGCAAACTAGTCTGTAGCCAGATGACACAATAACCCATTCAAATGGTGCCATGGTGGAGAATAATTTTGTTTGTAAGAATTTCTTGTGGTTTGCTGCACTCAGTAAGAAGCATTTTTAATCTAGAATCCATATATGTCCTTAGGATGCTGATGGGGAAGGGAATGACACAGCAACAAAGTGAGTGTGCTCACGTTTTCTTTTCATACAGCTGTAGCGTGCAGCTTTTTATGGATAAATACATCTACCGTCACTCCACATTTAGCCTAATCTGTTTTCTAATATATATCTTTTATATTGAAGCCTTCAAAACTGCCAAGTGGTTTTAAGCTTTTCTCGCAAGGTCCCGATCTGCTCTGTGGCAGAAGCTGTGAAGGAAGTGTTTCGGTCTGAAAAATACATCAGTTACGATGGGAAAGTCCAACGAGCAGGTGGAGATTTTATCTGATAAAGGGATGAAACATCATATCTCACAGGGTGGATTGAATAACTGCAGTTATATAATAAGTACCTCTATTTGTGCTTCAACTTTTATGTCATACAGCAATTTGTGGAAATGTGGAAGTCACCGACAATCCTCCACAGGCCCAGTTCAAATGGCTTGACAGCTCCCTAAAGCATTCCGAATTCTGTTCAGAAACAAACAAATCTGACATCAAATTATGGTTTGTATCTCTCCCATATAGTATCTTCTACATTACCTCTACAAAGCTTCCCAGGCTCATTGAATAGTTTTGGCTTGTTCAATGTAAAAACATTTCTATGAACAGAATTTCTCCCCCAGTCTCAGTTAGTCCTGTTTTCTTTTTTTTTATCTCAGTCAAAATGGAACAGTTGTGGTGGTGAGGCTGAATGAGCAGTGTGTTGTTGCTAGGCCTACTAGCAACCCAAATGCCACAACAGCACAACCCAGAACCACCCCCATGTCTGTAAATGGGACTTCATCCATCCCGAACACAACAGCAGAAACAACACAACAGAACACAACAATCGTCCTCAATGTAACCACATCGACACTCAACACAACTGTTAACGCCACCACAACGACACTTAACACAACTGTTAATGCCACGACCACAATGACACTCAACACAACTGTTAACGCCACGACCACGACACTCAACACAACTGTTAATGCTACCACCACACCAACACTCAACACAACTGTTAACGCCACCACCACACCAACACTCAACACAAATGTTAACGCCACCACCACACCAACACTCAACACAACTGTGAAGGCCACCACCACAGCAGCACTTAACACAACTCTTAGCATCCTGACCATGACACCAAACAGACCAACAATCACTACAACAACATCATTTTCTGAGACCTCTTCAGGGAGCACAACAGCAAATGCAACTGGTGAGTGACCTCCTCTGCACTGTTTACAACTAATGCTACAACTTTTGCAAAGCCATAGAAACTGTAAAGCAACAACAAGCTGGCAGGAACATAAAAATCCTTTTTAAATTTGGTTGATTTCAGCTGAAGGACAAGCCAACGCACTACTTGACCTGACCAAAGACATCTCCAGCCTGTCCTCAGAGCAGATAGACCAGCTGGTGTCTCAACTGGAGGGTCTTTTGTCGGGCCCAACTGTCAGCTTGGCGCTGGGAAACCTCTCCATCAACATCATCAGCAATCTGCTGGACGCCTCACCCGAGACGCTGTCGAGCTCCTCTGAGAGGTAGCACCTTAATTTGTACGCACGACAATCCAGAGAAAAGCCACCTTCAACTGAGAGAGCTGAAGACTCATTACAGGATTATTTGTCTCCATCAGGATGATAGGCATCACTGACACAGTGGGGTTGAAGCTGGTCATTGGAGAAAATCCCCAAACTCTGTTGTCCCCAGCTGTGGCTTTGTCTGTGAAACCGGCAGATGGAACCAATTTCCAGGAGGCTGTCTTTACAATCTCAAACCCCGATAATGTACAGGTAAGACTTGAGCGCTGAGCAGCATATTTTGCATTGTGCCTCGTCGTGTACCAGAACCAGGCAAAGGACATAGCTAGGTTTAGGTAGTGTCATGTGTACAGGGGTTGGTAAGTTTCAGAAGCCAAGTAACCAAAATTAAAGAAGTTGTCGCTGAGTATTTTGACTTTATCAAAAGGAAAAAAACATGAAAGGTTAAACCATATTTGAATTACGACCCACATCCACATGAAAATGTATTTTGAGGTAAACTAGGTCAAAATATTCTTACTGTGAACACCCTCACCTTCCTCCAAACAACACGACTGCAGGGAGATTTGAGTACATCCCTGGATTATACTTGCTGTTGTGCATGTAATGAGGTTTCGAAGAAAAATTAGACCAGCCGAGAGATGTCAGTGGGCCCAAACAACAATCTGTTTGTAAAGCCTTTGTCTCTCTGCCCGTGTGCCATGTGTGCTGCAGGTCCGTGGGGATCAGAGGATGAAGAGAAATGTAATGAGAGACTCCTCCGCCCCTCAAGGCTCCATCAGGCTGCCCCCCTCGCTCACCGAGGGCCTAACCCCAGAGGAACAGCAGCTGGTCTCCAGAGTTCAATTTAATTTCTACCAGAAAAGCACACTGTTCCAGGTCTAAACTTTCAACCATTCTCATGAATATTCAAAGACATACAGAGCTGTTGTGCTCTAGTCTGAATTACAGAGTTAAAAAAAATGCTTACTGGAAATAAAACCTGTAGTTCACAGTGAAGCATTGTCTTTCCAACCTAACAGTTTTCATTTCTTTCACCTGTGGATGACCACACAGGACAAGTCACTGGGACAAAGCAAACTGAATAGTGGGATCTTGGGAGCAAGTGTGGCCAATCTGTCAATCACAGGACTTAGAGACAGTGTTGTAATACAACTGAGAAATATTGAACCAGTGCCAGTAAGTTCTCTTTCTTTTGAAAGTGCTTTTGTCAGACTTTTCAGGAGCAACAGGTGTGGACTTTGGGGTGAGGTTATTGTCTGTTTACTCAGGGCAGTTGAACATACATAAAAAAAATTATACAAACGTTTTCCTTTTCCCCCAAAACAACAGGGTAATTATGTGGTGAAATGTGTTTACTGGGACTTCGAACTTAACAGTAAGTTTCCTAAGTATGTTTCCCAGGACTCAGTAAATGTATACAAACCATTTTAAAAACAAATCTGTGCCCACAGGCGGTTCGGGGGGTTGGAATTCAGATGGATGCTCTGTTCAGAACAGCACAGAAAATGAAACAATTTGCGGCTGCAACCACTTAACTAGTTTTGCCATCCTGCTGGTAAGAATGAGATCTTACTTTCACACAGAAATTGATGTTAGACGATAGTTGAAAAGGCTGATCATTTAAGTCTGTTTTTGGTTTTTGCTCTTCCTCTTAAAGGCCCTCGACAGAGAGCCCTCAATCTCTCGTGAACAGGCCACCATTCTCACCTTTATCACGTACATTGGATGTGGAGTTTCTGCCATCTTCCTGTCTATCACCCTCCTCACATACTTGACCTTTGGGTGAGTTGATGAACTTTTAGGTTTTTTTTCCAATTACACTGAGAGTGTCTTTTCTTCTTGGATGATCTACCTTGACTCTACATATGAAAAAACAGGAGCTGATCTTTTTACTGCCATAATTGGCCCATAAATCAGCTTGTCATCTTTTTTTTTAAATCTTTTATAAATATTGATATATGTCATGTAAAGCTTTATAGGATGTTCTTTACAGACTGTACAAATTATTTATATGATTCTTTAATGCTTTAATAATTTAATCTTTTCAGGAAGTTGCGTAAAGACATCCCATCCAATATCCTGATCCATCTGTGCATCGCCCTGCTGTTCCTAAACCTCGTCTTCCTGGTGGATGCCTGGCTGGCGCTCTATCCAGACGCGGTGGGACTCTGTATTTCCACGGCCTGGTTCCTACACTACTTCCTGCTGGCCTCCTTCACTTGGATGGGACTGGAGGGTGTCCACATGTACCTGACTATTGTGAAAGTTTTCAACAGCCACATTTCCCGCTACATGCTGAAGTTCTCGCTGTTGGGCTGGGGCGTACCAATGATAGTGGTCATAATTGTCATTGCTATTGACAAAAATAATTATGGCCTTGTGTCCTACGGAAAGTTTACAGATGGCACGAGTGATGAATTGTGAGTCCTGTGAAAGTTGATTCATTTAAAATGATATGAAAATGATTCCACTGTACTAACGCTTTGATTCCTTTTCTGTTTTGTTTTTTTACAGCTGCTGGCTGAAAAATGATGTTGCCTTTTATGTGGCTGTGGTGGCATATTACTGTGTCATTTTCGTCTTCAACGTCATCATGTTCATTTTAGTGTTGGTCCAGATCCGTCGGATAAAGAAGCAGAACCCTCACAACGCTCAACACCGCACCACGTTGCAGGATATCCGCAGTGTTGCGGGAATTACTATCCTCTTGGGCCTCACGTGGGGTTTTGCCTTTTTCTCCTGGGGGCCTGTTAACCTGGCATTCATGTACCTCTTTTCCATCTTTAACTCTCTGCAAGGTGGGTTGTTAGTGACAGCGTGCATCATGACATAGGCACCATTCCAGCTATTTCGAGTACACGGATGAAAGTGATCAGAATTGTTCATAAGTCTCCTTTAAATATAACGTGCATATGAGACATCATGACTTTTTTCTTAATTATGAGCTTTATATTAATCCTTATGTGTTTCAATCCTAATCCGGACATTTTTTTACTCTTTCTTTTGGCTTATTTTTTTAAATGGTTAAGTAGTATGTTTCAAATTGCCCAAATTTTCTTGATCTCCATGCCTTAAATGTCAGTGATAACACTCCACCATAGATCCAAATTTGCATTTGTACATCATGGGGATAGTCAAGTTTAAACAAATTTCTGCTTGCATTTGACTGGTAAGATATTGATATTGATTCTTGTTGCCCATGTAGGTCTCTTCATATTTATTTTCCACTGTGCGGTGAAGGAAAATGTGAGGAAGCAGTGGAGGACCTACCTGTGCTGTGGCAGAATGAGACTCCCAGAGAACTCAGGTTTTTTTTTGTTTAAACACACACCATTTCATACATGTAAAAACTCTAATACTTGTTATTTTGTTGATATAAGTAAACATTTTCTTTCTTCTTGATTTTATTTTAAAGAATGGAGTCGTACAGCAACACAAAAGACTGTGAATAAATTATCACTGACCAATGTGACATCTGTTAACTCTTCAAACTCCTCGCGTGGTAACAACATATCCAGCTCCTCTTTCATAGTCAGTGACTCTTCCGAACAGATGACCGGCATCAGTAAGGAAGGACATTTTTTTTTGTTTCTGGAAGGGAGGGGGTCAAGAGCAAAAAAAAAGGAAGGGGATGGAGGCGTAAGGCCCCGTTTATCTACTGTTTGTTTCAATGATTTGAAATAATGACAGTATTTTTGCATTACAGGTAGCCCATTTGAAGACAGAGCAATCACGGCTGATGAACTAAACATGGATGTGGTCCTCAACGAGATCAACAATCAGTACAGAAATCAGCATGGATCCTGAATCAAAAAGAGCGATTCAATCTGTGTACTGACATGAGCCACTTGTATATTCTGTAAATTCAGATTAATTTATTTAACTTTTTGATGAGTACCTTTATATTTACAATGGTCCCCGTTACAAATGAAGTTATGTTTTCAGACATACAAAGTAAAGATGTTTATAAATCTTTACTCTCTGTTGGCATTGTTACAGTTTATATCAGCTCAATAGTATATTTTACACCCTGCTGTTCATCAAAAATCATGACATTATTTGAGTCTAATCATATTCTACATGGAATATTGTTAGGTTACAAAAGCACTATAAATGCTTTCTAAGGGGAGGAAAGCCTACTGTTTAATACATAAGTGCACATTTTATTAAAAAACTAGCGCACCTTTGAAATGTTGTTTGGTTGTTTATGTAATGTTCACCAGTTACATCTGTGCAGCAGGTACAATCATAAGTTAAAAAGAAGAGCCCCCGAATGGACTTTTAAATAGAGATATATATATCTAAACAAAAACACACTTTATTCATCCCAAAGTGGGAACGAATGCCTTGCTGTCAAGGAACCAAACCCGTCTGCTCCCATGTGACCGGCGGAGACATTCACCATTTTGCTAAACATGGATTTGTGTTGTACTAACACAAGCACTGTCCATTTTTCTCTGGAGTTCTCTTGAAAAGGTTCATTGAGCTCTGAATGCATTAGAATTTAT
The DNA here is from genome assembly GCA_013363375.1 of Menidia beryllina. Lineage (NCBI taxonomy): Eukaryota > Metazoa > Chordata > Actinopteri > Atheriniformes > Atherinopsidae > Menidia > Menidia beryllina. Next base: position 6,480,898 of record JABUIW010000024.1, read on the forward strand.
TTTGTTCCCATGCCGCTTGTCTTCTACCTTGTGCAAGTTAACCCAATCTAGATGATTCCAAATCAATAACACTACTAAAATATGAGTTGTTCAATGCAAATATTAGTTTTAATGGCACATAAAAATAAGATTGGTAATTGTTTTGTTACCGCTGAACCAGATTTTGAGAAAAAATGACATTTTTCCAAGTGGCACAGGAATCTCACTACATCAACCCAGAGTGGACAAACTATTTCTCAAGTCAGCTGTTGCAATGACAAACTCATGCCACGAGGTGGAGTTATAACTAATGATAACATTTTTGTTTTAAATATGAGAAAGAAAATAATCTAAGAACAATTCAACTATCACATAAACAAATAAGCTGCAGGTCTTCACATCACTTATTTGCTCAAAAGATTAAGTAATTACCGATATTAGAGAAGTCACATCACACACTTCAGCCAGTTTCCTCCCAAAGCTTTTTAATGGTCATGGTCACAAAATTATCAATAGGGACAGACAGCATTGGCTGAATCTACTATGAATAAATAAATGCCATACAGGCTCCATCAAATGTGCTGTGTACTGTAAGTATGCAAGCTACATTCACCGTCCTTTATATGCACCTAAAATAATACACACATTTCAAATATATATATATATATATATATATATATATATATATATATATATT
>JABUIW010000024.1:6489343-6644803 GCA_013363375.1 Menidia beryllina
GGGGGGGCACAGCTGTAGCTGCAGTCCTAGAAGAATTTGCACCCCTGATCTTTATAATGTATTTCTACATAATAAGATGATTTCTATAACCATAAAGTAGTTATTGAGGGGTGAATTGATTTAGACGGAGCACTACAGAAGGCCTAGGTCCGCCACTGGTATTGTGCCATACAGTTGTGGTCAAAAGTGTACATACACTTGTAAAAAATCATAATGTTATGGCTGTCTTGAGTTTCCAATAAGTTCTACAACTCTTATTTTTCTGTGATAGAGTGATCGGAACACATACATGTTTGTCACAAAAAACAGTCATAAAGTTTGGTTCTTTCATAAATTTATTATGTGTCTGCTGAAAATGTCACCAAATCTGCTGGGTCAAAAATATACATACAGCAACAAAATATGTCAATTTTGGTGATGTAGCGAGTTGTGTCAATCAAATTAGCTTCATGTCATGGCCTCTTCACTTCTTCTAAGTGATTCTGATTGACTACAGCTGTTGACTTCTCATGAGCCCATTTAAATAGGGCTCATTTGACCCAGTGATTAGACTCAGCTACAAAAGCTACAATGGGAAAGTCAAAGGAACTCAGTGTGGATCTGAAAAAGCGAATTATTGACTTGAACAAGTCAGGGAAGTCACTTGGAGCCATTTCAAAGCAGCTACAGGTCCCAAGAGCAACTGTGCAGACAATTATACGCAAGTATAAAGTGCATGGAACAGTTGTGTCACTGCCACGATCAGGAAGAAAACGCAAGCTATCACATGCTGCCGAGAGGAGATTGGTCAGGATGGTCAAGAGTCAACCAAGAATCACCAAGAAGCAGGTCTGCAAGGATTTGGAAGCTGATGGAACACAGGTGTCAGTCTCCACAGTCAAGCGTGTTTTACATCGCCATGGACTGAGAGGCTGCCGTGCAAGAAAGAAGCCCTTGCTCCAGAAAAGGCACCTTAAGACTCGGCTGAAGTTTGCTGCTGATCAAATGGACTAAGATAAAACCTTCTGGAGGAAAGTTCTCTGGTCAGACGAAACAAAAATTGGCCACAACACCCAGCAATATGTTTGGAGGAGAAAAGGTGAGGCCTTTAATCCCAGGAACACCATGCCTACTGTCAAGCATGGTGGTGGTACTATTATGCTCTGGGGATGTTTTGCTGCCAGTGGAACTGGTTCTTTGCAGAAATTAAATGGGATAATGAAGAAGGAGGATTACCTCCAAATTCTGCAGGAAAACTTAAAACCATCAGCCCGAAGGTTGGGTCTTGGGCGCAGTTGGGTGTTCCAACAAGACAATGACCCAAAACACACATCAAAAGTGGTAAAGGAATGGCTAAACCAGGCTAGAATTAAGGTTTTAGAATGGCCTTCCCAAAGTCCTGACTTAAACCCCATTGAGAACATGTGGACAGTGCTAAAGAAACAGGTTCATGCAAGAAAACCATCACATTTAGCTGAACTGCACCAATTCTGTCAAGAAGAGTGGTCAAACATTCGACCTGAAACTTGCCAGGACCTTGTGGATGGCTACCAAAAGCGCCTAGTTGCCGTGAAAATGGCCAAGGGACATGTAACCAAATACTAATGTTGCTGTATGTATATTTTTGACCCAGCAGATTTGGTGACATTTTCAGCAGACCCATAATAAATTTATGAAAGAACCAAACTTTATGACTGTTTTTTGTGACAAACATGTATGTGTTCCGATCACTCTATCACAGAAAAATAAGAGTTGTAGAACTTATTGAAGACTCAAGACAGCCATAACATTATGATTTTTTACAAGTGTATGTACACTTTTGACCACAACTGTATGTGTGTGTCTAGGCCAGTGCTTGGGTTTATGTAATATCACCATAAATAAAAGGCTGGTGCAACATATTCATCAGCAGCGCTGGCTTTCTGTTCCTCATGGGACAAAATGGGTTTAAATACTATATGCCTTTCACAGCGGTTGTGGATTTCCACAGAAATCTCTTCTGATTGATATTACAAAAACTGAGGATGAACGCTCAAGTAATCTGTCCTCCATCCTCACTGTATTTATTTGTCGATACCACTGTTACAGATCTTGAACTTTATAAGACAATCAAGTCAGCGGGAAATAATTTACAATACACAAGACTGCTTATCAGATTAGGATTTACAGAAAAAATTACACTGTAAAAATGCTTCTCGTGCATATTGATACAGGACTACAGTTCTTTGTAGAACATCCAATGATACTTAGAACATAGCAGAGAGGAAATGAGGGGTTTTAAGTATTACTTATTTTCCGCGTTACTCTCATTTCTCAAAAGGACAAAAGCGGGATTGTTTGATGCTGTAATTTTAAGTCTATTATTTAAAAGACAAAACAGACTACATTTAACGTGTAGTCATTTAAAATCATTTCAAGTTAACATAAAATTATTGCAGATGTATTAAAGCAACAATACCTTTGAAAAAGTACTGATACTACATGGCACTTTAATATAATATCAATAGAAATATAGATATCCCACCCTTTTCTGTTCTATGTGTCCTTTTTTTCACAAATCCCCTATCTTTTATCTTTCTTAATACATTTCAGGAACAGTGTCCCTCTGCATACCTTCATGGATTAAATACATTACAACATTCCTCATAAATTTGTTTTGTTTTCTGAATATTCAAACCATCTAAAAAACTTCACATAAAAGGCATTTTTAAAGTGGGGTAAATTTGCTTAAGCATTAATATGCACAATACCTCCAAAATAAAATTGTGGAACACAGTAACCATCAAAAGAAACATTTATAAAGAAGTATTATATTTGACTAAAGATCAGTACAGGTGGCTGAAGCCTTATAACATAACTGAGCTTTCGGTCAGTTATGCATTAAATTGGCTTGAATCAAACAGAACAATATGTAATTAATCTCTCAAAATAAATGAATCTTACAGTCTGAATATACAAAATAATTGCTGTTGGTCATCAAAACTGTTTTTGTGTTGGACCTTTGCTGTTGGCGGGACTGATATCCCACTCCATCCTTCGTTGCTGTAGAACTGAGGAAGCCTCTGCTTGAACCCATGTGAGGTTGTTGAATTCCTGCTTGTGGATATCATGTTGAAAAACAGTCAAAACATAATAAATGTAGCCATTTGACATTGAGCATGTAATAGAAGCAGCCTAATTTTTTTTCCCTTGCAGATATTCAGTCATACACAACAGGTTAAGACATGCAGATGTCATTCAGTACCAGTCTCAGTCCAGGAACTACTTTTTAATTTTTGCTTTTTCATAGGCAGAAATATTTTTTTTATAATTTTGAATTTACAGACATCAATTTGATTTATATAAGTAAAATAGGGTAAATGAGACATAAACATGTTTCTAATATAACACACTTAAAAGAATCACATCTATGTGCACAGGTAAGGAAACTCTAAAACAGCTCTGTAGTTCTTTTATTTGGAGTCAAAGGTCACCTAATCTAATAATCTTGCAGATTTACTTAAATCTAAGCAGGGTTATACAATAGGTATTCTAAAAAGTTGCATAATATGGCAAATCATAACGTGTGCTTCATGGTGTATTCCCTGTGTTTCAAATAATAAGAAACCCACAAGTTTGCACATGTCTGTACACCATCTGATAACCTTTCACCCAAGAAAGATGGACAAAAGTCTGATGACTCCGGTCGAAGAATGTCTTTAGAAAGTAAATCCACCACAATCAAAAGCATCAAAATCAGAGTCTGCCACTTCGAAGTCAAAGCTGTTGAAGTGTGGATTGCCAAGAGCAGAGCTTCCGAGGTGGTAGGCTTCTGCCGCATTTGTCCCAGGGAAATCCGCGTTGAGTGGCAGGTCAGCTTTGACTTCCAGATTAGAGGATGAGCATGCTCCAAGGTAACCCATGGCAGAGGAAGCAGCTGCCCCTCCCATCAGCAGATACACTGCCTTCATTGCTTGGGCATTACCGATATTACCGTGACGCAGGCAGCCTACTGACTGTGCTCCTCCTCTGCTATTTTTTATACGTGGAGAATTCCGGCCTTGAAGATTAAGAGATTTAGAAGACACAGAAGCACGTCAAACACATCTATGTGTTTGCCATACAGCTGTTACACATGATTAAAAAAAGGACACCTACTCTCACCTTTCTCCCTCTGGTAAGCAGGAGTTGTGGGTATCAGGGAGGATGACGACTCTGTGTCACTAGCAGGTGGAGTAAAGGAATCTTTTCCCACAATTTGCTCAGGCTCCAGGTCTTGAAGAGTAATATGTGGGACTGGCACATGATGTCGCTTACACTGGTTGAGCGGTGATGAGAGACTCTGTGGAAAGTCAATTTAGAATAAAAAGAAGAGTCAGAAATCAATTAGATAAATAACTGAATAACATTTTTTACATTCTAAAGTTGTCAGTCTGTCGCATATTCTCTGTAGTTTTCCGTTGTACTGATGAACGTTTATGGTGTGATCCAGTACTAAAATCACTTGTGTGTTAATGGATAGCTGCTGACTACACTTTTGTCTCAGTTATTCATTACTATACAATACTTTCTGTAGTTCTCCAACCTGAGCAGCTAATTAGGAGCTCCATAACAAATAAAACCTCTCAGCTTTCTCATCACTTTACAGTTTCACCAAGAAAATGCACAAGATGTTGTCAGAAACATTCATCAATGGCAACAGCATGAATAGTAATATCAGCAAAATTAGCAGCATCATATGTTTTTGTGCTACCATGGCAATATTAATTTAAATGTACAACACATAAGCACACAATGGTGCTTAAAAGTGATGAAAACAGGGGAGCACATTATGATGTGAGTTTCCAGCATGCTGACATTAGCTTTCTAACTATTAAGAGCCTCACATGGCCAAAGGGCTTATTGTTTGAGTTCAAATGAAACACCTTACCTTTTTGACCTTTTTCAGCATATTGACCCACTGGCTAAAAGGGGAAAGAAGATTGAGTTATACCTTCTCGCCAACCACACAGCCTTTTTCACTAAGTATACATAAAAGATGAGGAAAGCTTTCATGAATGGATTATGCAGCAGGACTAGTTTGTGCTTCACTGGTCAGTGTGACCACACAGCACCAATAAGTTGTATGAGATGTCCTACTGAGTCAAAAGACAAGAAAGAACGGAAAGTATGTGGCTACACCAGTGTTGCTTACAATCTGTCAACTCCACCTGACCTGCAGTCTGCTGAGGTTTCAGCCAGGAGCAATAAGAATTTATTCTGGGTGAGGATCAGAGCAAAGCAGCTATCTCTGCATGCACCAGAGGGTAATTTTGGCAGGTCCAGGATCTCCTTGCCTTCCACAATTCTCTCACAACTGCTTTGCAACAGCACCATCTGATCCGGGGGAGATAACGCATCATGGTACACAAAGAGGCTGCCTTCAGCCGTCAGCCGCAGGAACCGCCTTTTCCACTGTTTGAAGATAAATCCACCTGGATGGATGATACAATGTGGAACAACAGTAAATGGTGCTGGTTGGGAGAAACAATCCTCACAGCTTGTTGACGTTATTAGGCGTGTTCACAGTAATCAGTGTAGGAGCACGAGAAAGTTACATGTGGATTAAGAAAGAAAACATTGAGTCGCCTCATCATCCCAACAGATTAGATGGGATGTGGTCAGATGGTGGAAGGATCAAGAGGCTGTGGATGTTGGGCTCGATGAATTAGACAGGTTTAACCAGAGTGCGACAAGAGTTACAAAATCTAATGAAAAAAAGACTAACCCTTGAACTAAATTTTCAAATAAAAGAGATCTTACAAGTCATCTTTGAAAATGCTCACAACCCAGCTCATAGAAGATTATATGACAAAATAATTTCTAAAGAACCTGTTAAAGATCCAGCCTTATTCGGCATTATCACAATTCCACCATACATTTTATTTAAAGAACATTCAGACAAAAGAAGCATTTATTGAATTTAAGAAAAATTGTCAAGTGCCACCAAATTCATCTTGCATGACTAGATAAGCAACCTAATATCAGTTTTTTTTTTTGCTTGCAAAATGTTGCGATATCTGTAGCCATAGTCCTACTCACCATACATCCTGAGCGCCCCACGGTGAATTTCGGAGATATTCATGTTCGCTGTCTGTGTTTCGCAGTCTAATGGGCTCAGAGTAAAATGTTTGAGAGTAGGATGTTTGTAGAGCACATGATGTTCAATGTGAGTTTTAATGCTCATCCTTAATCCGCAGTCAGCTGGGATGCTCCAGAACCATAGCTCAGCGGCTTGGTATAATGGACTGTGATGAAATGCTGCCTGCAAAGAGCTGTAGCCCATGCAGGGATACTGGGTAAAATGAGTTACCACAAATAGTTTTTTAGTCTTTTTTTAATATCAAATCAGTTTTCCATACACAGAATAAAAAATAATCCTTTACCTGTTTCACTCAACATTCTTTGGCAGGTTGTATAGGTATAGTGTGAGTAATAAAGCAAGAGTAATGAAATCTGATATCTTTTCACAACAAATATGAAGACAAAAAAGTCAACTTTATATTGTAAATACATTTGATTTTCGTATAAATATATTTCATTGATTGATTTCATTTTGTAAAGGCCATAATGTAAAGGACATGCATCATAGAGTCTTATGCTGTGAGGAAGGTCGCTGCTAAAGCAAAACTGTTCAGTTTAAATGAAAACATGATATCATAGAGCAAGCATTAATCTATATCAACTTAACATAAACTGACTTACAGTCATCTTCATAGAGTTTTATACTAGCTTCTGTGTGTGTTTGGTGTTGAATAAAGCAAACTCCAACCACGAGTTTCACACAGTCTAATAAAGTACAGCTTCAAGTCATTGTTGCATTTAAACAATGTCCCGTTTTATTTGCAACTCCAGAGTTAAAGTTTTCTTGAGCAATGAAAAAAAATTCTATCATTTAAAGACGAAGGAGTATCTGAAGAGGGCCAGACCAAAAAGGCAAAAAGCTTCTATAGGAGAAATGTAAAATGGATTTAAACCAAAACCAAAGTTAATTTCTGAGTAGCTTCATTCTTTTTTCATTCTGTGTGTGGTAGGTGATGCACCTTATGTTATCACATAAACACTTTGTAGAGTCACTTATTTCCCTTGAAAACATAATTACCGGTAAACCTTAAAGGTGCAGAAACCCTCATAACATTCCAAAGCTGATGACAGAGTCAATATCTTTGTCCTCTAAAAACTTATGAATTCTATTTTTACCTTAGCTGCTGTTTCTTAATAGAAAAAATAAAGAAGAGTGCAAATGTTCATGTCTTAAATGATCAAATTCTAGATATTTTTTTTTTTATTTGGCGGGAAATTCGATCAAGCAGCTGCTCAGTATTAGTAATTTCTGTTCTAAGAAAGCTGATCTTCATACTGCTTTCTAAAACAGTCTCCAGCAGGGAAGAAGTCCCAGGAACGCTCCTGATACATCTTCCACACATATGACTCCTAAAACCAACAGATGTAAGAACACAAACTCAAACTCACAGACCCAAAAAAGGAGATTAAAAACTATAATATAACCTGGTACTGACCTGCCCAGTGTGCTCCGTCTCATCTTTGTTGATGAGGTACATTAAGAAGAACCTGAAAAAATGAAGGGTCCTGGTGGATTAAATCTAATCACATATATTTCCATCTGATAAGACTACATTTGTTAAGACAAATGTAATAAATGAGTCCATCTTTTCTTATTAGTCAAATGACTTAAACTGTAAGACAGAATAGGAACACTCACAGGTAATTGGCCAGGTTGTGTTCATCAAAAGTGTGAGTCTCAAAGCCATGAGGTGTTGTATCAAAGTAGTCACTTCCAATGCCACATATGAAGCATTTTGTCTGCAGAAAGATGAGTAAGGAGGATTAACACCACTTCTCCATATATTAAGAAAAAGCACGGTACTAAAGCACTTTATAATACCTCCATGTCTTCCTTGACCTGCTCTTGTTGGTCTCTGAGTTCTCCAAAGGCATCAATGATCAGACCTGGTGACATAATTATTGAAGGTGTAGGTCAAGTTTAAAATATACTGCCAGGCAAGTCTTCAAAAGTTCATGTTGCACATTTTCATTTAATTTAATTTGAATGAAATTAAAACAGCATTTTAAAAAAGGAAAGAAAGATATCTTTACCCTGAATAATGGCCAACAGAATCACAATGACGAAGAAGAAGAAAGTTATGTCAAAGACCACTCGATAAAGCTCGTATTCATCTCCAGCAGGATCCTCTATCTCATCCCCAATGCCTCCACCAGCACGCACACCAACATACATGTGGAAGAGGTAACACTACAAAAGAATTCAAAAGAAAAAAAAAAGCATGAACTGGGAAAGGGGGGTAGACATGACTGAGTCATATTTTACATTTCTGATCAGCAGGAACTTACAGTCATCATGTCATCACATTTCATGTCAGGTTCGTCTTCATCCTCGCTTTTGTTGTAAAACTTGCGGAAGAAATTGAACGCGACCACAGTGTAAAGGTACACCACCACAGCCAGTAAGCCCACTGTCATCATTAGCTGGCAGAGACAAGAAAGACAACGAGCTAGGACACTCAAAATCAGGTTAAAGCGACCTCATGAAGAATGTTTGTTCCTTTACCTGTTTGCCATTGTGTGTGACTGAGGACAGAATAGTGCGGAGAGTCTTGACACCCATGGCGATGTCCAGCAAGTGGCAGGCAAAGAAGAAATTGTTGTAATGTCCCAGCAAAGACATTATCAGGTACCAACAGAGGTAAAGGAAGGTCTATGGAAAGATATAGTGTATATATAAATTATGGTATAACATGCTGTAGCATAAAAATGATGTGCAGTATACGTGTATTCAGGACTTCTTACACCATCTGTGAACACAACCCCAAATTTCCAGACCTGGTACTTGATGTCAATGGAGGTCACCCTAAAAATACAGGCAGGTATTTTAGATGACTTATTTCATGTTTAAGAATGACTGCAATATGTTTCCACAGCTTAAACTGTACTGTACCAGGCAAAGACAGAGTTATCTGGTTCCTCCTGTTTCTTCTCATGTTGTTGACTCACATCCAGTGAGGCTAAATCAACACCCAGGAGCTCAGCTATTCTCTCTCTTCCATAAATGTCCCCATATTTATCCAGCACCTGTACACGGATGTTACAAGATACAATGTTCTCTGTTATGTTCTTTAATGAGAGTCGTTTAACACCACTAAAAGCACATTCAACTCACCTTACGTTTCACAAATTTATCCCAATAATTATTTGGGAAAGAGCTGAAAGGAAAAAATAGCATAGCATTAATTATTCTGTAACATAAAACAGAACCAACCCACAATTTGAAATGCTCATTAAAAGGAAATGATTCGTGTGATCCGCGCACGGTGTATTCAGGACAAGTCGGTCCCACTGGCCCTTGATGTCGTCATCCTCAGGCTGCTCAGTGATGTAAAGACCATCAAACTCCAGTTTTCTTGCAAGCTCTTTCTCTCTTTTAAAGATTACAAGTGGAATCTGAGAGAACCAAATGTAAATCCGTTCAGTACAAATAAAAAGAGCGATTTACATAGCCATCAAATTATATATTTACTTTGGGGTTATTATACCTTCAAACAGTTGTAGCCAATGATGCAGATAAATGAAATGACCGTGTGCAAGATGGCAAGGAAGGACAGAGTGGGCTGCATGTATCCAGTGCTCTCCTCTAAATAAAAATAAATTGGGACGTCTTCATCATCCTCATCTCCGTCACTCATTCCAGATCCCTCAGCCTCTTCCCCTGAGCCTTCGAACATGCCGGAGCCCTCGAACAGCCCGCTCCCCTCTGACAGTCCAGATCCTTCCATCTCCTCGCCATTAGGTGGTGTTCCAGACACCTGAGCAGAATTTAAACTTATTTCAGAGCTGTCAGCTTGACAAAAAACAGCACCCAAAACACAGTGACATGTAAGCCTTCATACCTTGTAGAAAAGTAGAATGAAATTCAGTGCGAAAGCGAGGAACAGAGCCAAAAAACGCAGGTTGTAGAAGTTTCTTGAGAGGTAATTCTAACAGAGAAAGATGTTCATGTTTAAGGGGATTGATTTTTAAAAAACAGATCATTCATTTTTATGACACAAGTGTGCATAAAATAGATCACCATGAATTTATTTCTTTGAGTCTCCAGCTCAGTCCAAATTTGAAAACCTCCGTCTCTTTTCACTTTCTTCTCTTTTTTTGCGGAGGATTTCTTAGGTTTTGCTGGTTCTTCCTCTTCTTCAATTGGGGAATCTTTCTCAGTTTTTTCTCCATTTTCAACACTAAGACCAAAAACACACATATGGTACAACATCTGTTTTCCGTCAACATCAGACCGTTACTACTCCAAATGCACAACCATTTCACCCTTTTGACCTGTGTGCTGCTAAAGCTATACGTCTCCTCTTAATAACTTTACAAAATAGCCAGGGTCTGAGAGAAGCGTAATATTACAGCAATGTAATTAGTGAGGTGCCATGAAGAAACTAAATATTTCTTTAAAAAATTCAAGCCTTACTCAGCCTTTTCAGGCTCTGGAGGCGTCTCTTCTACAGGAGCAGGCTCGGGTGGTTTTTGGCTGGCGTCAGACTCCTCTGGTGCCTTTTACAAAAAAAAATATAGAATAAAAATGTACTTCCAAATGTTTTATTTGTTAAGTTATCCAAAGTTATTATCATTGACACAAAGTCAATAAGCACCATTTTTCTCTTTGTTATGGGAGTTCCCTCAGGAGTTGGAGGTTCAGCAGCTTCCTCTATACCCATGTCTCCAAGTCCACCTGGAGCATCTATTCCTGGTATCCTCCCGCCCTCCTTCTCCTGAGTGTCCTCTTCCTCCTCTTCACCACTCCCAGTCTCACCAGTGTCTGTTACCCCTCCAGTGTCTTGTTCTTCACCTGCCCCTAGCTCCCCTGGTCCATCTCCATGCACATCATCCTGCGTGGGGTCTGGCATGCTTGCTAGAATCTCTGTCACTGTGATATTTTTAGCTCCCTCGACTAAGCCTCCTCCAAAGAGAGCTTGCCAGATGATCAAAAAGAAGCCTTTGCACACATTGTAAATGAAGTGCAGTATATTCATTAGGATGGTCCAGAAAAACTTGGACAAAGCCACAACAATCTCCTTGACGGTCATCTTTCTGACTCTGCGATACTGTCTGCGAAGGTTGCGGAACGTAAAAATGCTGAAGAAGCTTAACATGCTGTTTATGAAGTCTACAAAGGCAGAGGTGGATTCTGGCTGCCCTTCCTCCCCATTGCTGTCATCATCCCCTCCTCCTCCACCTGCTCCCCCACCTGTTCCACCCTCGCCTCCACCGTCCTCCCCTTCATCATCTTCTTCCCCTTTTTCCTCTTCCTCCTGCTCGGAAATTTGTGAGGCTATGTTCATCTCAAAGATAGTGTCCTCACAAAAGTTGACAAACATCTCCATCTTCTCTGATTCACCACCCTCATTGACCACATCGAATATGAACTGCCGTTTGGATTCTCTGACTTGTGGCATCTCCCACTGTCTACGGTTTACTTCGCTGATTTCGAAGTAGATCCTCTCAATCTTCCTGCTGGCCCCCATTATTTCAATGCGACCAAGGAATGGGCGGAAGTAGTTGAGCACACTCTCTGCTTGTTCCAGGAAGTTCTGCAGCCTGGTGTCATGGGGGACGTGCTCAGACAGGTTAGTGAGCAGCACTGCGATGTTGAACCCAATGTCCTTGGCGGGTTCTTGGAAGCGACTGGCAAACTCCTCATAATTGATCATGTCATTCTCATCTGCTTCTGAGCAACACAGCAGAAACTGGATCTCAGAAGGGGAGTACTGCTTCTGACTGTCCATGGCCTTCTGGAAGTCCTTTTTGGAGATGAGGCCTCGAGGGTCTGTCACATAATCGCGGAAAGCATCTGAGGCCACAATGTCTTTCAGTTTAAGAAACATGTCAAAGAACTTGAGGATCATTTCGACATTGCTGGAGGATTCCACCAACATGTCCACCATCTGGCGTGCAATTGTTCCATTTACAATATTTCCTGAAAGAAAACAATAAAACTATTAGCTCCAAAAAACAGTTTGAAATGTAAAAAAAAAAACAGGTTAGTTATGTCAGACGGTTTTACCCTCCAATAATGAGAGCAACATGACAACCATGTCTTTCTGGAGGTCAAGAAGCTCCTTCAGCAAACCAATCTGGCTGGAGTCCTGTGACCATAAAAAAGATGCACAAGATCTTGCAGTATTGACACCAGATGTTACACTGTTTGAAACATCCGGGGTCCATAAGGAGATGCAGTCACCAACGGTGAAATCAAGAACACAAGTGAACACTGTCAAGACGTATCACACAGAATTATTCTTTCATGTATTGGCCCAGATACTTGTTATGATATACGTGCCTGGATCCCAGGCACAACAAAGAGGGTGCTTCAAAAAGACGTAGTTAATTAGGTCACACCCTCATGCTCAAAGAATTCCATCTTTCACAATGTTTAAATTACATCTAGCAAAAATTGAACCAACCTCTTCCTGATTTCCACTGGATCAAAACAATGGTTTCAAAGCATCTGTTTTTGATTTAAATACACTTTGTGTGAAATTTAGCCAAATTATTCTATACATGTATGTTACAACAGATGTATTAATTCAAAACAACACAGTACCACAAATCAGCACACAACAAAGGAAAGATGGCAACAAAATCATCACCTCTGTTAAGTGTGTGCACACAGGACTGATGTCACATTAAAATATGTATTCCATCACCAAATTCTTTACAATTAAGGGGTTTACGCCCACATTGGAGGTTAAGAGTCAGTCCCTCTCTCAGGATGTTTTGTATTCACCTGCATCTCAAAATGAAATGATTTAGCACAGTGTATGTCTGTGCTTCATCACAATATTGTCGGATTAAAACTGCACTCATTACTAGCAGTTACATAACAAGGGAGGGGCAGAAAATACAAAAGCTTGTATGGGCAAAGGTTAATTTCTCAATGATTCATTGGTGAGGGAATCTAAAAAGCAGCATACAGTATATGTGAATTAATCCTCTGCAAAGCACAACAGAGTTTAAGCTTGGATCAGAGGTTATGAAATGCATTGCGTGTATAACAAACTGAAAATCGGGTGCAGCACGCAGCAAGATGGACAATTGTTTGTAATTTACACACTCTGGTCAATCTTCTGGTCAATGATCCAATAGTAAGCACAGACAGAAGATTTAATTGAAGATATATAATGTTTGAATGTATAAAGAAGCCCAATTCGGACATATTTAATTGGGTTTTCTAATTTGAACTTTAAAGGCAGGTGGTTATAAAACAGCCTGAAAAGACAAACCAACGCAAGATAAAATAAAAATAAAAAGTTAAGACAATATCACATCAATAGAAAAATTAAAGAATACATACTTTACCCTGTATTGACCATGTGGGAGACAGTTTAAATGATAAATTATTCATGAGTTAAATAATGGCAACATTTTCACATTCTGATTTCCATTCAGTGGGCTGTTATATAAACTATTGGCTAACTGCATACCCTAAAACTAATGTAGTTTAGATAATGTATAATCAGAGATTTTTCTTAAATACACTGTATATCGCAGATTCATAGTGATTCATATAAAATAAATACAAGTGAGGATAACCATGCAAGAAGAGCAGTCAGATGAAGTTATTTTGAGTTGTTAAAACGTCTGTCTTTGTTCAACTTTTACAGGAAGTCATGCTCATATGTTTACTTGGAGATATGATGAAAGGGGTAAAGGACGTCATCATTGTACGTTAAATACATCTTATAAGCCTAAAATATCGACTGGGCAAAATCACATTATACAGAGAAACAGAGTACAGTAATGTGATTCCCTTGAAAGTACTTCGATTTTCTCTTTTTTATTTGCAAAACACTGCATTACACAGCACCCTTTAAGGGTTGGTCCAATTGAATGTCCAAATGGGAGGCAAAATGAGAGATATGCAAAAAGAAATTATATTCACAGAACCTTTTGGATCCTTAATGTTCCTTTTATATCTTGTAGTGGTTTAACCTCTTAAACTATATTCTCCTAAAACTCTCTGGTGCTTATGTGTCAAAAAACGGAACAAGGAGACGCTTGAAATCAACTCAGTCAGATTGTTTCAAGGTCAGCAACTTTTAATGTCATTTTCATTTAATCACCTAATGAGGGTTAAATAACAACTGAATAGATAAATTTGGAATAAGTTTCAAGCTAATGAGTTGATCACCTAATACATAATAGGGTCATTCTTACCTTAAGAATGATCCTACTTTAAATTGACAATTTGACTGATAACATGAGTGTGTATCAATATGTGATAGTGAATGTGTATTACCCATACTAAAACTCTGCAAGTAAACCAGCCAAATTACATTTAAACCCAACTAGGTGAATACGAAGTAAAAAAAATTAAGAAAACATTTGAGACCATAAAATACTTGTGTTAGAATTTCAGGGGAAGATTAAAAATAAGCTTGTTTGCAATAATATATACAAGAAAACTGTGTTTCAATGTACTTGTACTGAGCTGGGGCACATTGCACAGGTACATTGCCTACCATGTCTCCTCTTATTCTTAACCGTTATAACCATTTCCAAACAAAAGCCAAAACAAAATGCTGTGTAAAAACAGGGGGGAGGGGGGTCAACTCTAAAGGGTGCTAAGGCATGCATGGTTACTTCAAACTCCTATCTGGATCACTGAAAATAAAACATGTCATAGGACGCAAGCAAAGTTTTTAAATCAATCAGCTTTTCTGTTTACATGCCGTCCTATTTGCTATTTTGAGTTGACGAACTAACAGGATCACATGTGTGTACCTGCGCCAGCTTCATCATCATATGTGCAAAGACATGAAGGAACCCCACAATAGCGTCCCACAGCCTGCTGTGAGCAAGGGACTGCTGGTTGCCAGTGCATGGACCCTGAGAAGAGAGACTCTACGTCACAGACAAAATGACCATCAATGACCAGCAGAAATGTATTATTTCCTCACATTTTACCTGGATATATTCAGTTAGACTGTTGAAAATCTGTTTCGCCACTGTCATAGCTTTGGAGAAGTTCTTTTTGCCTGGATCATCAATAACATCTTTGCCAGAGTAATACCAGTAGAAATCACTGATAGATTCCTTGATTAATAAGATGAGAAGTAAAAATGATATAACACACTTTTGAAATATTTTAATACTGAAGAGAAAATATATTCTGATAAAAAAATTCAGGTATGTGAAAAGATTAGTTTACCTGTAAAATATAAAAAATATTGTACAATATGGCCTTCAAAATTCATCACTTGACATAGGGATTCAAAGTACCTGAAGCCGAAGGAGGTAATCTACAGTGCATATGATCACATTGATGGTAGTTGTACTGCCTGTTTGTGTCCGAAGGTAGTTCTGAAAATCTATTTGAAAAATCAGCAGTTACTCAGCTTACCGTATTTGTTTATGAGGAAAATATCACTGATTTGAATTGACGTAACTTCGAACAGTTTAATTTAAAACAGTGGTAATTCTCACCACTATTGTGGCCTTCACAGAGCAGTTGCAAGAATCGGAAGAGGTCACAGGTAAACTCATCATCAGCCATCACCTTCTCATCTAAAAGAAAAAAAGCAGTAAACTGAATCAAAGTGGTTCATTTAAAGCTGATCACACCACTTAACGAGGCGTAGATGTATTTACTAAAGCACTTGTTCTGAGTAAAAGCTGCACAAGAATAAAAGATCAAATGAATTTCTGAACTTACCATCATCTCTAAATGGATTTTAGTATCCAACACTGCAACAATCACCTCTGACAGAATGTTGCGTGTTACAGTGAATTAAAGAAGGAGTCACACTTAATTTCAGAAATAATATTAATTGAAAAATAAAAATGAACTGACAAACATTCATATGTCAAAAAATTTACAAGACAGCCAGCATCACATGCCTGTGAGGTTCCAGTGAAAAACTGACACGATAACAGACATACGCTACAGCAAGGACAAACAGGAAGAATTCACTGCTGCACAGATAGAAAGACATTTATAAAGCATTACAGTATTCAGAGATGAACTGATTATCGTCAGATTTATTATGCATTTTATATATGGATATAGATTATAGATGTATACATATATGAATGGTATATGATAAGATTTTTTCTACAGCTATACATAATATATGGACCGCAATATTACTGAGAAGTGAAGCCAATGTCACTGAGTCAATGACATTTAGCAAGTAATTATGATGTCATAAGCTCAATTAAATCCTTATTGTCAATTTGTTGATGGTCTTTTAGACAGCAAGCATTAGTAGACAATGTATTTGTAATACATATGGTGTATCCTTTGGTTTACAGACCCTCTTCGGATTTTGATTGGGATTCTGATAATAAGTTCTTGTTTTTTATATTAAAATATATATCAATGTTATCAATAAATCCAATTGTATTTTGTTTGCAATAAGTAAAAGAAAAAGCTCAAAAACCAAACAGAGATCTGATTTGATCCTTTTGATTATTCACTAAATGATTATTCAACCAATTATTTATCCCAACATTTCGCATTGAAAATAATAATTCCACCCCTTCATGAAAACAAATGTGTTGGTGCTTCATATATTTCTGTGTACTTAGCATCCTATGTGACCTGTCTACATTGTATTTCTGCTGTACAAATAATTCCAATTCCATTTGAAGAAAATCTGTCTTTGAAGACAGTTTAATTAGCTTCTTGAGCCTTTATGAACAACATACTGTATTCAACTCTTCAAACGTCCATACATCAAGCTTTTCCTTTTTCCTCAGCTGCCACATTAAACCCAAACAGAGAACTTTTATCTTTTTCTTCAGGAATCTTTTCCGGATCTGCA
The DNA here is from genome assembly GCA_013363375.1 of Menidia beryllina. Lineage (NCBI taxonomy): Eukaryota > Metazoa > Chordata > Actinopteri > Atheriniformes > Atherinopsidae > Menidia > Menidia beryllina. The sequence goes on from JABUIW010000024.1 coordinate 6,506,197, forward strand.
TACCCTTTATAAAATCATTGGCCCCTCTTGCAGGCTACAAATTATGCAAATTGTTTAGTTTTTACATGTTGGGAAAGAAAATGGGTTGAATAATTTAACTGATTTCTATAGATTTTTTTGAGTCAGTCCAGCCATGAACACATGCTTAGGCACATTAATACGACACAAAACACATTAAATGTCAGAGAGGTTGGGACATTGTCCATCAAAATGCTGAAGAGAATCCAGTGACTGACAAAGAACATCACAGAAAGAGATTACACATTCTCTAGTTGTACGGTTTGAATGTACAGTTTAAAAGCTGATGCACTCAAGCTTGAATCATATGTTGTTTAATGAGCATTTTCATAGTTGGTCCCACTGCGAGAATTTTCTTTAAATATTATGGCTAAGAATGTGCATAATATTATAAGATCTAGGATATGAAAAACTGCATACATTTTTTTTGGAACAGAAAAGATTTGATTCGCTTCATTGCATTTTGAAAATGAAAACGAGATGTGAGAAGGGCACACAAGCTAAGAACAGGAAATATGGACAGACGCATCCAATCCTCTCTTGATAGAAGTGTTTTATTAGAAAAAGAACTGATGGAGCAAGAGGGACAGGGGAGAGAAAAAGGAATGAGAGAGCAGAGAGGCTAATGGAGAGAGAAACATGATTTACCCCGATCTAGGTTCAAGTCTGAGGACCATGAAAGAAGGGACAAGGGAGAGGTGGCAGTGATCGTGGGGAAGGGAGAGAGGATCAGTGTGTTGACAACAGAAGAGGACTAAGAGATGAGGAGGGGGAGATTAACAACATTCCATGGCAAATTCATTCAGGTAGAATTTCTAATTAACCTCCAGAATTAGATGACAAAGTAGGTGAAATCCAATCGGCATCTCAAACTACTAGACATACGGTGGGAAAAAACCTGAATGGAATTAAGTTAAATTTAAAGTACAAAAATGGAATTCTTATACAGTGTTAATAATACTTCATGCTAGATATATTTACAGTAATGCCAAATATGGAAGGAATGTAGAGGAAGATGAATTAATAGATGCTCAAAATGTGTCAAATTCATGTATTAATGTATATGACCCAATGAATAATGGTTTAATTTCCTTCTTACTTATTCTTTACAGCTAACCACTCATAATTATACATATTTATCCCATTGCTGCTATTTGAAAACATTTCTGTGTCACGAAATGTGTGAGGTAAGTGTATGCAACATAATGTAATTCCTCCAATTACAAAGTTAAGCCACAGGAGGGTTGTTGCCTGTTGTATCTGTAGAGAATGCTTAAGAGGGGAGTGCACAGACTTACTCGTGCCTTCCTCTGAAACCATGCCGAGCCCTTCTGCCTTGTTCTGCCTCTCAAAGGCATTCAGATCCAGGACACTGTGTAGAACATGAACCTATGCTTACTAATGCATTCTTATTTGCTTCACGAACACACAACTAGACTACTGTTTTATCATTTCAAGATAGTTGTGATTAGAGGAAAAGAACTGACCTGCAAGTCTGCATCAAGGCCTGGACACTCAAAAAGAAGCCTACATCTTTCTTGTCCTTTAAGTACTCCAACATTTTCTGACAGGATAAAAAACAAAGAGAAGATCCATCCAGAAGAAGTGTTCATTTAAAGGTGACTTCAAGTTGTGAGAGAATTTTCTTGAACAATACATACCCTCTGAACCTCACTGTTTCCACCATTTAAGATAGAAATACCGAGCTTGAGGGTTGTGGATACCATGGGACCAGTTTCACCTGCAGACATCAGGCCACCACGTACAAATATCAGGAAGGTTTGGATGGAGAAAGTGTTGACCAAGCATAAGGAACAACTTTACCTTTGCAGGCACTAATCATTTGCAGGACCATCTCTGCAGCACCACGATTATGAAGTCTGGACTGCTGGTATAGGAGCCTTTGTTTCTCCATTTCTTTTTCCTGCGGTTGATGAAAATATAAGCATTTGATTCCAAGGTATTTAACACAGAGAACCTAAACAGACAGAATGGGCTCTATCAAGCCTATTTTTGACAAAAATATCCACCAGGGTAAACTTTACACCGAGGATATTTGTTCAAAAACTCCATTCTGTGACTTTAAATGTTCAATTTCAGTTTCATTCAAACACCTTTCACACGTCCCTAATTTTTTATCTTGCAACTTTAAAACTGTGAGCTTTTGTGTGTCCTTTGACTACTCATATTTGACTTTACTACTACTGATAGCTCTGTCTATTTTAAATGCATTTGCTTTCTTGGGTCAAACTGTCATTTCAATATCTGTCTTGCTCTTGCACTCATTCTCTCATTTCATTTCATTAGTTGTGGAGTCACACTACTTGTTCACGTTTGCTGACTGGAGCAAGCGTTAAGACTACAGGAAACAGCCACATAGACTGAGTATTTCAGCCATGTAGCTTTTCAAAGTGTCTTAATTGCAGGAGCCCTGCAAATAAGATACTTTTAAACAAAAGCCAACAAAAACAGTTTGTTTGATAATTAAAAGTAGTCTGAATTTAAAAAAACAGTTTAGTATATTGGTTTTGTTTGGAAAGTTCTTGTACAAAGTTGTTTTTTTTTTGCATAAGGAGCCAGTTTGGGGTCAAAAATATTTTTACAGAAAGACAATGGATGATAAATAATAATCTGCAAATTCAGAGAACATTAATCTGTTCAGCCACATAACATGGTAACTTTTGGCACCCTCCATAAAAAACCTTAAACCAAAGCATCCCCCCTTCCCCTGCCTCCCTCCCCTCCCTCTGCCACCCCCCTCCCTCCCACCCACGTATGCCTGGCCGTGGTATATCCCCTATGTGTCGTGCAAGCGGACCTCAGACTTGAGCTGCTGTCTTTGGCTTTCTAGTGAACTCTGAATAGAAATTATCCAATACCATTGATCTGAACTGGTTTTTAAAAGTCAAACTATGTGCATTAATGCATTGTTTAAGTGTTGCATGTTCTACACTGGCTTTCACTGTAGTCTGTGAGTATGCTAAGTGAGTGGGGGAAGGGGACACTGATCAGTAACATTCAATTAATAAAGACTGGTGTTATGAAGGTATGAAGAATTACATGGAGCAATGGGAAAAGAGACAGCGAGAAAGACATGAAGCGCAACAATACAAACTGGGAAGAATGACATCACTAGTAAAAGACTATGGTTCAAAGAAGGACAAGATCCTCCAGTGGGAACTGGGACTTGAAAAAAAGACAGAAAACATCATTCAAATAGTTCTAATATGCCTAACTCCCCAGTTTGATGTAAGCCCTAACAAACATATTTAATTCCATTTTGAATACATACATATTTTTAGTTACTCAAACTATAAACATGTTGCAAAAGTTATTGTACGACAGTAAACACAAGGCATATAAATGAGCACAGCGTCTGTGACTGAAACTTGATACATAAAAGATAGTAAGTAAGTGCCAGCACAGAGGCAGATGGTGTTGCCCGTCAAAGTAAACCATAAAGTATGAAAGATCCTGCCAGCCCACTCTAACTCTTTGGCTGAGGTACATTTATTCAGATGGACTGACCGGTTTACAAAAGGTTTTAAAGGTGAATCCTTATTAGTGTACTGTAGTTATATTATTGTTATTAGTGATGTTTTAGTTTTACATTAATCCAAACCCAATCCAGCTCAAAGAAGGGAGAGTAAAATAGGTTGTTTGAAATAGTATTGAAACATTGCTGCACAGAAATGATAACAGTGCTGTTTGAAAAGTAAAACACAAGCAGTTCATCTATTTGGAAATGGTACACAATAACTGAAGCAACGGATTAAAGATCTGGATTGGAGTTTCTAAATGAAGAAACTCATACTGAATAAAGCACAACAGACAAACACAGAGGATAGACCGAAGACAGACAAAGATCTGATGAGATCAAACAAAGACAAAGAAGGATGTGGTTGTGATGTAATGCTCCAATGATGAGGTCATTCAATTCGCCGAGAGCTACCGCTCCATTGTGTTCCTGGTTCCCAGCCCCTGGTCGCCCATTACCAGTTCTGACTGTCGCACCTCAAAGGACATCTCATCTTCAGCATTCTCATCCATTTCCTCTCCACCTTCTTCATCCTCACCAATATGACAACTCTAGACAAGTGGAAAGCAAGAGTAAATTAACATGATTGTTTCAGCTATGTTGATCATCCAAAATACAAATCCTCTGCGATTACTCACTTTTGCCATAATATCTGCATATGCCATATAAAGATGATCTGTATCCAGTTTACTGAAATGGGTAGAGAAAAGAAGAATCCTGATGAATTACAAATAACACAAGTTTCTTAGGATTCCATGCCCATGCTGGGGTGGACCTGACCTCTTCTCTGTTAGGGCAGTTCGACTAAAATGAAGAATAAGCTGGTGAAGGGGATCTGGTTTTGTTTCCTTCTCCTCCTCTTCATCTCCTTCTTCTTGCTCCATTGCTTTCTGGAATGCATAGCAAGATGAAAGGTCAGTGAAAGCACAGTGAAATTATAAATCCAAAGAAAACACTTTTGAGATGCCCCTCACAGATAAGTCGTCAATCATCCTGTCTTCAAAAGAGAAACCCTCAGTATAAAGCCAGTTGCGTTTGTAACCCTCGAGGAACATGTTTGAAGCTCTGTGTCTGCAAAGATCCGAACACACACCAGAAAAACAACTTGTTTTAGTGTTTGTCGGAGCAGCAACCCACTCCTGACAAACGGCATATTTTATACCTCGGAATGTTGTAGAGCGGTGTCATCCTAAAGCAAGCTACCACAGCCCTGCGTCTCTGCTTGGACAATAGTTTGTGCCACACCATCTTCTTGGATTTAAAAGGATGCTCCGTCTGTCAGAGAAGGAAGATACCCTTATTTTACCACATGCAATGTAGGCTTCTTTTTTTTCAGTAACCATGTTAACTAAATTAAACTTCTAAGTAAAGAAGCTTTTGGGGGTGGACAGAGGTAAATAATCAAACAGAAATGAAAGCAGTAGAGCTGCACCAGTGCTCACCACTTCAAGGTGGTAGAGAACAGCAGAAACCTCCTGAACTCTCTTAACAACTTTCATAGGAGCATCAGCATCTTCAGCCTTCCCAGCCATCTCCTTGTACAGGGCCATCTGCCAGCGCATGGATGGGTTATCCACCTTTCAACGACAAAAGGATGCAGACATGCTGTGACTATCTTTAATCACAAACCTGATATTTACCAGTAAATATTACGATAATGTACAAACAGTGGAGATATAATACCTTTCCCTGCAGATGGAGGTTGTTCTGCAGGAATTCTCTCACTTCCTCATCTGTGTCTCTCTGCAAAGCAATGTTTCAACAAAAATTGACCTATTTCACTTTTCACTACGTAATATTTTTAAAATATTAATAGCTATTTTTTTGCAGACAAAAACTACCAAGGAGTATCGAATCTTGGCCAAGTTGATGAGCTCCTGGTCCGCAGGAGAGCACATGTTGAGGCCTATGGGCAGCATCTTTTTCAAAGCAGCAACAATCAGCGATGTCTGAACAGAGTAACGATCTCCCCGTTTCTTCTTCTTGGTGCGTTCAGTGTCTGAGCCGCCTCCCTGTCAGCCGACACAACAACAAACCAAAAGCATTCACAGTACCCCATGAGAGTTGAGATATGCAACACCTTCAATGCACGCCCGTCTTAATAATAGTTATTATTGTTGCTATCATGTTGGCAACCATAGAAAAATGTTTCTCTTCCATATACTCCATCAGAAATGACAGTACAATATAAAACTGTCAAGATAGTTAATGTTTGTTCATATTCAAGACCTTCAGTAACTCTTGAGCTTTACCCTCCATTTGTAAAAGTTGAACAGTAAAAAAGTGCTACAAGCTGTTGAAATAAATGTACAAATCCCCATCAACAATCACTCTAATTAAGAGTGTTACTGTAAGGAATAAATATCTTTGTCTGAACATACATTTCTGACAACTACCGAGGCATTAAATAATGATTTCTCTGAGCTCAGACTGGTAAGTATAGGGCATAGTGAAAATGTAAGGGGAAAGAGGGGATATAGCTGCTTTTGGGAAAGGAAGGCTGAAACAAAAAGGGTTTTTAAAATATATTAAATCAATAAATGACATGTACAATATGCAGCAGAAAAATCATTCCAGTTAGTATCAATTCAGCATTCAATTAACAGGATAGCTAGCTACAAAACACTAATTTCCTTTAGCTAAAGTTAGATAAAGTTATAGTGCACAACTCTTATATTAAGACCTATTAGTTTCAAACGGTTGCAGTCACACACTAATGGTTTATGTCTCTGTACTTGCCTCCAGGACCTCTGTCTTGTAACTGTTTTGTTACTGTGAGAGTTTAGTCCTTCTGTTGTCTGCTCTTTCTAGAATCCCCCAAAATAAGTGAATCCTGTGTGCGCTTAATAAATTTGATATGTTTGGATTTTATCATATGAGCATTTAGTCTACTTTATACAAGTTAGGATATCAGGAGACTGAATAAAGAACTGCTTGTTCAAGAGCAATCTTCTGAAATTTACAAAGTTAATAACTATGCAGCTAAAGTATGTAAATCTGTGTCGCTCCTTGACAAACTTTGATCTTTTGGTCTGATCATTGTGGCTAAAATAAAAAACAAAATAAAACGCTAGAATATAGTAGCAGTAAATGTTTTCAATTTTTTTAAATAGTTAATATGAGATGTATGCAGTTGAGTGAATTCCAGCTACAGCTTGTGTATTAATGTTACAAGTGCCAGATGTGTGTATGTTACAGGAGAGTAGTTTAGAAGGTGAAAAGCAATTTGGGGAATGTGAATTAATCTTTTTGTTAGGTTCAAGGTACATTTAATCGCCTCTTCAGAGAGAACCAAACAAAGTCTGCTTCAGTGACATTAAAAATCAAGCCACGTGTTAGTGTGGAGAGTAAGGAGCTTTGAGGAAATTAAGCCATGGCATACCATGGTGTTTTAAGGGAGGAGAGAAGAAAGAGCACAGAGAAGGCTGAACATCATCATAAACCTATAGGGCCAACCATCCTTCTAAGAGAGGAAACAGAAAGCATACTAGACGACTCCAACTCATCTATGATCAAAAAAGAGCAAACTCATTGACAGATGATGGCACTGTGCTCCCACTGCCACTCCGGGCTTCGTGTAAAGCCCAGTGCCATGAGCCCAACTCTACAGCTGTTTACTTTCATCAAGCGCCTCCAGACTCCCCCCCAATCACACACTGGCAGGACTGGGAATGGCCCCCAGATCTGGATTGCACATTTGTCCAGTGATCCTTTGTGTGAACAATGGAAGTATTTTTATATGTGATTATACATTAAATACTTTTTCATACATATTTTCAGTTAAGAAATGGGTCTATATCTGAAGTAAACTGGTGTTTGTGAGTGTTACTGTGCGCAACTGAGGGAGTGTATTTTTTTGTGTTTGTGTGGGGGTGTTGAGAATAAGAATGTAAATCAGATTTGCCAGTGTGCTGGAGAGGTTGATGAAAAGCTCCCCCAAAGTGAGGTGCCATGCGGTCAGCACAGCGATCGTGCAGAAATAAAGTCTAACCTCTGTGTCCCCGCCCTGGAAACCCAGCCGCAACCCATAAGAGGAAGACAATGGACAACCAGAGAGAAGATTTTGTTAAAACGACTGCTAATCTTCTGTTAACTCGGATGAAAATACACCTGAAAACGTTTAAAGAGGGCTATACCATGTTTTAGCAAGGCCTGTTAACAAGAATACTGAAAAATAAGACACAAAATCAGGAAAAACAATATACTATCAATACAAAGAAAGTCTATGTTTTTATAATAATCTACATAATATTGAAAAATGTCAATTTCTATCAATTTTTTTTAATGCCATTATTAGAGAATAGTTTATAGATCTTAAAGGGGACATATGATGACATAAATTGCACCAAATTTATGGGCAAAAAAAAAGTTTGCTATAATAAATAACTTTTTTTGGTGATGCTTGGATCTGAAATATGTTAAGTAGTGAGCGATACAAAACTAACCAATGCTGTTTATTATAGCCCAAATTGATTTTACGTTACTAATATCATTTCAAATTTCACTTAACTTAAGAGAGGAAAAAGCCAACAAAACCTGCAAGTAGGTAGACCAATGTTTTATAAGATAGCCACTTAAGTTACGAGTAAGAGACATTCCTACAGAATAATTTAAAACAGATAGGGTAGGGCTCATCAGATTTATAAGGTTCCTGAATCGGCCGTAACACTTACACTGACACATTATTGGCTTTTTCTTTGATTTGTCTGTGTAAGAAAATGGAAATTAGTACTTACCATTTCTTATCATTTTTAAGTTCGCATACCCAGCAGCCTTGAAGCAGCTGCTATAACAGATGAGGTTGAAAAGGGAACACTTGTATTGTGTTCCTGTTATAAATTTAATTAACTTTGGAAAAAGGTCACAATATGTCTCCTTTAAAAACTATGTCCTCACCAAAGCATCGAATTTGAGATCAGACACAAAAATGGTAAAAATGCAGGGCTCCCTTCAACCATCTCACCTTGGTCATTTTGCTCTTGCTGTCAGCAGTGAGAAATGACATGTTATTGATCTCATTCATCACCACAAAGTTCTGTTCTTCTCGCTTGAAGTTCTACAAAGAAAAGAAAAAACAGGAAACACAATTATTGGATGTTTCATTACACTAAGGGACACACTTTAAGGACAGATGAACATACTCACATGAGACTTGGACCAGAAAATGAAGACCTCTCCCACCATTCGGAAGAGTTCTTCTGCATCTGGGTCAGGACAAGTCAACCATCTTGCCCTGCAGTAGAACAAATACCTTTGAATATCCCTAAGATTACACTTAACATATACGACATGCGAAAGAAAAAATGAAGAAGTCCAGAAAAAACAGAATTTGTGGTTTAAAACTCATAAAGTACCTGTTGTTGTCCACATAGCGAATAAGCAGAGGGTAAAGAGCATACAAGTCTCTGCAGAGGACAGCAAACTCATCACGTATGGTGCCATCCTCCTCATCCCCCTCTGATTTTCCCTCCATCCGCAAATGGTCCTCTTCTGCTACTACCTTTGAAGTACGTTTTTTCAGCTTCTCCATAGTGGGAATGAAGTGGGATTTAAGCATTTCTGGCTTTGCCCTGCTGACAATGGGCTGTGAAAACACTGGTACAGAAAATGATACATCTTTTTATCTGAAAAAAAACCATTATACTGTTAAACAAGGAGACACATGGATAAGGTAAAAACAGCACTCACCAGCCAACCTCTTCATCCAGGAGGCCTCATCAATACCCAAGTTGTTGACTACAATTTTCATGATGCTGCCCAGCAGCTGGTTGAGGTGTTCCGATGTGACATCAGTGCAAAGTCGACCCTCCATATCAGGGACGTTTTCTGAGCCTCTCTCCCACCAGCGGGGCAGGTAGTTACACAGCATGGGCAAAGTGATTTCAATCACATGAGGCATCTCGGTGTAACGGGCCCCTGACTCTGCCAAGTCTCCTATCTCCTTTAACAGGACATCTAGCTCTGGAATGTCTGGACATAGTTCCTGGACCTCATTGGGAAGACCCAGTACTTTGGAGATCAGACAAGAGGAAGAGAAAGAAAACTCAGAAACAAGAACTTGCTTGACAGGAAATAAATATGGAAAAAAGATTTTAACTTACTGGCTCTTTCCCTTGGTGTCTTTGTAGTGTAGACAGAGAAAGCATTGTACTCGTTTAGGTTGGGCTCTAAATAGGCAACTGGCATAGCTGCTGCTAAGTGGGCCAGACACTCTCCAAGAGCTGGCCTCTGCCTGTAAGCATAATGTGAAATGAGTGTTTAGAAGAGTCTGATTATGGATGAATCAACTTTGTAAGCTGTGCAGATGTGGAGTTACCTCTCAACATGTGGATTCTTCACAGTCCCCAGAGAGTAGATGCTGCACATGATGCGATAGCAGGACATCTGTAGGTCATCCACTGCATGCAGGCATCAGGAAGAGATACAGGGGAGTCAAATTAAATGATAAACTAATACTGTAAATTAAATAAAAAAGTAACAGTGGAAAAAACCTACACATGACATCATCTCCAAACTGGTGCTGGGCAATGTGATCAAACAGGGAGGTCAGCACTGGGAGCAGCGCAATAGTTGTGTAGTTGATGTTCTGGGAAACACCTTTCACTTGCTTGGAAGGTTATTCAAAATCCAGTGTTTATTCGTTTGCAACGGTCAGCAACAGCGATCATATGAAAGGTTGTTTAAATGATCATTTACCTGATTGCCCTTGGATACTTTCCCCAGTTTGAGATTCTCTACCATCTTCTCGATGTCATCGGCAGCACTCTCAAAGAATGACCGTAGTCCCGCTTTCACAATCTCAGGGCCTGACTTCATGACCGTCCTAAAGAATGAAGTATGGAATGGAGAAATTAAGTTCAAAGAGATCACAAAAAACATATATATATTGTAGTGTGAACAAAAAGGTAATGAACCTTGCATCCAGTGACCGTGCCAAAATGTGAAGGCAGTTAACAATGGCTGACGCGTCCGTTCCTGCATAGAAAAATACATGAGGCATGCCGTAAAATCTAAATGATTAAACATGTATTTTGCTGTTTTTTTGTTGAACACACTTTTCAATTTCCAAAATCTATGCAAGTTAGATCAAATTTGACAGGAAGATATGAAAGAAAAGAGCTGAAATAGTCACAGATAAAGTTCAGAGACTGACATCTTACCAAAGAGAGAAACTCTGTGCCTCACCAAAGCAGACATTTTACAGAAGATACTAAAATGAGAAGGGGAGAAGGAAACGGAATGGAAGGGAAGGAAAGGAACATATTGAAGAAAAAGGAAATCCTACTAAATCTGTGAGCAATTTTTGATTTAGTGAGACCCCGTTGTGGGTTTTTGTGCAACAGAGAAGGAGCTCACCTTGCAATCATCTCCTTCTCCTTATTGGAAGAATGCCCACCGCTCCCCAGTACTTTTGCAGGGGTTGATAAGAAGTAGAGGCAGTGATTTTTGAAATACTGATTGATGAGAGGCATCAAAATCTACAATAAAGGATTTTTCTAAAGTTATTAAAGCAATTGGGTTGAATTTGGACTGAAACACAGTCATGATTCAAACTTGATACATTGGTCTCACCTTAGCAAAGAATTTGATTTCCTGCTCATGAGGGGACTTTTCCACTCGTCCACTGCTTACCACAGCCTCTGCAAAACACATAGAGAGAATGACAGAATCAAAACAGTGCAGACAACAAGAATTTAGACGTCATCACAATTCTTTTTGAATGAAACTATCAATATCTAATTTTTTCTCACAGTACCCAGATGAGCAATGAACTCCTGGGCAATTTCCATCCATTTCAACAGTTTCTGCAAGAAGCCATAAGCAAATCTCTTCTCAATGGATGATATTTCAGACTCCATGTCTTTCAGGCCCCTAAAGATAAACAGAGATTGAACATCACAATTTTACATTTACTAGATTTTAATCAGTCATTTCCCCCCTAACTTTTTATTATAAATCACACGACTTGACTTAAAGAGATTGAAAATGAAAACTACAGTTACAGCCTAAATGTTTGGTATAAGAGATGCATTGTTACCTTGTGACAGCATATCCATTTAGTTGCAGGAACTTTAGTAACTCATAGGCCTTCTCTCTGTCTCGTGCCTTCTCTTTTGCTGTCAGAGTGTCATATGGCACCAGCAGAGGATGCGTTCCACCTCCTACACAAGCAAACACACAACCAAAACGATTACCAGATGCAAAACATTTTATCACTCATATTTCTCCAAAATCCCAATTTTAAAAATAAAAAGATATCACCTTTGGCCTGTAACTCTAACTTTTTCTTGCGTCCCCAAGTGTTATGGTAATTTTCTGCCAGTTGCTCGGCCATTGACTGTTTAAAGATGCAAGTTTTCAGTGTCCATGAGATGAGAATTACAGCACAGACGGTTCAAACATTTAATGTAATACCTGTAGATCTCTGGACAGTGCCATGTGTGAGATATCAATGGGCTGTGGACTGTAGCCATGGCTTGGGTCATATGTCGCCTGGAATTGAAAGATACCAGTATATCATAAAATAAAAAGGGCTACTGTAAGTAATATTAGTAACGCCCCCTAACTGTTCCATACCTGGGCAGTCTGGGAGATTTTTCTTGAAGCTGCCTTTTTCTTCTCTGACTCCTCTTCCTCTCTGGCCTTATCTAGGTTCCATTCCCATGCAAGCATCGCCTTTATTGACTCTTTGATTGGCCACCGGTAGATCTCTTTGTCCTAGAGGAAAAGTCAGTGTTACCAGAAAAAGAGATACACGATGAGATGGTGCACAAATATTCATTGCAGACGATGCCTGTAAACTTACCTTTTCTGAGAAGGTTTTGTACGGTCTGAGCATGGGATGTGTTTTAGCGTTCTCATCCAACACCTCGCCATATGACCAGTTATTCTGAATCTGAAATGCAAATATATTCACAGCATATTCCATCTTAAAAATGTATTGACTTGCCTTTGCTTGCCGTAAGTCTATATTTTAATAAAAGTATGGATTCTAAGTCACAACATTCTCCACAAGGTTGAAGAAAGTTGCTCCTGAATTGGCTAAAGATCAGTGTTTGGTATTTCTACCTTTTCAAAGGCCCATTTATCATGCGTATATTCAGCATATTTGTTGATAAAAGGATCCAGTCTCTCAGGGATTATTGTGCTATTGGAAGAAAAATCGGAGAACATTAATTTGGATGATTCAACCGGGGCACGCCGTATTGATAAAAAGCTACTATGATAAATAACATCTCACTTTGTGGTCTCTACTGGTTTCGGGTCAAAGTTTCCCTCTGCATCCACTGATGCCTTCTTCTCCGTTTTGGAGGAATAGCTGGCATCCACATAATCTGGAGGAATAGCTCCAGCAATGGCGCAGATGCATGGCATTGAAATTTTGAAAATTTCAGCATCGAATTTCTGGAATCACAAAAAAAAAAAGTTTGACTCATGTATATATTTAATTTGCCAAGATAAAAAAATATCATGCTCCATGGAGTTTACCTTATGTGCAAGCGATTCAAATATTCCCCAGAAAAGCTTTCGAGTCAGATGTAGCTCCTCTTCTGAGGCAACTCCAAAGTTGGCCCATCCGTTAGGGAGACAGTAATATTTCCAGCAACGCTCATAGTGGTTGGTTAAAAGCTGTGGGATGTGAGATGGTAAAAAATAAAAAATTAGGGGGAAAACAAAAAATTGTGTGTGTTAAGGAATATCTACGGGTCGTCATACCTTCAGTGGCATTTTGGCATACTCGTTCAGGATAGGCACATCAAACACCAGCCGTCTCAGCAGATGCTGGAGCATGGATGGTCGTAGATGTCTTTGGGCAAAATAAACAAACTTAATTTAAGTTTTGAATCTTTCTAAATCAAATGACTGAAAAAACTTTCATGATGTTATCCTCACTTGCACAAAGCCATGAGGCATTCCTCAATAATGTCTCTTTGGGCCTTTGTAAAGGCTCTGCCTCTCGACAGTCTGTAGATAGTGTGCAACATGGAGTCAATCATTATTGCTCGGTGGTCGCTGCCAGCAAAGAGTGGGGCACACTTTGTGATGAGAGGCAACACTGCAGAACAGAGGTAGCGATTCAAAGCCAGAGCCATCTCCGTGGTGCTGAAAGCAGCCTGTATGCAAGACATTTTGCAGTCGTTTAAGTTTAAACATGCTGTATACTATGTACCATTTAATATTATAGGTGAATGTTTGTTACTCACAGTGTCCAAAGAGGCAGCAGCCCTCATGTCGGGCAAAAAGCCCACCTCAAGAACATGGAGGAGGAAATCCTGGTTGTCAATACCATACACTCTATCCAGGAAAAGCACCATGGGAGCCTTGTGATCTGGCACAAAACTGGCTGACATCTTTGGCTCTATGATGCTGTTGTCTAAGCACAAAATACATAAAAATTCAAGAGACAGTGTGCATGAAGATATCATCAAACATATTATTTCTATTCTCAAATAGGTTTTCCTGTTGAACTGCTTTTTTACTGTAATTTCTAAACTATTTACCTTTCCCAAAAGAGGGGATCTGAACTGGGAGACTGATGACTCCAACCAGATCTTCAATGGGAACCAGAGACCTCAAAATTGCTCTGATCCTCAGAGCTTCACCCTTACCAGCTTGGATCAACTACAAAGACAAGTTTTGTTTTAGGTTTTGACAGTCAAATAAGTTTGGCATGAAAGCAACAACTGTAAAGGACTTACATGCATCTCTGGTGCGCATCGTCCCAGTAAGTCAATAAGTGCAGAGTAGAAGGACATGATGGCATTTCCAAGGTGCACTCGGTTCTCCTCATGCTGCTCCTCTCCTCCAAACCTACATGTTAAAATAGTTGCTCTAATTTCTTCACAGTAACATTTCAGATTCCATGCGCATATTTAGACCCTTCAATTTGTATTTTCAAAAGCACCTCTGGCAGTGATGGCCAGGCTAAGGCCTTAGCTTGGGCTCAATAGGGGTATATTCATGTCTCCTGAGGTACCTTTGTGACTTATGTACCCCTGTGGTTATAACTTTATTTTGCTTTGTAATTTAAGATTTGTGATTGCAATTTAAAATGGTTTTGGAAGATTATAAATTGTGGTAGAATGTAGACCATTAAAGCAGACCTTTAAATCACATTTAATGGGACTTACATGGGAAAACGTCTGTCTTTTTTAACACTTGGACCGTCCCTTGCAGGGTCCTCTGATATTTTAATGGCTTCTTCTATCGCAGCCAGCAAACCATTACCACCCTCCCCCCTCAGGGCTGGACCAAAGCACTCAGGTCTCCGAATGAGGAGACGTACAACCACATTGGCATTTTCTTCAACACTTTCTCCTAAAGAACAAAGAAGAAAAAGGTTATTTACAGCTATAGTCTCATTAAAAAAAAGAGTAAATGTAATTCAAAGATGTGAAATTAGATATTGTAATATGTAGCAATGAAAATATCCAACCATTGACAAAAACAGCAAAACGGAGAAAGTCAAGGTATTTCTCTCCACCACAAGGATTCCAGCCAATGTCAGGATAACCTTTAGCCAGCAGCATGGGACAGCTCTGAAGTCCACATCCAGCCAAATACTTCACCACCTGCAAAAATGTGAGCATAGTCAAAT
This sequence comes from Menidia beryllina, assembly GCA_013363375.1. Taxonomy (NCBI): domain Eukaryota; kingdom Metazoa; phylum Chordata; class Actinopteri; order Atheriniformes; family Atherinopsidae; genus Menidia; species Menidia beryllina. The sequence goes on from JABUIW010000024.1 coordinate 6,521,352, forward strand.
AAATAGGGAATGTATGAATTTAAATTTTTTTTCTGAATAGTTAAAATTTTCATTTTACCATTTCTAAATCCTGCTCTTGGAGAGCCAGTGCCAGTTCATTATTGTCAATACAGGAGGCTGCAGCCACATCCAAGGGTGTCGACCCTCGCATTCCTTAAGAAAAACACCCAATGTTAGCTCTGTTACAATTCACGCTTCAGGAGATAGTCATCAGTTATGAGGATGAAACTCTGTAGGGATAATCACCAAGGCCAATGCCGCTATTCTGCAGAAGATAGCTGAGGTGGTCAAACATGGAACGTTGATTCTGGCGACTGATGCGGCAGAAATAACAGAGAAAACGACAGCAGTTTGTCACCACCCGAGGGAATCTGATCTCCTGTTGAAAGAAGCCAGGATTTAAATTTAGACTCATTGTCAAAAGTTGCTCCCAGGTGGAAATTATGGAACAAGCTTAAAATCCAGTTGAGCAGATTAAAAAATCTAAAATACCTTGGAGTCCCCACCCCCCAGTACATTGACCATGACTTCCATGACGGTTTCATGCATGCCCAGAGCCCGCATCAGGTTGGGGTGCTGATAGAAAACTTTGTTGCTCATGATATTCCTATGGAAGACAAATGCTGAGATGAGTGTCTATCACATGAAGTCAGAAAGTCAGAAGTCAGAAAATAAGTCACCAAGCAAGATATGAAGAATAATCAGAATCGCATAGCTACCCAATGCTTTGGATTATGAGCCTTTCCTCCTCTGGACCCATCTGCACAATGAGCAGTGAACGGATCTGGCCCAAGCATTCCAGCAGGTCCATGGTGTCTTGAATCGACACTGCATTGATGGTGTAAGCCTTGGGAAGGGCACGCATCAGCTCGCCCAGCCCGTCATACTGCCTGTGGAGCAGGCTGAACATCATGCGAACCAGCTCAGGGTTCTGTATGAAGGACTCCTGGGCCCAGTGGATCATTGTGTGGGAAATCAGCTCTTGTAATGTACCTGGTAGAAAGACAGTGGGTCGTATTTGATAAGTCAACAGTCTACCTGTTCTTAAGTTGCTGAGAGAGAAGAAGTTAAGCGTACTCCTCAAATGAACATAAATCGTCACTGGACTCACTATGGAATCCATGACACTATTGTTGCTCTGGTTCAGGCATTCTAATTTCTGCTTGAAGTCATAGTGAAACAGTAGCACAATGTGGTCGATACAGTGGACATGTTACTGATAAGCTCACTTGGTTTTTTGTCTTCCTGTGGCTCAGGCTCCACTTCTATCTTCTTTTCACGGAATTTTTTCACCTTTTCCAGCATACGGAGCAATCGTCCACGGACAGAATTATCCACTTCCTCTTCTTCTTCTTCCTCTTCAATGTGAACACCTGAATTTAAAGTTTGAAAAAAACTGAGCTTGAACATTGGATTTATGCTAATTCTAAATGCTCATCAGATTTTAAACAGTGAATTGCTTCATTTATTAAATCTAAACTGACCGCAGTGTGCCAACAGAGCGTTGTGGAAAGCTACAAAGGCCTCGCGGACCTCATCTGGGATTGGGCTTTCTTCATCTTCTAGGCTGTTCTTAAAATTCATGAGCATGTTGACCTACACAGCAATGGGAGGAGGCATAGGCAGCATTGAGTCAATTTCAGTTTCAAAAGCTGGAAAAGGCCCGTCTTTGTTTATTTGAAAAAGATCTCCAACATCATAAGATAGTTTTTCTGGCCAATTTGCATATTAACAGTACTCCTTTAATAGAAAATGAATCAACAAAAAATCACTCAAGAAGTTAAACACAAACTCGATTTAGCTCTAACAATTTCTGTATATTAGAAGGTATATACTGAAGATGGTGCTGTACACTATATTAGAACAGCTGAAACTATAGCTGTATTCTGAGTGTACCTGCTCCTGTGGAGGAGAGCGAAATTCCCGAGTCTTGCGGGCGGTCTCAGCAGCGCTCATGGTGAAAGCCTGCATAAGGTCGTTGTAGCGTTGCCTCTGGTTGGACTGTATCTGGCTGACAAACGAGTCTGAAAAGGCAATGATAGCCTCCACTCTGTGACGTAGCTCACAGTCACAGAAATACTGCAGTAGAGTACACATCTAAACAACAAAAGCAAATAATATAACTTATTAAGAGCTTGACTGAAAAACATGGCATTATGAAGGAGACAAGTACCTGCAGTTTAACAGACTCGGGTAGTTTCATCTGAAAGAGCCCTTGTTCTAGTAGTTCTTCTTTAGCTTCTCCACCAGTGTCAACAGGTTTGGGCTCTTTCTCTGTTTCATCGGCTCCTTTCTCACCATTTACATGATCTGTTTCAACTTCAGCTTCCTCATGTGGAACCACCGGTTCTGGGTCTTCTATTTCTTCATCCTCTATTTCTTCTTCCTCCTCACCAAAGCCATAGTCCTCAAATTCTGCTTCTTCTTCTTCCCCAACAGCTTCCTGCTCTACACCTTTGACGGCTACAACTTGTGTTGGTCCTGCCTCTTCATCGACCTTTAAGTGTTCCTCAGCAGGCTCCTCTGTCTTTGTAACACTAAAGACAGTGGGATCAATCATTTTCAGGATCTGTGTAACATCCTCATCATCAAACACACCCATGATGAGCAGGGTACTGATGAGCTTCAGGATCGGAACAAAATGAAACTCAACACTGCCTCCCACTGGATCTCTCATGGCTTGACCTCCATCCTGAACTGCTTCAATCAGCATGTTCAGGGCCTTGATCTTTAACACCTAGAAGTGCAAATCAGTATATTTGTTTTTGTGAGCCAAAGAATTCCCTTAATCTGCTGAAGCTGCTTAATCTTACCTGTAAAGGAACAACTGGGCTCAGCGTGTAAATATTTTGATCTGTTCCCACAAAGCCAACGGAGGAAAAATGGAGCTTTGGACGGAGACATGTTGTGAGACCAACTCCAGGCAGAGCGTGGGATTTGTCTGTATACAGCGTGATAGTGCGAGTTTCATCTGTCATGGGTACTATGAATTCCTTGTTAGTTCCCAGACGGTTCCGTTTGGCAGACTCCAGGTGCATGCTAATGAGCAGGTCATAGAAACCACTCCTCATTGGTCCAGGGAGGTAGGTGTTCTCTATGGCATAGAAAAGCTGAGACTCATCGACGTAACTGCATAGTGCGTGTGCAACACGATTATTCCCCAGAGCGCAGACTGAGCCGTACAGCTTCAGGGTGTGATAGTGGAACTTCAGCAGGTCCATCCGTTCCGACAGTTCCAAGATGTCAATACACCTACGTGAAATAGTTGGGTCAACTTTATCAAGTGGACATGAAGAATTCGATCAGTATTGCGTTATAGTGCAGAGTGAGACGTGTCTAACCTGTTTTCCTCTGGGATGTGCAGCGCCATCATAGTGAGGGGCTCCTGACACTGCACCATCCAGCCCAGCCTCTCATTAACACGCCCCGTCTCCGGAGCCAAGAAATGATTGGGCATCCGACTCCAGATAACTGGGGTCAACATCTGGACATCCAGCCTTGGAGGGCACTGGGGGACTGTGTTCTTACGTTCACTGCGGAACATGGCCGCTGAGATTGGCATGATGTTCTGACAAGAACAGCAATGCAAAAACAATTAGCTTATTGAAAATGGATTGGGAGTTTTCACTGCAGAGTCATTCTTGGTGGCTAACCTTGAGCTTGCCCAGTTCAAACTGAATCATGTTCTGATTTGAAGGCTGAACAAAGACAGCAGGGAATAGTTTGGTGTTGTGCTCCACCTAAAAGAACATTTCACAGTGAGTAAATAACAACTTAATAGGGAACAGTGTGAAGACTAAAGCTTATCAAACCTGGTAAAATGTATTGATCTCTTTTCCATTTGCAGTGAAAGTCATGAGTCCTGTGTCCAGGTCAACAAGACAGCCAATAACAAAGTCCTCCTGACTGACACGGGTCTGCTGGGAACTGCCGAACTCCCCTCCCCACACCATGTAGCAGTTGCTACGCTTTATGCTACAGAAGACAGATAACTCATTTATCACATTTTTGGGGGCATGCTTTGAATCAGAGCTCTTTTTTTCCCTTTACCCAAAAACAACAAACCTGTCATGAATGTTGCCTTTGTCATCTCCTACAGTGACCGTCACATTTCTCACTTTGCTGATGTCAAAATGAGGGTCGTACTGGTGATAGTCTGGTGTGATCCAGCCCACCCACACTCCCCCTGGTTCCTGTCCTGCGAATATTCGCACTGAGTAATAGTACTAGTGGCACAAGAAGGGGAATGAGAAATACACATAGGTGTCAAGCAGTTTTGAAAACAAAATCATCAGAAAAGGTCAAATTTCTACACTTCAACTTGAAAGATACTATAAGAAGCTGTCATACTGTTGTGGTACTTTCGATTATGTCCTTGTCATCTCTGTCATCTGGGACAACATCTTCCATTAAGCGGGGCATTGTGGGAACAACAGGTGGTGGTGTTATTAAAGCAGCCTTTTTTGCCTTAAAAAGGAACCTGTGAATAACAAATGAATAAATGTTAAAAAAAAAAGATTGCTTAATAGAGTCTCTTAGACCTCCTCTGAAATGATGCCACGTGCATACCCTTTTTTCTTGCTCTTCTCGGTAGAAGCGTCCTTCTCATTTTCTCCATTTTTAATGGCGGGGGTTTCTTTGGGCACTGAGGGCTCTTTCTTCTCCTCCTCCTGCTCTTTACGAGAAGCTGACTTCTTGAGTATTTCAAAGTCAGAGTCGGGGTCCACCTCTACAACGTCATCCTCCGGAATAGTAAGAGCTCGAGTGAGAAGTGTTGTCCCCGCTGGGACCTTGAAGGTCTCGTGAAACTCAATTGGCATGCTGAGTCTGAAGAACAGCATATCTGTGTTGGCGTTCTGAGATCCAAACGTCTTGTGGGTCACTTTGATACAGGGAGGCGTTTCCACAGTCCCATCAACACGTGACACCTAGATTATTTAAGACAGGGTCAGCTTGTGATCAAAATATCATTTATTCACAATTCAAAGCTACAGTACCTCCATATGAGGATGATCCGTAGGTGCATTGATGAACTGGGGCAGGCTTTTGCTGAACCACATGGTGATGTCTCTTTTCATGTTGATTGCAAAGGGTTCAAATCCCTCTTGCAGTCCACAGATGGTAAAATAACGAAGACTACTGACATTCTGACCGAGGTTGATTCTCCCAACTTGGGAAAGGCCCAGACTGCACACAGGGATGAAGCCTAGAAATGTTTGATACATGCATGAACATGGATGTGCTTTGAAGACACAAACGTTTAGTGCTAAATGCCAGTTTCTAGTTTGATTATAACTACACTTACCTTCCCCTATCTCAATATCCTTAAAGGCCATTTCCGATCCCGAGTCACTGATCAACATTTCCCCATTGAGTGTAAACATGATGTTCATCTCCGTGAGGTCAATCATGCAGCCCACCACATCACCTGACTGCCACTGACGTCCAAATGGCTCAGTTCCCACGTGCCAGCGTTGAGCCTATGAAAACATTTGTGTGAGATTTTTGTATTATAGAGCCTTAGTTATCAGTTTACAAGCTTATAAACTAGGACTGTGTCCCACCTTGTATCCATTGAAGACATATGCTAATTCATCTGCACCCAGCTCCGTGTCTGCACGAACGCTGGGTCTGGCCCAGCCCACCCTCATCTCCCCCACCGTCACAGCCTCAAATTCAAAATACCACTTCCCCTGTGTGACGGCATACGATTTCTCTGCTCTGAATACCCTGATTTTGTCCCCACGGAGGCTGCCTGCTCCGTGTCCACCTACATGAATGAGATACAGAAATGAATGCTGAAAAAGCTTGAATAAATTTAGGGTTATGAGAAAAAATATCTGTGGTTTTAATACCAAATATTATAAGAAAAGAAAGTCTGATGTCATAATGCTCACAAATGCACAAACTTACTACTCTCCTGGTCAGGTGGTTCTATGTTGTAACCGTATCCGAGGAGGGTGCGGACAGCTGCGCAAACTGTGTCTCTGTTGGTCTTTTTTGTCTTCTCATCCAGGAGGTTGTAGGGAACCAAACGGGGATTACGCTTGTTCATTATATCCTGTTCAAGTAAATCCAAACAAACAATCAATTACAAAATAAACAAACAAATGCCTTGACCCAGTATGCATGAATAAATATATCATCACATATTTACTATTGTTAGCATTACAGGAACCTCTCAATTTTAGCTTGTACCTGCACAATGCTGTAAGTCCAGCCCTGACGAACACGGTCTCTTGCCCATACATTGTGTCCATTTTCTGCTAGTCTCTCCACAAGAGTGTTCTGATTAGGGGTCAGCTTGACATGATTGAGGTCCAAAGGGGCTGGTTTATATCCATTGCTCTGCATGTAACTAACAAACAATATTCTGTAATCAGAGTAGGTCCTGTAGAGCCGTGTTAAGGCCTTCAGTGTGTCTACTCTGAAAGGGAAACAGTATCACATATTGAACAGAAAAAGTGAATGTTTTGCAGCTCACGTCTTGGGAAGCTTGGTCCTTTTCAGGTTCTCCTCTGCTTTCTCATCTCCCATTCCGACATGACAGCCAAGAGCCAGCAGAGTCCTTTGAAATTAAACACACAAGGTATTACAAGTACAAAGAGATTGAGGCCCAAAGCTGTTAATTAAGGGAGGAGTATGACATACTTTAGTGTCTCTCCTGACATTGCTAAATTGTAGTTCTTCTCTGGCTCGGGCAGACTCTGGAAATCTACCAGGCAGGGATGCAGCTTCTTATTGTCATCGCGAAACTTTTAAAAGTAAAGATTTTTTGGGGAGAAGTTTAGTGTGCGTCACTAGATTTTCTCAATGTATATTTGTGTGTATGAAGTCCAACTGTCTGACACTGAAAACACCCACTGATCCAAATGTCCAGCCTTGTTCAATGCGAGTAACAGCCCAAAGCTCATGACTGTTTTCTGCCAGCTTCTCTCGGATGCGTTCCAAGTGAGGAGGAAGAACAATCTGAAAGAATGAAGGAAATAAGTGCAGTGTACTTTGTCCGTGAAGAACATAAAAAACAAAGTCAAGGCTGCAGTACCAATCCACAGATCGGACTTATATAAAGTAAGACAGAATACAATTTTACCTGTATGGTGTCCACAGGGCAGGGAGTAAATGCTGTATGTGAAAGGGCCTGGGTTGGACCCAGCAGATTTCGAACGGCATCAAAATCGTGTTTATACTCCTTGATGGGTTCGATGCGCAATCGGTCCCTGGGAAGCACTGCTTCATAACACGGAGCATATCCTGGAGGTGGGAGGAACTTGAAATCCCCATGACGGCCACCAAGAAGAAACCGCAACCTTGTGTTGGAAGCAAAAAACATTAGGGAAATTGTTTAAAAGGGAAGAAAAGTGTTCCTGAATACAATCCATTGTCTAAACTTGCCAAATCAAAGTTTGTTGATGAGCACCATAGATGGATTACAAGTTTAACTTAGGGCCAGCACTAAGGCATGCTCTCTCAATTATTTGATTGTTAGAATCACAGTTTAGAATAGCCAATCATGCCTCTGGAACATGAGTGGAAGCCTTGTACCCATACAGCACAGATGCAAACGCGACACAGAATGGCCCCAGTTGGGAACCCTCTTGCTGTGAGACTACAGCTCCAACCGCCACTGTATCTTTCAGCCCTAAATCATGAGTTGAAAATCTGGTAATATTTCAGTGTCCTACTTAACGCCTGCAGAGAAGCTGACGACTGGAAAGAACAGGCCATCCAGATTGAAGTTTTCAAACATTCCCTGAACAGGGTGTCCATTGATACGAAAGGAGATGCTGGGTACACTGAGATCCAAACAGCAGCTGACCACATCCTCAGCCGCCAGGACGTGCTGACTGGGAGAAGCAACATGGCGGGGAACACGTCCTGTAGACATATAAACAGAGTTAAATCCATTTCTGTCGGAATAAATAAAATTCTTAATTAAATATTTGTTGTGTATCCAAAGTGCAGAGAATACGCCATATTTCGTTTACCTGACCAGAGGTGAAGCCCATCAAACCCATAGGAGTAGAGGTCATCCCCAACGCCATTAGCTCCCCAGCCCTCCCCACCACCAGGGTAAGGACTGTAGCCCTCTGTCAGAGCCCAACCCACACGCAGGTGATACGGCTGAGCAGTGAGGAATGGCTCAACGTGGTCTACCATCACCTCAAAATACCACTTCTTATACTGAGTGGATCCTTCACATGTTCCCAAGAAAATGTTGGGTCTCATGCTAAAATGAAATGAAAACAAAAAACTCAACTCAAATGCATCTGCTGAGAGGTAGGTGCTCTTTTATAATTACCGACCTGGTTACATAGTTGATAATTCTGGTTTGAAGTAGGAGGTCACGACCTGGAAGTAGATTCTCGGTGATGAGATTCTGATTGGATCTAACAGCCACCCCATTGCACACACACAGGGAACACAGCACATCCAAGACCTGGCAGCAAAAGGTGTACAGATATCCACGAGAGCTATGATCAGCTACCAAGTCATTGCATTGTTGTGAAGGCTGTGCAAATAATGTAATGTGTTTGGGACCTTGTGATTGCGTCCATGCTTATCCAGAAGAGAGATGATTGATTTAATGTGATTCTCCTGGATGATATTCAACACCTCTGGACTCTCAATCAGAACACAGTACAACACCTCCAGGATTCCTGTCATACAAATGTCAATAAATATTTAAAATATGAAATCATACAGTGTTATGATTAATGTAATGTTGGCAACACAACAGAAACAAGTAAAAGCACATCTCAACATTAATTTAAACATTATATTACATTACTAAATTACTAATTTACTAAACTGTATTGACTACACACAGTTTGCAGGAATATTGTATTTTAAAAAATTCTTTGTGAGCCAGTGCAGCTCATGGGTTCTTAATTAACCCTGGTCCAGTTGAGCAAAGACGGTCTAAAATTTTTTGGCTTTGCGAGAAAACAAGCCGGACACGAAGCACTCAGCCGTAAATACCTGAGGAAGCTTCCAAACGATCCAGTTTGCTGACCAGCCAGTCGAGGTTGTCACAGAAAAGCGCGCAGTTTGCACGATTTCCCCTGATCAAAGAGGCTTCACAAACGAGGAGAAGCAGGAAAGCTCAGCAACACAAAAAGAAGTGAAGACATAGCTGATGGACCAGTGCACATCAAATTAAAAAACTGACATACCCAACAATTCATACAGTAAATTTACTATGTCTTTCCAAGACTCTGCAGCTTCTTCCCCGGCGTACTCTGAGAAGTGTGCAGCTGTGTTGTACACATTGAGCCGGTCAACACAGTCCAGAACAAGCGTAATCATGCCCTATCACAAAATGAGGATAATAGAAAATGTCAGACGACCAAATAGACCTATACAGACTGAAAATAAGGCAGTTCATTCTGATAATGCTGACCAACCTCTTCCTGGAAAAGGTTCTGTCTGTTCTTGAGGGAGCGAAGTTTGAACTGTTTCTCCTCGTGCTCCAGTTCCTCCTCGGGGGGTCTGAAGTAGAAAATGAGGTCCTGCAGTGATAGCACCACTGTGTCCATGGGCAGAGATGGAGGATTGGCTGATTTATTTTTCCCACTGAGCGCATCTAGACCTCTAGAGAAATGAGAAGAAAATTAAGGTAAAAGAAAATAGAAAATAAAACCACATATATCTTAGAGTATAAATGTAAAGAAAGAATTGGTACTTTATAAACTGGGTGAAGAGGCCTGTAGTGCTGTAAATCATTCTGGCAGCTTGAGACTCCTCTGTCTGGGATCGAGCAACTGTGAGTGCATCATCCATGTGACCTTCTTTATGGAGTATGGCCTAAGAATTGAACAACTGCTTCATTAAAATTATATGATCACCACCCAACACTCATACACATACTGACTTTAGCACAATTAGCACTTAAACTGTCGTTAAAGAGTAAGCTGTAATCATAATGTATGATTCTTCTGTACCTTTCTCTTCAGAGGACCTAGACGGGCAGATTTAGCATCAACAGCAGCATATGTAAGCCAGAGGCCAGTGGAAACATGCTGTACGAAGCACATGGACTCTCCATACTTTATCTCAGGTGTGCCCATGCCTTCCACGTCACGCTTCTGGGTCACTTCAATTTTTTCCTGTAGTTTGAACAAAATTGTATTGTAGCTCAAGCTCCGAGTTTTATCTATATTTGAACTGATATCATAAACACCTAATTTATAAACCTTGGAAATTCTGAAGCAGAAGGCTGACATCTTGGAATTTGCTTTCTCGGAGTCCACCAATAGAAGTCCTTTCTCTTCATCCAAGCACAGGTATCTGCCCGTTGTTATGTGGCGAATCCGGAAGGACTGGCCCCATTTAATGTGGCCTCCGCTCCAACTGCCAAAACACAGGAACAAATGAGCACCAGCAACCAGAAACTGAAGCCATTCAAAAGAGAAAGGAACTCACGCAATACGCAGGGGCTCGAGTCTCCATAAGGAACGAGCATGACTGCACACAGCGCCACCTTCATAATGAACAAGCCTGAAAAAGAGGTCAACATCTGAAATCTGGGGCTGTAAAACCAAACTCATGTCAGCTTTGTCACTTAGAAATTTCATTTCTGTAGATGATGTTGGCTAACATGGATTTGAGGTGATATTATGTGACCAAAATGTAAAAAATGTCCTTCTTAAACAGTCATTTATTTTATATAGTGTAAATTCAAGTTTTATAATGTCTGACTATATCTAATTGCATTCAGAAAACACAAGTCACCTGCGCTGGTCATCCCCTTGGTCAGCTCCAGGAATGGCCAAACATTCATCCATGTGACCATGGAAAAGCCTGAGCACATATCCCCCAGTCAGAAAACCTAGAAATGAACAGTTTAATCCCTTAAATTGAGTGTTTGAGGATACGGTCAAGTTTTTGGGGTTTTTTTGTAACAACATTACAGACCTTCAGCCAGCTCACACCCAGACATCACAGGAGTCATGGTCCACAGCGTTTGCATGAAGGAAGCATCTACCATCAAGTCACCACTTGCGTAGGAAAGGTGCTGAGGAAAGTTCAGATTGTCATATTGGGAAAAAGACAATAAACAGCAAATCCTTCTGTGTCAGTTAAAAAAATCCAAACATTTTACCAGGTATCGCTCTGAGGAAACACTGACAAGGATGAGGTCATCTCCCACTCTGACCTTCTCACCCTCAGACCTTTGCTTGGAGGCTGGATGTATGGTCCACCAGCAGGCCTCCCCTGCAATGAACCGATCGATTACGCAGGTATTCAAATAGTTAAATACGAGTGACCTTAGGCTGGAACATTTAAACCCACCAGTTGAGTCTTCCTGCAAGCCCACGTCAAAAGCCAACTTGTCCGTCAATGAGCGTGAAGTCGTCAAACAACTCAAGTACTGTCATGTCGAGACAGAAAAAACAGGTTTGCATGATATTTCCTGCAGTTAAACAGCCCCTCAGGGCTGCTAAGAAAAATGACTGACAGATCATTTGAAAACTCGCCTACCATACTGGAGTGAGTGTGCTTCAAGAGGATTGCATGTCCATAGAGGAGGGTGCGGTGACCCCCACCTTGTGATGACTGGGATGAGAAAGATAAGGCAGTCAGTTAAATGTTTAAACAGTAAATAGTGCTAGATATTTTTGTAGTCAAACAGTGTATGCAGGCAAAGAAAATGACACAGATTCAAACCAAAGTCATCACTCTATCATTTAACACCACACAAAATGGAAAAGAAAATAGATTTAATTCATTAAGGCAAAGAAAGGCTAATTAATTTTACCTGTTCGAGTACACAAACAAGATGAAAAAAAAGATGACTGACAGGACTTACCCATTTGTCCAAATCGACTGCCTTCAGTTGACAGATTGATGGATGGTGGAGAAAAGAAATGGTGAATTTCACTTGCTGGAGTAGCACACAGTGCGTATGTTCTTACTATGGTATCTGCATTGTATTAAGGTAACAAACTATTACTGTTTAAGTGTATCCTACCTCATCAACAGAGGAGTTTGACAGCATCTCTTGTAACGCTCGAACCGACAGGGACTGCTCCAAAATGAAGCAGCAGATAGCCAAGTCTGGGGGAACATTCTGAAACCCAGAGCAACCGGCAAACCCGGTGAATGGAGGCCATGAAAACTTTCCAAGAAATGACACAAAAGGCATCTTAAGTTGCGTCCTTTCGCTACCTGTGCATTTGAGGTGGTCTCGAGGAAACACAGACGATTTCCAAAGCCTTCGCACGACAGACACACCTTAATCTGCTCCTTCAGAATAGATGCAGTGCACTGCAGCACCACTTGGTCATCCTACAAAAACAGAAGTCAAAGGAGATAAAACACTTTAAGTAGATGTTTTCTTTTTTTTATGTCAAGCTTCACAGAGACAATATTGTGGCCTTGACCAGAATTCTTCTGCTTCTGTACACAATTCCCTAACCTTCCATCAGATATCCTATTACTTTACTTTACAGTTCTTATAACAGAGTCAGCTCTAATCTCCTCGGCTCTCGGGCTGCTGGACCCCCACTCAAACCTCTATTTCCGGCAGATGCAGCTGCCGTTCACACCTCCCAGTCTGGAGAGCAACCGGTGTTTTGGATTTGACAGTCCGGAGAAAATAAATAGATACTGTAAATCACGGTATTGAACTGGTTCAGTTTGTTTGATGCTCAGGAGAAATAGTCCAAGAATGTGAGACATACCAATTTTTGGTACAATAATGTCTGTCAATCAGCAAATATTCAATTACATGGACATCCAGCATATGATGGCAGCCTTCAACTGAATGATTCTTAACTATCAGTTTTATTTCTTTAGTTCAGTACCTAATACCGCCATGGTTTCAAAAAGAGGGAGTATCAGGTGAGCATTACTTTTTTAAATGTCCTGCTTTTACTTCCTGACAGCCAGCACCAGCCACAAAAAGAGCTGCCAAGGGCTTCTTAAATCAGTAAATTGGTTGAGAGTCACTAATGAATATTTCAAGCCAGTGTAATGAAAGACCCTTTATGAATGCTGCACGAAATTCTGTTTTTGGTAATAACATTAACTAAATAACTAATCTTTTCCACATCTGTACAGTTACTTTTAAAGAGGCACAATGATGCCGCTCTGTGGCAAACATATGACCTCTGAAAATCAACAAGTTTCAGCTGAGTCTTTCAGGGACGGATTTAGAACTGGTTCTACCATCATATGTGAATCAGCACTGGGACCATCCAAGTGGGAAACATACGTATCATTTCTTTTTACAAGCAGGTGTAAGGTTTATCCTCACAGGATCCCCTTCAGTTTCAGAGGTCTCATCTACAGCAGGGCAGCACAGTCAGTTAAAAAGCCAGCTCAATTTCCTTGACATGGCCCACTTATTGAAATATGGAAATATGCCATAAAACAACACCTGAAATGAGACACCGTTGGTTTATGAAGCAATCGTGTTCCCACATGGACTGAAGTAAGCAGGTGCTGAAATGGGCCAGGCTTTGAGCACACTAATCCTCACGCAGTAAATATAGACCCCAGAAGAGTTCAGGGTGAACAGCAGCAGACTGACAGTAAGCTAATGACGCATTGTTACCATATTTTTAACACTGCAAAGAAAAAAACATTTATCACATTTATTACAAATCCCATCTTCATCGGAAAAGTGATTTGAATTGGGCCGGCCGGCCCACCCACAGATTAGGTGTCTGTCACTTTAAACAAAATGGATGACTTTTGCCACTCTACAGACGACTGAATCAAGCAGCGATCACTTTCAAGTCAGGCTGCAACACAGTCTATAGATAATCCGTGTCTGGCGTGCGCTTAAACAAGAGCTCAGGTTACTTGGGTTTAGAAAAAACTTGAGTGACACAATGTAGAATATGCACAGCAGTATCAACACTGAGCCTCCAAATAAAGAGTGTCACATTATAGTGGTCTGCTGGCAAGGCCACACTGTCCTTCAACAGGCTGTGACACACAGATCTGAAAAGGAAACCTGATAGATTGGCAGTGCGTAATGCATCAAAAATAAATTCTTACATTAATCAAGTAAAAAAGTTGCACTGCAATGAAAAATGACCAGACCAAAATATTTCCAGTTTCCTATATTTTCCACATTCTCACGAAAGATGTCCAGAACAAGCCATTTATTTATGAAGAACAGAATGAGGATGTATGACATACTTAAATAAGCATCAACGATACATCTGGGCCACTGTAATCTTTAGGTATGGCTTTCAAAACTGCAGATGGTCCAAATGTAATTAAAAGTAATGTACTAATGATGTAGGACTAAGCCCTGTTCAGATTTTAATTCTGTGTGCCATTCAGTTATTAGCATTGTATAGTTTAGATCTTTGGAACAAATGTACAAATCTACCCTGAACTTACTCATGTTCAGGGTAGATTTAGTTCTTTTTCTCTTCTGTATTATTGAAGTCTTTCTCAGCCACGGTTGCATTGTTCTGCTTTAAGTATGCAAGTCAACCTAAATAGCAGAAACGGTCCTGATTTGAATTATTTGAAAATTACAGATAGAATATGGTTGTGTCGATGTGACATACGTGTACTTTCTTGCTACTGGTTTAACAAAAGCTCCTACATGTCTGAGTGTTGGCTGTCACCTGGTGACAGGAGTTTTCTTCTATGTGACAAACCAGCAGTAAATCAAATGTCCATTGAGATAAAAATAGGATACAATACTGACAAAAGAAGCCACCTGCCCATGTCAATCTGTGTGTAGTCCAAGTAAAGAAAGTCAGTCACTCATTCAAATGTTTGATATTACATATTCAACTGATCTCTTTCTTACCATTGTTATCAGTGTTAGTAAAAGTTTTAAGGAGCAGTCAAACAGCATCACTTACCGTACGCAGGAACTGGATCTCCTCCTCTCCGTCTGCACCTTCTGCCATCCTCCCAAGATATTACAAGCTAAACCTTGAGAGATATGGGAAACAGTCTTGTTCACAGTTGTGTGACTCCCGGTGCCACCACATACGGCTTGTTTCTGAAGGGTAAAGGTGTCCCCTGCTTCTTCCAGGCTGTGTTGTGAGGCAAAGGGATTGACTGTTCATTATTTACAGCTGTTCTTAGCAGCATCATAGAGAGGTGGAGCAAGCTGACAAAACTGAGACAGCATTTCCAACATGCATATTGGTCTCTGCTCTATTGGGTATTGCTTTTCACTCTGGCAACCTTAAATCTTAGTAAAAACAATTGTTTCAATCATTTGTTTGCTTTTTAATGTAATCCTAAACAGTACTGTATGCAAGATTATGTCAGATCAAATTCCATCCATGCATCCATTTTCTATACCGCTAAGTTCCAATGGTGTTGTGGAGGGGCTGGAGCCTTAATTCAAATTCGAGATTTGTTGTTTAATCAGTCAGCCTTAGATATAATCTTAGACATGCATCTTATCTATATATTTCTTTGCTTGTTTGTTTGTGTTTGTTTTTGTTGTTGTTTTATTGTTTGTTTTTATTAGCATAGCTTTCCTGTAGCTCACCAGTGGAGTCATTACACTTTGTAAAAATTAATAAAATACAAAATTGTCTTTAAGTAAAAGAGAAAACTATATCTGTCACATTTTCCGAAATATTCAGTCAAGCAAACGACTAAACAAAAATACTTATTCAAACAAATTAAATAATTTTCCAACTGATATGAAGCGATATGAAGTTTTGTTCATACCCTTTGGTTCCTTTGGGGGGCAGCAGAGGGTAGGCAACATGCCTATCAGCCTTTTCCCTTAGAAGAAGAAAATTGTGCATCGCTTAAACTCTTCCCACTCAATTTTAAAATACAAAATTGCAACCAGGTAAGACATGCACATAGATTATCAGCACAATTAGTATAGCACCAGTATGTTGAATTAGTTGGACGTCATGGAGAACATTTTGTTGATACGGAACGTTAAAACCTAATGTGGCTTGTTGGTTTCAAGGCTACATGCTAACTACGACCATGCTAGCAGAGGAGCTCACGGTTACTTCACTTTAAGTCATGTTGCTTGCAGAGAAATGTCTCATTTATGTACAGGGTGGCTCATAGTTTAATATCCGTCGGCATGTCTATGAATTAGTAATTTTTGGCGTTGAAGTCTCTATTCAAACCTAAAAACGAATAACGTTTGCTCTTTGACTGACCTAAAGAAAAGTATCACTCGTTAGATTCTCATAGTTTACGAGACATTGCAGTTATGTTTAATATTTTTCCATAGATTGATCGAGAGAGGAAGAATGGATGCGCTGGCACATATGCTTACAGATCCTCTTGATCCAAAAGAGGAAAACGGTGGACAAATCACAGAGGAATGTATGCTAGGAAACTGCAGAGTGAACCTTCCTGAGGATCTTTTAGAAGACGTGAGTAAAAGGATTTTTTGCAGATTGTTTAGAAAGTAAGACACAAGTAAGTAAGACAGTGCACATTGTAACTTTTTTGTCTTCACCTTTTTCCCAATAGCCTGACATTTTCTTTTCTGTGCTGAGTGAAAGCACCTGGAGTGAAGTACTGACAGATTCCCAGAGGCAACACCTTCGGCAGTTTTTGCCACAGTTTCCTGACAACAGTGTTGAGGAGCAGGACCACACCATCAGCAATCTGTTCAACGACAGAAATTTTAGTTTTGGAAATCCTCTTCATCTTGCACAGAAGTTATTCAGAGGTGCTTGCAAAATTAATCTCTTTCACAGTCTATTTATGTTAGAAAATTGATTGGGCTTTTAAGGAATTCTTAGCTCACCAACATCACATGACTTCTACGCATTTGAACTCTCTTCTGATTGTGACTATTATTGTCTAATTCCAGATGGCTATTTTAATCCTGAGGTGGTCAAGTACAGGCAACTGTGTGCCAAGTCCCAAAGGAAACGCCATTTGTACTCCCTTCAACAGTATTACCACAGATTGTTGAAGCAGATTCTTGTTTCCAGAAAGGTTGGTTTCTATCCATTTAATACCTTTATTCTTATTGGCCTGCAGCCTCTTTCTTGGTCTAAATGTGCCTGTTTTTTGTAGGAGCTGCTGGACTTTGCAGTTCATAGTGGTCTGGACTTTCCAGCTAAAAAAAGGATGCCAAACAAGACTCAAGCTGAATTACGGGAGCCGAGGGTTAGAAGAAGATTGAGTCGAATCCTAAAAGAGGTCAAAACTGAGTGTGGAGATAGCAATCCTTCATCTGATGATGATGGTAAGTCTTTGTTTGGTTTCAGAAATCTCTGTATATAATATGTACCAAAAACATTCAGAGTTAATTTAGATTATTGCAAACATATCAGAATTAAATGTTAGTGTCACTGAGTAGATATTAAAGTCGAACCATACATTTTATTTTGCTTACTTTAATGCAGACTGTTCAAGCACCTTTAAACATTTGTAAAACTCTGTAAAGAAGGGAAAGAAAACAGGGTTCATTTTTACTCGTGAGGAGAACGGATGGAGACTTGCTCAGTTACAATCTCTCCAAGTTCGGCTGAGCCCTCTCTTTTTATTTCCTTATGGCAGTTATAATCACATAAACAACTTCAGCTCTAAAGGAATTGAAAATGCATTCAGCAGCAGTTGTCCACACAGATAGGACACACAATCCTCCACATCAGGGGAGGACAGTGCTGTCCTTCCTTTGAACCGTTTCCACCAGTTGATCTCTTCTCTGGTGTGGTTCCCGTTATTTTATCAGTTCCTGTTATTAAAGGGCACACTGTTGCAAATGTTAAAGACAGATGAGCAAACCACTCATGCTCACACCTACATATGTCAAGTAATTATAGGCACATGCTCAGTCAGCAAAAGCAAATATGGGTTAACCCGACTTTATATACATTATTTTAACACAGACGTATCATTATGGACTCAAGGACCTCCTTCCCCCTCCTCTCCAACAACAACAGTCTCAGTCCGAGTTCTTCCCAGCCTCTCGACACAAGACATGAAGACCACTGGTCAGTAATCCATGTTGTATAGTTGTAATGCTAATGTTGTAATTTATGCAATACTGTTAATGGGCTTTTTGTTTTGGAACAGAAAAAGTTGAGCTTGGTGAGCTGGACTTGAAAGTCATGCTGCATAATCATTGTGAGAAGAGGAAGCGTCAGCCAGTAAGTACAGAACAGGTGAAACTGAGAAGTGTTTGTCTTTCCTTAAACACTGAGTCACTAAGAATTGGTTTCCTCAGGACCATCCAGACCTAATAACCTCAGACATCCACCTTGGAGATATACTTTCAAGAGCAAACATGGGTCGCAAGGGAGCTTTGCGTGAGTAAATGAATATATGTATAAACAGGTCCTTTCTTTAATTTTCTTTATGACTCTAAGAGGTTGTTTTCCTTGTCATGTTCCAGCATTCTTTGATCTGTCTCTGCCTAAAAAGAAGATGAGGGACGAACGAAGGAAGAAGAGATTGAGAACAATAAAAGTAGAATCTGAGGATCCCTGTGAGGCTCTTCCACCTTCAGACTCCTCATCAATACTGCCAGTTAACATCATTAACTCCCTGCCAGATGCACCATCAACACCACAAACAATCATCAAAGAGGAGTACGTCTGTTCTGTTTTAAGTATTGACTGATGTTATCCTTTAAGTCTCATGGCTAATGCAAGAAAAACCCATATTATTGCTGCAGAATCGTGGAGGAGTGTCAGAGTAGCCCGGCCGCAGTTGAGGAAATTGCTGTCAGCTTCTTCAGCTTGTTGGAAAATATCTTAAGAACAGAGGCTCTTGCCAGCACGTCACTGGTGTGTTGTTTTTTTTTTTTTTTTTTGGGGGGGGGGGGGGGGGGGGGGGGGGGCGGTCAAGACTCGCCCACATCATAACACCACCATTGTCGTTCCTCAGTTAGAGGAGAGGGTTCAGATGTGGCAGTCCTCCCCGGCCAGCTCCCTCAATGTTTGGTTTTCATCTGCCTCGTGTTGGTCTGATTTGGTTCTTCAAGCTCTGCAGTTCCTTGCGGGAGAAACTAAAGGTAAACAGCAGCTGTCACTGGCAGTTAATGGTGGTTTACCTGCCCATCCTGGTATCATATAAATGCCGTATCTAATTTCCCCATGTTGTCTGTCTGTTAATCAGATGGAATGATGGCCCTCCCCAGTGGTTTTTCTCCCTTTGCGGAATTTTCTGATGACTCTCAGCAGTGGAGATGGATTGGTGAGTGGAGTTGACTGGTGAAACACCTGCCTGATGTCCTGTCATGTACTGATGACTTGTTATACGCACGTGGTTTCATTTAGGTCCCACTCAGGACACGGAGAAGGATCTGAGCGCACTCTGTCAGTTATGGCTGGACTCCAAAGACTTTGTTGTCAAGGTACAACACATCTTAAAAGTAAATATACACGGACCTGCAATGTTTGTGCTTGTCTGGGTTTGGTTCATGAAAGCTTTGTCTTTGTCCCACACAGACAGAAAATGAGGAACTGTTAGAGATGACCTCTCCCACACCAAAACTGTAAGTGCTTCTGCAATTCATAGCCAAGACATTTACATGTTTTTATCCTTTGTGATATTTAATATCCATTCTCATACAGTTCAACTGACTATGTGGTACGGCCCAGCACAGGAGATGAAAAACAAGTATTTCAAGTTCAGGTGTGTTCATGCTGCAGTGCATTTTCTGCTATTTTTCTTCTTTTTTTTTCCTTTGGTAGTGATGGATCTTTAATTGGTCTTTATTCTGGTTTGTGTATCAGGAGCAGCAAAGATACAACCAGCCACACAAAGCTTTCACTTTCAGGATGCATGGCTTTGAATCTGTGGTGGGGCCCGTTAAAGGGGTGTTTGATAAGGAGATGTCACTCAACAAAGCCAGGGAGCACACACTGCTTCGCTCAGACCGGCCACCATACGTCACCATTCTCTCTTTAGGTCAGAGCTCTCACTTCACTCCCACTGTGTTGTGCGACTGTGGGTGGGTGGGTGATGTAAGAGACCATTAACCCGCCTTTCTTTGCTCCTTATCTAGTGCGAGACGCAGCAGCCAGGTTACCCAATGGAGAGGGAACAAGAGCTGAGATCTGCGAACTGTTGAAAGACTCGCAGTTTCTCGCTCCAGAGGTCACAAGTGCACAGGTATGGAAGTCCCTGACTTTAATCAGCATGAGTAGCTTTTTTTTGTTTTGTTTTTTTGACTGCAAATTATTTGCCCACTTGGCCAATTCAGCAGATTCAAAATGAAATTGATGTTCTCCGTTGGTCAGTAGCTTTGTTTCCTTTTTAGGTGAACACAGTCGTTAGTGGTGCTCTGGACCGACTTCACTATGAGAAAGACCCCTGTGTGAAGTACGACATTGGGCGCAAACTGTGGATTTACCTGCACCGCCTTCGCAGTCAGGAGGAGTTTGGTAAGCAGGAGTAAAATTTAATTGCTGGCCGAGTTTAGGGTTTTGCAGTCCAGATTTGTGGCATATTTTTCCGAGCAGTGCTTTCTGAGGAAGGAGACTTCGTCATTTTTACATTTTTATTCAGCATTTTTTCTTCCCATCCATCCATTATCGTAACCGCTTATTCCCTAATGGGGTTGCGGAGGGGACTAGAGCCTATCGCAGTAGTCAATGGGCGAGAGGCGAGGTACACCCTGGCGGACTGTCCAGGGTCCATCACAGGGCTTTTTAAAAAAAAAACTCATTTACAAATGTTTTTTAAGCACCCAACATTTCTTGATCTCTGTTCAGTACGAAATACTGATTCTGTTTTCTTTTCCCCCAAAGAGAGGATCCACCAGGCTCAAGCTGCAGCTGCAAAAGCAAGGAAAGCTCTGCAGCAAAAGCCTAAACCGGCTGCCAAGCCTGTAAGTTCCCAAACAGTGTTCACAGACCCATGTTAGACTTCTGCCTTTCTAGTGGGAGTATGCATGCATCGCTCAGAGAATAGAAAATAATAACAATAAACATATTTAAATACAGAGGCTCACTTTGGATTTATATTTCAGAAGTCTGGAAGTAAAGATGGAGGCTGCAAAGTTCCCGGAGGTTTGGAGCCAGGACAGGATTTGGGCTCGAATCCCATGTCGCCAGTCCCTACAACACCCACCCCGACCACACCCGGGACCCCCAAGTCGCCTTTACCATGCACGGCCACCACACCAACAAAAACTGGAGTCTCGGATACGATCAAAAGCAGCCAAGGGTCAGTAAGAGACAGCGGTGCTTGTGTCCAGTATCCGCTTAGTTGTTTCATTCATACAGCGTGAACATAAGTATCCTTCTTTCTCTCGCAGTGTTCTTCTCGTGTCCTCCCCATCTCTGCCTCAGCTGGGAACCATCTTACCCACCAGTCAGCCTTGCCCTCCAGTCTCACACCCAGTGACATCCCAACATGCGGCTCGGATTGTTAGTCACCTGGCGGCGGGCACCCTCCCTCAGGTGCGAGTTGTTTCTGCTCAGGCGGCGCTGGGTTCTTCAGCAGCGGGTCAGCAGGCCACACTGGTTCATCAGACCCCTCACCAGATCCGGATGCCGGTGTCAGTGGCAGCTAAGGGCATCTCACAGGTAGGCTGAACACTTGGTGGGTGGAATACCTCTCAGTGCTTATTCTGCATGTTTAATTGATTTTGTTTGATGTTTGTGTCAATAGGCAGTGGTTTCTGTTCCTCTGAGAAGTCAGTCTGGTAGCAGTCCGGTTCAGGTTCCCACCACCTTGTCTGTGTCGGCTGTAACTGTGACCAAACCTCCGACTGGATCTCCTGGTAGCCCAGCTAACAACCCAACTTCTCAAGCTGTGCTGCAAGGTGTCACCAGCCCGAATATCAAACAGGTGAAGTGCTTAGAAATGGTCATCTTAACCTTTTCTGAACTTTTTATTTTTTTAAAGAATGTTCAGTTACTGGCTGGATAACAATGCATAACCACATTTATTCCCTTTAATACACAGTTCGTAATGCTAATAATCCTTCTGTTTTCCTGCAGGTGTCCATCACAGGACAACTTGGAATGAAGACCTCAGGTGGTGGAAGCATCCCAATAACGGCAACAAACTTGCGTATCCAGGGTAAAGATGTCCTCCGTCTTCCACCGTCTTCCATTACCACAGACTCTAAAGGCCAGACGGTGCTGCGGATCACCCCGGACATGATGGCCACTCTTGCCAAATCCCCAGTTGCCACTGTCAAGCTCACCTCCGACTTCTTGGGCACTGCCACCACTGGCAGTAAAAGCATATCGGCCACTCTTCACGTGACCCCGCCCCACCCGTCAGCCTCCTCTGCCTCCAGCAGCGGATCCTGCGCGGGGGATGCGCAGACCGCCAAAGCTACCCCGGTTGCCTCCACCTTACTGAAGGCAGCAGGAGACACTGCCATTCGTCTGATGCCCACACTGGCCGTCACAATGGCTGACCAAAAGTCCAGGACCTTCTCCACCGTCAACTCTCCCGACAAAAGTGGTGCCACCATCCGCATAATGCCCGGCCTGGGCGTCATCCCACAGAAACAGGGGCAGACCATCACCGTGACGACCACCACGGGCAGTAAGCCTCTCACAGCCTCGACGTGTGCCAACGTCGTGACCATGGCTGCCAATGTGGTGGCTGGTGCCAAAGGGATCACGGTGGCCCCCGGAGCCTCCGGCGCCCCACTGACCTTAGGAACGGCCACTGCCACGGTGCGACAGGTCCCCGCTACGGTCGTTACCACGCCAACGGTAAGAAAGCTGCTCACTGTTTTAACCATGCATATGGAATTACTGGAATATTCTCGGGTTTGAGACATTTTGTTTATAAACAGGCCTAAAGTGTCCTTCTTTATAAGCTTAAGGGATTCTAAATTCAAAAGTTTCATGAATGACGTATTCCTTTGTGATCTTTTCCTTCCATTTCAAATTGTATCTGTTAGGTGGATATGGACAAACCATTCGAATGTGAATTGTTAAGTTATATTTCTTCTTCCCCTAATGTCTGTTTTTTTAGAGTATATATGTCAATTTGCATAGTTTCTGCAGGAGAAAGTTTAGTTCCCCACTAAATCTCAACTATCAGTCCTCTAACACTTGGTTGATGGCTTTGGCTGGGAATGATGATTTTTTTTAGCCGTTAACAGTGCAGACTGATTTGCATTATCACATTTTCAGTAAGGACTTGCTAAAGACACAATCGAACTACCCCCCCTCCCCCCTCCCCCAACTCTCTAGGGGAAGCTACCAGCTCGGATTACTGTTCCCCTCACTGTTCTCAACCAGCCTCTGAAAAGCAAGAGTGTTGTGACTACGCCGATCGTTAAAGGAAGTCTCAATACAAAGTAAGTCTGTGCTTTTATTGAATAAATTAAAATAAATGAGATGCATTTGGGAATTGGTTTAGATGTAATCTTTCACCTTTCTATTGCTGCTCTTGTCTGTGCTTACATTATAATATCAAAGTGATCATAGCTGATTGTGTGCTGTAATTAGCTGAACTAACAGTTTTTCTCCCCCGGACTGCGAGCAGTATCAGCACCCTGGGCAGGAATATCATCCTGACTACGATGCCTGCTGGCACAAAGCTTATCGCAGGAAACAAACCGGTCAGTTTTGTCACAGCACAGCAGTTCCAGCAGCTTCAGCAGCAAGGACAAGCCACGCAGGTTACAAATAGATGGCCGTTTGTACTGATATTTGCCGCTCAGATCATCACTTGCTTGTTTTTTTTTTTCTTTGTTTGATTTGATTTTTTTCTTCCCCTCTTAAAGGTTCGGATTCAAACAGTTCCCACGCAGCAGCTCCAGCAGCACATAGCAACGGGATCCCCAAAATCTGTATCCACAGTTGTTGTTACCACAGCAGCCTCACCCAAATGTGCACCGGATCCTCCACCTGCTCCTCAACCGTGACTTGATCAGCCTGCAGTGTTCTAAAGCCCACTACAGTTCAAAATACATCAGTATCAGATTTTTGGATCTTTTCTTTTGTTTGTTGCCAGGCTTTTATCATGGTTGCAGGACTTTTGCCAGTCTCCCAAGCTGGACAATGAGCAAAGCTGGAAACCTTAAAGTAAATACTGTAGCTCGGGTTAAGGTTTCCACATTCTCTGGTGGACCGTGGTGGCATTTTTCCATGTTAACAGAATCCCACATTTTGTTCAAAATGTTCAGTAAGTTTTCCATATTGTTACAGCTTAAAACATTTATGAGCAGTTTCAGACATGTTAATTTAACAATGATTGCCATTGTTAAAGTATCAGTATTCCAGTAAATAGTCCTCAAACTACTAAGCAAGTTGTTGTAACAGTCAGAAATAGCATTGTCAATAGTTTTAGTCTGTCATGTATTTAATTGTTTAATTGGAAGTAATATTGTGTGTGCGCAGTTGAATTTGTTCTTTTTCTTCTTAATTTAGTTGGAGCAGATCAGACATCTCACATTACAACATATTTCAGAGGCGTTTCAACAATGCACAATAGCCATGTTTTATTTAGCCGTTCCCTCTTTTTTTTACAAAACCTTCCGCACATTATGCTGCACAGCGCATGCTTCTCATATTAACAGAATTAAATCAGATTTCAGTAAAACTGCAAATAACAGTAAACGTGCCGTCATTCTTCCTCTGACTCGTCAAGCAGCGCTTTCTGAGAGCTTGTTTTGGAAGATGTATTTCGCATTCCGATCTCAATGTCTCGTCCTTTTTGCGAGAATCGCCTCACTATGCTGTTGGAACAACGGAAATAAGGCATATCAGTTCAAAATGAATCAGCAGCTTAAGCCTTCTTCAGACACCCTAACAGATCAACAGTGTTGGCCTCAGGCAAAAGGACTTATTCATTTTAAGATATACTTCCTTGAACAAACAGTAATGAGGAAACTTTTTTCTGAAGAATAATGTTTACAGTAAACAAAACCGAGCTGAGTGTGAAAACCACTGTGAATACATGACCCCCAAAGATGTCTTGTAGCCATACCTGGTTTGAAATGGGTATTTTAGTACGAGTATGATTTTTGATGATTATTTGTGAATATCTGTCTCACAATACCGAGACCCCACCCACACCTCCAGTCTTAGCCACTGTTCTAGCATTCCACCTTTTGTGAAGTCAAAGAACCCCCGCCCCCCTTTAAATGACTTATATGATTTAATATAACAGAATTAGATATACTAAGTGGGCCTTTCTTTGTTTTTTAATTTCCTGATTAAATTGATCTACACATTCAGATTCTTATCGGTTTTGCTCATTCATATAAATGTTCCAGAGATGATATAAATATTGTGTAATTCCAAATGATGATTTTGCATTAATCCTCTTCTGCATAACTTTGGAACAGTAAAAACTTGTTTGAACTGAAGGGTGAGATACTTACAACCACACTGTGAAGGAAGTGCTAGCCACCAGAAGTAGGGCCACAGCCATATGCCAGCAAAAGCACATTGTGACAAACATGATGTTGTCATGTAGAGTTAGGTCCCAGGCTGGTCCTCTCAAAGGATACAGCACAAATCCAATCTGAAACAAGAAATATTCAAATAAATGAGACGGCTCACTCTGTGCTTAATGACACAGCTACAAGCAATTCAAATTCTTGAACATCAGTCTGAAAGCACAAGCAGGTTAATCCACCCATTTTCTGCAGAAAAACAGATGTGGTCATGTCATTTCTTACATCCAGCTGAAGACTGCTTTTGATGAGTTAAGTACTGATGCCTCTGCTGAAACACAGGTAAATGTTATTAAATGTCACTCAGAAGGACCTTCTCAGTGGCTGATATGAGGCTTTTTTTTTATGGATAATTAAACCCAAAAGGGCCAATAGAGAAATGAACCATGTTTGTTGACTGTTGCCTTGGCCACACAGTGCATGAGCCTTGGAAATGGAGCTCTTTGGGATTTACAGCAAGGTCCAAACCCTCGCTTGCCAAGTAAAATCAGCTCATTCGCTAACATTCTCTGAGCATTGTTACATGGCCGTTGGCTATGATGACGGAGAAGTCTTACAGTACCTGGTAAAGCTTTAGTAACGTGACTGGAAAAAAAAATCTGCTCTCAAAGCGTGGGGAAACCAATCAATTTACATTCCAGTATGTCATGACAAGAATGGCCAGAGATTTTTTGGATAACCTGGTAGAACCATGAGCCCTGCAGGATGAACAGGCATGCTCTGAGCAGCTCCAGGATAATGTTGTTCCTTTGAAACACCTCCAGCAACGTGCAGGCCGATCCACCAAACACAGCCACCAGCAGCAGCGAGTGGACGTGGGCATCCAGAGGGGGGCGAGCATGGACATGGTAATAGAACAGAAATCCTGGGTGATACAACAGAGTCAGATGATGAACGCTAACATTCAGAACTCAAACCAAACTCCCCTCCAGCTTACCTTCGACATAAAGAGCCAGCGAGAGAGCAAGGCGATCAACGCCAGCGGGGATCAGTTTGAAGGTGTTACTGACAACTAGGGCTATTCCAGAAATGCCAAAAAATAGATACATCGTGCTGTGCTGCCAGTTCATCAGCTTGACCCACGAGTTGTTCTCCTTGTCATAGAGGTGGGCGTGGGGCCCGTCCACCACAAACTGCTCAACCATTATACCTGTGTGACAGGACAATGTTTGTCAAATGTGGTGAGGTGGCAACAGGCTCGAGTGTTGAAGGTTCATTTGGAGAAGAACTGACCCACAAATGATGCAAAGATCTTTAACCCTCCTTCAAAGTAGTCCATCCTTTTAAAGAAAGGTGGCATGATCTGCTTTCCCTTTGGCTGTTTTGACCTCCAGTAGTGTTGGAGAATGTGTTTGACTGTTAGCCAAAAGCCATAGAAAAGGAAAAAGGAGCCAGGAATGGCGTGTCCTCCAAAGTTGGCCATTGTTTGGCCTGTAAACATGACAATCACAAGTTACTTTACCAACATCACATACGCAGTTATTATTGGACCTTGCTACTTAAATGGCCTTTGAATGCAAGACACTTAAATGTAAAGTTTAAAGTACAGGTTCATTGCTATATTTTATGGGGTATCATCTTAGTAATGATTCCTACAGTAAATTCAAACTGTTGAGGAAATCAACAGAGACAAGTGGACACTAAAGGGCATCTTAATAGTACTAATTCTGGATACTCAGCATCACACACCTTCTTTCTCCCTGTAAGACGCATTCATACAGATGATGGCCACTCATTTGTCTTGCAAAACTGATATTCAAATGAAATAGATGTGATCTCAAAGAAACATTCTGTTTTTTCATGTCAATACAGGGGGGGGGCCAATAAGTGACTCCACGTTTTTCTGAGCTGTTTAAACAAAAGCCAATGGCATAACGACTATCAAAAGCTTACTATAATGTCCTTTGAGTAACATTTCAACTGACATGTTGCTTTAGCCGAAGTCACTTTTTTGGTCACTTGTTAGGCTTTTCGTTATGCAGACAGTGTTAGTGGGCATGCAGCGTGGGACTCAGTCAGACAAGTTTTTCTTGATTAGTCCCGCTTGACATGCTATTCACCATTTCTTCCTTCCGCATTTTAAGTGTTCAAACGCATCTACACAAAGACAACTGTCAATATGTCTGAAGACATGAAGGTCCAACACAAATACAGATAATATTTCCTGATTGTTAAGCCTCATCTGGAACACCAGGTAAGATAATCCCTGCTTAGAAGCTGCACAGTGAAAAAACACATTCATCTCACACTGATGGCTGACAGAACATACATACCTTAGACTGTTGCGTTCCCAAAGAAAATGTTTGACTCTTGGCAGGTGTCACCGTGAGAGCTCCCTGGTTTGTGTAAAGTGCGAACACCTGCTGCCTGCTCCTCTAACCTGCACTGACAAAACACACAGCCCCACCCCTCATTTACATTAGTCTGAGCAAGCTGGGCACATCCTCCAGGGACACAGGCAGGAAGTCAACACCTGTTCACAGATCTTGCTTTTTTATTATTTAACAACACAAATTAGCACGTGCCACACTCATAAAGCACACACTTCTCATGCTGATGGAAATACAGTGTCGAGGGAATACATTTAGACCATAGAGATACATCGTAAGATTTCATTTGAAATGCATTTGAAAATTTTTACATTTTATCAATCAAGTTAATTTATTATATTAATTAGAGTTGAGAAATATTTCTGGAGCTGTAGTGTAGCTTTGGAGCTCAGTGAGAGCTTACATAGGATTTAGTTAATGTGTAAACTGTATGCACACGGAACGGCAACAGCATTGGCCTGTTTCATTGAACTTTGTACTCTTTTTTAAATAAAACTTTATTGCCATTATCATGTTCAAAAGATGATCATTTGGTTATACGCCACATAGCAATTTTAATTAAAAACCTAATCTTGTGAAATAAAAGGCATAATTGTGTTGATCTTCCCTCAGTGAAAAAAACATAACATGTACACAAGATCTTTACAGGATCACACAAAATAACTTCTTCTCTCTGAATGGGTTCTCTGATGAAGGTACCGGAGTCACCAGAGGGTCTTCTTTGGCGTGGGTTTCACAGTAGGCCATCAAATCAGCGGCTGCTTTAGATATCTGTACAAAAAGGTTGACAAAGACTGTCAGTTAAAGACGTGACAAAAAAAAAAGAAATAAGATCTGTTTTTAGGATTAAAGTAGCATTTTAAGGTGCATGTTAGATAAAGAATATAATCATTTCCTGAGAGCTTTGGTTTACTGGCATATGACAGTGTAGCTCACGAATAACTAAAAAAAGATTGGTCAGTGATGACATCATTTGATGGCACGTCCCATTGCAAGCTGACTCACCATCATCCTCTCGATGTTGACCTCCAGCTTAAGTTGCTCTACCGTCTTTCTTGCATCTGCAATCTTGGCCATGTTGTTGGACATTCTGTCCCTTACCACTGAAGTCAGTCAGCCTGCAGAGAGTTGCACACAAGAATCATGTTGAAAGGGTGTGTGTGTGTGTGTGTGGGGGGGGGGGGGGGGTACAAACAAACCAGAGCTGACAGTCCTAAGAGTGAAATGACTGAACGCATATGCTGCACTGATCTGAGTCTGTTTCAATTTGCTTGTTAATTCTGCTCCCTGGGTCTCAGCTGCAAGCAGTGTAGAGAGGGTCTCAAAGGAGGAGGGCAGGGGAGCGGAGGCAGAGCAGCCCTCCCTAGGGGAGGGCATCCGCCTACCAAGACTGTAAATACACTTAATATCAACATGTTACACGCAAATCCTGCTCATCATGAACCGCAAATCTGAAGTTGCTTTTAATGCCATGAAATCCCTTATAAATATCATCATTTTGCTGAAGGCATTGTGTAAGATTACTAATCATTACTAAAGAGTTCAATAGGACGATGAAAGAAAAGTGACTTTTTAACCAACAGCAAAAGACTATTTAGTTTATCACTACAATGCAAGTGAGAGGGGATCTCAGACTGATTTCTATACGCAAATACAACATCCTTTTGAGATATTCTAACATCATCATCACATACAAAGCTCAACGGTCTCACATGATCTTATTCCCCGCATCCGTACAACAGCAGATAAAAAAAGTAAGTCTGTAAGCATTTCAACTCACCACAAAGACAGCAATCCCCAGTCTCCAGTAGGGAAAGTACACTTATCTTCAACGGGGTCCGTCACACCAAGTTACAGTAACAAATGATGTGAGATTAATGACAAAGATGAGGAGGGAGGCTTCAATAGGTTCCCTCCTTCAAATAATTAGCTGTGGCTCTGCCTCCAGGATGGGCTCGGTGCAGTAAAAAGGCAACATGTGGTGTGACCTTCATCTCTGTCTCAGTCACTCACCTGAGTTAACGTGGAGCTTGTGTACTGACCTTAACTAGCACCATTTAAACATACTGCAGAAATCAAATGATACGAACTGTGTGCTTTCAGTGAAAAAAGAGAACAGTCCCTTAAATACTTGGAAATGTACATTTTCAGTGACTGTTTATTTATTTGTTCAGCCTGGGAGGATGCAGTGAGGCTATACAGAGCACAGTCTCTATTTGCACAATTCTTTTGAATTTGTGACGTATGTTGGTCAGTAATCTTTCCGAAAAAGCATTGGAATATATTAATTGGAATACTGATGGGTAGTGAGATGAGTTTTTCACAAGGTGTTAGTTTTCACAGGCACCAGTGAGAGTAATTTGCTTCGATATCATCTTAAAGGTTGTCAATCTTTCCTGTAGAGCTGACTGTTATTTCACAGAGCAGCAGGGGGCAACACGGCACTATTATGAAGTTAAATGTCAGGGGCCTCATTAACGTTTGTTTCCTTGCAGGAAGTGATTTCTTTAAACGGGAAACCTTCTTTATATGTTCACAAGGTTCTTCTTTCATAAAAAAATAATTATAAATTGCTGTCACTATGCTCTGTATGTCAAGTGTTGAAATTTTCCTTATGAACATGATGGATTAATAAATTCATTGTCAAATCATAATCATCTATCCAACCAGCATATCCCCTCTCTCATACTGTTTTTTCATAATTGTTGTTGCATTATAGTAACCATGCAATCAGATAAGATATCTTCCTATTCCATCAACAATAATATCGACACGTTTTTCCTTTTTTCTTTCTTCCTAAAATATATTTTCTCTATAAAAATGTTTGACTTTATTTTACTTTTTTTATCATACAATGGTGACAAAGTCTAGTTCAAAAAAGGTTGTTAAAATAATTGCGATATCTTTTTCATCTTACATGTCTAGTATGATTTGTTTTGTCTAATCATAGAGATCACTGACTGGTTATTCTAGTCTGTGAATCCTGCAGCTCAGCCTTATCTGTGTTAAAAGACAAAGCAAGCGGACACTTAACGTGAAGGATCTACAATATTCTCACTTCAGTTTCTTTGATAGTTGGTCCAAGGTGATGTGGAACCAAAAATGCATACATATAACTATTAATATATTACATATATATTGGGATTAACCCTATTCTGTACATCTGTAAGGGTCTTTAGAGTTGACCCTTACAGAATTTTCTGAAAATGTTATTTGAGAAGGCAAACTAGATCTCAAAGCAGGACCTCTGTAGACAATGACAAGATGTAACAAGAGAAGATGGCTCCTTTTGAAAGGGAATAGACTAAACTTAAAGGAGAGTCAGTGAAGGAGTTCATAGCAGGAAAAAAATATGCTTTCTGGACATCAATTCATATAAAGCTCTTGGAGTAGACCCTAAAATGAAATGATCACCCTCATAAAATCCACTGACTTGAAGTTTTTTAAGTATCGTTTCAATAAGTTGTACTTTGAGTCTGTTATATATATTGCAGAGAAAATAATCTCCCTTCCACATTACCTTATTATTATATAGTTAAAATATTGTTCATGATTAATTCACTGTTTTTTATTCTTCAAAAGGGAGAGTGTAATTCATTTTTGGAGCTTGTAAAACTTGAAGAAGTCTTTTGTCTAACCCTACCTCAGGCTGCTTCTGACTGGAAACAGTTTAGAAGTATCTGTTGGCACACTGAGGCCCAACCAGACATTTAGGATGATTTTATCATCATTTACAGCAAACACCTTTACCTCCCATGGCACAGTTACCTGTTACCTATAACAGAGCGTATTTCACGACTTCTTGACTAGTTATGAGCAATAATTCATGGGTAATAAGCCTGTTATTTATTAGATTATAAGTTGTGTGGCAAACAATCCCCTTAATAGTTAAGGTTTTTACTAACTAACACTGAAAACACTGAAATGTGCTGAGCGCATGTTTAACTTCTGTTATGTCCAGTCCTCTAAAACAAAGAGCCTGTTTTTTTGTTGTTGCAAGAAACAGAAAGCGAGCTAGTTAGCTTAGTTATGAGAATTGAGCTGCCTCCAGGGTTGTACCATCATAACTGAGGTGGGCGTGTAGGAACAGCTCGCTGCTAGCTAGAATGAGAAATAACGTTGTGTCTAGCAGGCTAAAATTTCTACAGAGATTGATTGTAGCTCGGTAGCATACAGTTTGTTGAGGTTCAGGCTGAAATGAAAGCCTTTTTTTGCGACTTTTAACTGACTACTCTGCAAGTCTTTTGCGCTAGCTTGTTAGTCCTTAAGTTACCAATAGCTAAGGGAAACTAGAGTAGGACTTTAATGGTCAACGGTTATTCAGCGTGCTAGCTACTAAGAAAAAAAAAAATCTCCTAAGCTTGAACATCCACAACGCAACACCCTCTCATTTCAACGTCCACAACCGGCCGTGTGCGGGGTGTCGGCGTTGTTTGTCACCGAGTTTCTGTCTAACATGATGTGTGGAATGTCGGGATGACAGGAAGATGGCAAACGGGGTTGGAAGTGAGTAGCACTGGAGCACGGCAACAGCAACAACCAAAGAAAAAAAAAATGTACCGTTGAAATGACCATCACTAACTTCCCCTCCATAGCAGCTTTAGCTCCCTGCCGGGGGGATGCTGCGAGGCTTAGTGCTTGTCATCATGTGTTGACAGCTCCGTTCGCATCGGGGATGGCTTCTGCTCAGCAGAATATTGCACGAACGAGCTTTTTTTTTTGGACGAGCAGCCGAACATCTGCAATGTACTGCAGTTGCGACGAGATGTTCGCTCCTCAAAAACTGCCATGTAAATGAAAGCCCAGCTCCACAGATGATCAGGGCTGTCGGTGCCGGGCCTGGGAACGACAGCAGACCATCAGCAGGGCACATAGGCTCGGTTTTAGAACTGTGCACGACAAAAAGGGGTCTATTTTAATTTGATATATTTGTCTCCTACTCATCTGTAGAGCACAAGCTGCTTGTGGTTGGACCGACAGAGCCATGGTCAGTGAGGGAGAAGCTGTGTTTGGCCACATCTGTCATGAAGAGTGGAGACCAGAACTGGTAATGCATTTTTTGCAGGTGCCGGTAGCATCGGTTTGAATGGGTACAAATCCTGTCAGAAGCTGTCCTGCACAGTCAACGCCATGTGTTTAAGATGTGTTGAACTGGCTTTTATTGCCATGTAAAGACTGCGTTATTTTTTCCACGCGTCTGGGCGTTTGGCCCGTGTGTGCCGGAATATCTCTGCTTTAAATATGCATATGTTTTGGTTAGGTATTGAATGAATAACTAAGGAAGCGTTATCTAGATATAGCTTAGAGTAACCTGGTAGCATGGATGTAAACCCCTTAAGAGAGAGCTGAGAATCACCACAGAAACAGCCAAATGACAAGGGGTTTACCTTTATGTCATTTTTCATCTGGACAGGGTCTCTGTCAGTCGAGCCATCAAACCCTTTGCAGAGCCTGGACGACCACCTGACTGGTTCTCTCAAAAGGTACCGCATATTCAAAGCTTAAACCTTTTCAAATTAACCCAACTTGTAATCTTTGGGATAGGTCACAGTGCTGATGTTGATTCTTCCTTGGATCCTCACAGCACTGTGCCTCCAAGTACTCCGAACTCCTTGAGACAACAGAGGCCCCGAAGTGAGTAAACTAATGACTTTAACCTCAGACATGCTTCTGAGATCTTTGAGAATTGTTACTTTAAACTTGAATAGATGACAATGCATTGGAGCTTGAATAAACTGAGGTGATGCGTTTGCTACTTTTAGGCGGAAGCGTGGGGAGAAGGGGGAAGTGGTGGAGACAGTGGAGGATGTGATAGTACGCAGGCTGACAGCGGAGAGGATTGAACAGCTTAAGAGGTTGATTAAAGAGACACAGGATAAGCACAGGTGACAGGAACAGCATTTACACAACATTATAATACCCTGAAAACAATTTATTTGACGTGTCAACGACTTTAGTGGCCAGTATGTCACTGCTCCTCACAGGAAACTGAAGAGAGAGGCTGAACTCATTCAAGCAGGACATCTTGATTCCAAACTGGAGGAGTTGTGGGAGGAAATTTTACAGTAAGAGTCGGAGAAACGTACCTCAAACCTGTTAATATCTCATTTGGTCTTTGTTATGTTTAGACAGAGTGCAAAAAAAGATGATTTGTTTGGTGTCTTACAGGAAGAAGAAGCAGGAAGAGGAGGAAGCAGAGTTGAAGAGAAAAAACACAGATGCTGCCTATCAGGGTATCTCTTTAAATGTGTCAAATGCAGGGTGAAGCAAAGATGTTAATAATTTATTATTTTCTGTTGAGATCAAGCAACATTGGCCGTAAAGACCAGCTCAGGCAAAAGAAAACCCCAAATCAGCAATAGATCAATTTACATCCCACTTGTCTGATATTTATCCAAGGCAACTTATAAATGGGGATTATGTGGGGTTCTGTGTCTCGACTGATGGTAGATGTCAACTAGGAAGGTTTGAATTAGACCAGAAAACTTCTGGATGAACGACGAGCACTCTACCAACATATTCCACTCAGCTTTTAGGCCACCTCAAGCGAATCAAGGCAAAAGAAAAGAAGGCAACCGTCGGTTTTTGAATGACTAATGAAAAGCCTTCCTTTACTGCTTCTCCCTCATTCAGCCAGACAGGTGGCAAAGAACCCACCAAAGCGGATGCCCAGTGTCACCATGCATTCACCCTCATCTTACAGCTCCCCAGGCCAGGACTTCTCCCCAGGCGACCCACTCGAGTGCTTGACTCTGGATCTTGCTTCCTCAAGAAATGTAAGGTTTTGCTAGTTTAGACGTGTTTAGGGACGGTCCAACTTTGGAATACTTTTGAGTTTGAGTTTGTGAAGATTCCTGCTGCACAGTTTGCGTAGGATCTCCACAATGAGATCGACTATCACACATTGAATACATTGAGAGCACGTCTCTGTGTTTCCCTCTCTTCGTCTTTAGGCTTCAGTATCAGCCAGGTTGATGACATTTGCTGAGACTTCAGGACCCAGTACTGACGACATCCCCCCCGGAGCACCTCTGGACGATCCCACTCAAAAAAAGCTCCTGGGCCAGAAAGCCACACCACCACCATCTCCACTCCTGTCAGAGTTACTGAAGAAAGGCAGTATCCTGGCCACCAATGCTAGACTGGTTTGTACTACCAAACATGATTGAGGCTGGTGGTTTTTTCATGTTTGTGTGATCAGCGGTAAAGTTACCGTTGTATTTTGAAATCCTTTAATAAAAGAAAGAAAATCACGTTTGGTGGCCTGTTTGTGTGTTCGTTTCCCAGATTGGGGATGGTGATGGGTCGACCAGTAACTTGACAGGAGTACATGACTTGCATCTGGCTCCAGCCTGTCAACCTCTGTCTCAGGCAACAGGTACAGGCACAATGTTTGTTCATTATAACGACTGCAAAAATGTGGTCACAATTTTTTTTTTACCATGATTCTGTATCACTGTAGCACTCTGTCTGCTCACATGCTGGGCGGCTGAGGGCCTCTGCTGCTTTGTCTGCGTTTTGTGCTTCAACAGGTTTGTGCGCATGCTTGCGTTGCAGGTGCCCCGATGTTGTCCCGTCTCCTGGAGGCAGGACCCGCCCACTTTTCACCTCCATTAGGCTTTATGATCAGTGCAGACACTGGAGCTCATCTCTCTGCTGCCACTCCTGTTTCCGCTGACTCCACCAACACAGCAAAGACAGGTTTGTCCGCTCTCTCACACGCGATCCACAGATTGAACCCCGTCTCATTCTTAGTGGCTTTGTGAGAATTTCACTGTTATTAAGGGTATTAATACAAAACTAAACAGTGACGACACGGATGTTGCCTGTGTGCAGAGGTGCTGTCCACGCCTCTTGGATGCCAGGTGATCTCCACAGAGGAAAAGGTGTCAGCGGTCAGTGAGGAGGATGTAACCGTGTCCTATATGGGAGATGAGCTGGACCTGAAGACAGTGGGGGACATTATTGCCATCATTGAAGAGAAGGTTCAATTAGACACAAAAACGTGTTGTAGATAAACTCAAGTAGTGTTTTAAAGCTCTTCTATTTGTCATTCAATTGGTTTGTGCATCAGGGTGGATTCAGGTGGTTGGTGAAACTGACTGAAAAGCTCATTTGTTTATGTAGTCCTGTTTACTTTTTTCTCCAGGCAGACGAAGCTGCAGAGGCTTTGGATGCAGCTGCTGTCGAGGCTGCCCTGTCCCTTTGCGAGGAGAATGGTCATACCCTGCCAGGGGGCTGGAATACCGGACCTTTCCAGCCCCAGGAGTCTGATCCCAGCGTGGCCTCACAGTCCTCCGCTCTGCACCACGGCCTGCAGGGGGGCGCGGAAGCCTCACTTTCTTCCCTGTACAGCAGTCAAAATAACAATCTTAGCGTGTTTCCTATGGAACAGAGGAACCTTCCTCCCACCCCTTCATCTTCATGGAATTCTAATTCTCTGGAGCACTGCCACAGCCCAACAAACCCACTGTCTCAGGCCATGAAAGAGGCTGGACAGCCGGGCGACCGCAAAAAACACATTTCAATCGAGAG
This sequence comes from Menidia beryllina, assembly GCA_013363375.1. Taxonomy (NCBI): domain Eukaryota; kingdom Metazoa; phylum Chordata; class Actinopteri; order Atheriniformes; family Atherinopsidae; genus Menidia; species Menidia beryllina. Next base: position 6,557,526 of record JABUIW010000024.1, read on the forward strand.
TACCATAAAATGTGAACATGATACAAAGGCACAACAAAGACCTGAAAAAGCCAGTGGAGGTACGCAAACTAACCCTTGAATATTAGTCTTCATGTGTGTTCATGTGTGAGTAACCCTCTCCTTACTATTCATCTGCACTATCTTGACAGACTCAGTATTAGAAGATATCCCACAGACAGAAAGGGAGCTTGAGGTACAACACCCAAAGAGGACAAAGCGAACATGATGTTTGTGATTGCTGTACTGACGTGCAGAGTGTGTTGCTCCGGAGTAGCTGTGCAGTGCGAGTTTTGTGTGAATATCTCCACATCTCTCTCCATTAGGAGACAAAGGTGGAGGATGGAAGTAGTGTTGAGGGAGGAGAGAATGCCTTGGAGAGCAAAGCGTACAGTGAGGTCACCGGGCCCGATGTGTGCGGAGAAGAGGAGGGCGATGGTGCGGAGGAGTTCTCCTCAGAACCAGAGGGGGAAATGGAGCTAGAGCCCGCAGCCAGCGAGAGTGAAGATGGATACAGTCTCCACACGGCGTCCTCGTCCCTGCAGCTCCACACAACCGCCGACTCCATCCCCAGCAGCCCCGCTTCATCACAATTGTGAGTAACGGGGACGCACCGTCATGGACCTGGTGTGGGGGTAAAAAGCGCTTCCTCGAGGTCGCAGTTTTAATCCCTTCCTTCCTTTTTTGTTCTCTGTGCCATCGTTGTGAAGCTCTGTGTGCAGCGAGGACCTAGAGGCCCTACAGGCGCAAAAGATCTGGAAAAAAGCCATCATGCTTGTGTGGCGTGCCGCAGCCAATCACAGGTTAGGACAAGACCCCTATCCGGCACACTCGATCTCACCTGATGCACTGATTCTTCCAGATTTCCTTTACCTAATTCTTTATACAAATACAGAGAAAATGTTCTGTCTGACGTCGTAGGTATGCAAACGTCTTCCTCCAACCAGTCACAGATGAAATAGCTCCTGGATACCACAGTATTGTGCACAGGTAACTGGAGTTGGTACATTTGTTTACAACTTTAATGGAAGACTTTTAATTTTAAATCTACCATAATTAACACAGGATTAACAGCTTGAGTCATTGTTTTTCGCCCCTTTAGGCCCATGGACCTGGCCACCATCAAAAAGAACATAGAAACCGGTTTGATTCGTACCACCGCTGAGTTCCAGAGGGACATCATGCTGATGTTTCAGAACGCCGTTATGTACAACAGTTTGGACCACGATGTGTACCACATGGCTCTAGAGATGCAGCGTGATGTCTTGGAGCAGATCCAGCAGTTTCTGGCGACCCAGCTCATCATGGAGACGTCCGAATCTGGTATCAGCGCTAAGAGCCTGAGGGGCCGTGACAGCACACGCAAACAGGACTCTGCTGACAAGGTACTCCACGAGGACTTTTATCAGAAACAGAGCACAGAGGGAAAGACACGAGTGAGACATCAGGTGGAAAGTTCAAAGGAGAGTTAGAGCAAACTCAAGCTGCAAGCCATTTTCCAAGCGTGACATCTCATACAGCCATTGGTCTTTCTTTTTACGACATGAAAATCTATTTGATTCGGTTGGAAACTTCACATGTTCTGAGTTACACAAAGCAGCATTATTACTTCCTAAAGAAAACACATTTTTAAATTTTACTGATGCAATATGGAAATGGAGAGGAAAATAACTTTCAAAGAGAAATGCAATTGTGACTCATGACTTTTTTTTGGACATTTTTTTACATTTTATCTGTTTCCTAAACTCCTTTTTAATTGAGTGAAGAACAGGTCATTTTGTAATTTAATGTAATGTAATGCCAACTGTCACTTTAAAACTTTTTCTTGATAATCGTAAGAAATCTTTTTATCCTCAAACCTCTTTCAAATGATTTGAATGTAAGGTTTTTTCCCCCCGTTATTTATTTAATTAGTTCAGGATGTCGAAGTAAAAAATCCCACACATGAAGCAAGTTTAAAAGGGAGAAATATCTGAATGTTCTTATTTTTCTGTAGATTGTGGGAGGTGATTGCTTCCTTATTTCTTTAATAAAACTCCTACTTTGGAAAAGTAGTTAAGTGGCTGAGTGGTGAAGGAATATGAAGGTGTATGTCTTTTATGCAGAAACATTACAGCTGGTTTCCTGAAGCTTGTCGAAATCAGTGCTCAGTTTCTTGTGTTTTATAACTGATGTTACTCCTTCTCAAAACTTCTGATGTGCATAATGTTCCTTCTACAGGACACTGTGTCCATGTCTTCACCTGCCTTCCTCCTTTCTCTTTTTGTAAGTATCCACCCTATTCCTCTCAAAAGTCCCCTTCTTATGTAAGCAAGAAGCATGGAATGAAAAGCACAACAGCATAAAAAAGGAGTATAAAACATATTAAGCCAGGCTAGAATGAATGTGTATGTCAGAGTGATTTGTTGTTTTTAATAACTAGCGTTATTTCTAAAAGCTACCTGGTTAAAAGTGACATGCTCTTCAACCACAGGATAGCGGCACCAGAGGGCGCCGCAGTGCCATAGAAGCCGACCTCAAGATGAAGAAATGAAGCCTGGGTATGAAAATACCATCCGACAGTGTCCCAGACATGAAGTGAGAGGAAGGAGATCACTGTTGGTCAGTGTAGTGTGATGTTTACCTGGACTCCAGATTGATTGGATGCACATTAAAGAAGTGGGGCTCATTTATTTTGTGACAATAGAGACAGGGATTACATGTATGATCCACGAGTACTGTGGGGCGTTCTGTATGACTATGGTCAAACCTTTCTAAGATATAACCGCAGATCACTTTAGATTTAACCTGCTCTGAGGTTCATGACATGGCATAAAGTACTAGTTAAATGTTTTTACTTACCTGCTCATCCAGAATGAATGGGAGTGTTTGTCTAAGCCTTTGACCCGTACTGATAATGTGGATAAAAGTTACTCAGCTGGGATAAAATGGATCTTATTTGATGGATTTTCTGCAGATTTCTTTTCCTAATAAATAAGTAAAACCCATGTCTGAACTGTCTGATTCAGCAACATTGTTTTGTCAAACCTAAATGAAGACATTTTCATTGCTGTTGTAAAAATATAACTTTGGAGACTTTTGATATTTAATACGTGAGTGGGTTTTCCTGCTTTGACCAGATGCAACTGCTGTTATTCTGTCCACTTCTGTAGCTGTGTGGTGGTTTTCCTCGCTTCTCCTCACTCTGGCAGACCAAAGCTCTCATCTCCATTTGACTGCGCCACAGAGCTCCTGACAACACCCACAGCTTTGGAAAGATTTGCTCTTTAGTAACACTTACATCTAAATAAATGAAGCAGGCGAGGTGTAAAATTTGGTTACATGATTTATTTTCGGTTATTTTTGGCTGAGAGCTTAATTCTGCAGTGTAACTCAAGTGCATTTCCACACTGATTGATTCCAAAACCTTAATTTCGGTTCTTAATCACAGTAAAAGATTTACATGTTTGGAACTTAACACTGTGGACTTGAATATTCTCATTAATGTACACTTGTAGTGTCAGGAGGTCATTAAGATGTGCTTGCTCTAAACAAAAAATAGAAACTGAACACTCGCTAGGGTGCATGCAACATTGACAATATGGAACACAGGAGTAAATATGAACTTAAAAGTGCTTGAGATTAACCTGAATATTCCACAAGTGAGAACAGCTAAGGCAGTTTGGCAGGCGTAGTGCACAACAACAAGCATCGATGTCTGTATGAGGGGTGCATGGCATCGGATATTTTATTTAGATTTTTTTTTTTTCAAATCCCAAAAGGTCATCCTCCCTTCATTCATGATGCCCGAACCTGACAAAAGAACGAAGGGAGGTTTGTACCGATCTGACTATGTCCACTTTAGTTTAAATTTAACGAACAAAAGTCTTTGGAAAAAGATCTGTACAAAGGGTTCAAGGTTTATAAAACACTTCATAAAAGCTAGGTTTGTGCACGGTTTTGTAATCTTACATCCACTGCCAACCACAGAGCTGTCAGTGTCAGACTGGGAACATCAGGCGTACGCAGGAGCATTACTGGCAAGTTTGTTTAGATGCACTTCAACTGGACCTATCCAAAGTGCGGCCTCAGAAGCTGGATGACCTTTGCTTTAAACATTTTTACGAGAGCTGTAATGCAGAGAGCTGGCGGCGGGTACGCGGATTTTTAGTCTGCTTCAGCCCATAAATGTTACGCTGTCCGTTGCAATCGTGTGCAGAAGGTCCTGGTGCTGTACCGTGTCATTTCACTGTACAGCTGAGCTTTGATTTGTCCAAACACTGCAGTCTTACTCAGGTCACAGTACTCATTTCCTACAAAAACAATTATTATGAGCCAAGACGCTCAACTAACATTCACGCAGCTACCTACTAAATAAATACACCTTAAACAATTCAGCTAGACCATAAACACATCTGAAAATAAATAAACTACAAAACTAAAACAGGTAAACCATGTATGTGTGGACATACTGCAGCCTTTGTGACCCCAAAGGGAGACTGCATATGTCATGCCATTTCTATAAGAAAGTTTGAAGGCTCGGAGAGATCATACACATGGCCACAGTGGGTCTGCACTCGAAGCTGCTGTGCCAGCAGCACACACGCAACTCGCTTTTCTACCGTCGATGAGGAGGAGAGAAGGCACATTGTTTCCAGCGGCACATTCTCCCGCTGACCGCACTGTACCCAAACAGATTTGCTTTACAAAGTGGCTAGATTGGACGGTTTATACACTGCTAAATTTCCTCCTCTCAGTCGGTCCTCATTTGACCCTCAGCCGCCCAACCAGTCGCTGCAGTTTCTCACAGTTGTCCAGTCTCATGGACTCCGCCTTCTGCTTTAGCCGTTCGTCACGGTAAAGTTGCCCCAGGTTTGCCAGATCTGACTCTGCAGGGGGGAAAAGATAGAAATAAAAAATTACAATTCTTTAACATAGCCACAGTGAGCAGCAGTTGTTAGCTCTGGATAGCCTGGCTAAGTGGAAACAAAACCTTTAAAGGAAACTGATCACTGAATGACACCGGTCGATGGAAAGATCCAATCTTTCTTTAATGAGATTGAAATCCTTATAATTACAGATGCAACCTAATGTATTTATATAGATCATTAATATAAATTAATTGTAGCATTTGATATTAAATACACATGTAAAAAAACAGTAGTAATAAGTAACAACTCTGTATTTTTACTTTCTTAACAAGTACTTTTTGCAATCCATCCTTGTATTTCTGAGCCCACACATGAACAACTAAAGCTCTCACCATCTTCTCAATATTAACATTAAAGCATTAAGCGTCATGTCTACCTTCATTCCTGTCAATTAAGCCAAGATTCCCAAGAAATTCCCTTCCTGGCTCCAATACATTGCTTTCTTACTTTGCTGCTTCTCCTTCCAGCAGCTGCTCTGCAAGTGTTCAATATAGTCGCTCTCGATGGTTTTCTCCAGTTCCTCCAGCGCGGCTCCACGGTACTCCTTCTCGAAACTTTTATCCACGTAGTACTGCACACCCATGTGCTGCGTTTCTCTGGAAACCACCAGCCCCATGGCCCTGATAGCAGAAGAAAACCCTTCGTTTAAATGCATTCGGCGCCTGGAGGGTGTTAATCAGGGTGGAACCAGAGGATTTGCTGAAATGCCTCTAGAGTAAGGATGATGGCTTCTCAGACTCACGGCTTGTAGAAGAGGCTGTAGGGTGGGTTAGTGGCCATCATCTGAGTGAACACTGATATGAGGATTAACACGAGCACAGGTAGAAGCTGCAGAAGAGCTGTGAAGGTGTTCTGTGGGCAGATGAAATCAGCAACGATTACAAAGCCCGCAAAACTTTATGGAGGCTGATTCCACTGAACTCAGGCCAGCCAAATACTGGCATATGCTCAAATAAAGGTCTTAAGGGCTAATCCCTCCCCACTGTGGTGCTCCCAGGCCCACTATCGATGGGAATGATGCAGCATCTCTACAAAAAGAGACAACATCACAACTGTGTGGTTGTTTAGCAGGGATTCATGCTTATGTCGAGTGAGTCACTTGCCTGACTCTGATTGTCCTCCGCCACCTCCTCGCGCCTTTCCTGAGCGCGGCGGCGACGAGGCTGGTAGAACTGCGAGTAGGAGGCTCCCTGGTTGGTGTACACGTGGATGTTTCCTGCACGGAGTTGCACATCGGTGCACATTAACATGCAGAAGCACTTTTCACCGGACAGATTTCCCTTTATCTGGCTGTGAGGAGGTTCAGCTGTTCCAAACACTAGCTCTGCTGCAGATAATCTGTTCAATCACAAATCACAACTCTCCCAACGCACCTGTGGGAAACCTTCCGCCAAAGAAAATATTGAAGAGTTCCTCGGGGGAGATGTCGGCCTCAAAGTCTCTGTGGAAAGTCCTGTGGTGTCCGTGGTGAGTGCGGCCGGAGTGCTGCGGTGCGTTCAGAGTGCTGGCCTGATCCCCGTACTGGTCGTACTGCTGCCTCTTCTCTGCATTGCTCAGCACAGCATATGCATTTCCTATGGCTGTTAGGAGAAACGGCACACATTTAGCTGGGACATACATGAAGTCCAGAGCGTCACAGCTGGGTAGTTCCTGTTAGAAAAATGTTGAGTCCTTAGCATCTTCAGATTGGAGCTCACAGCAGCATGGCTCTTGGGGGTAGAGGAAGTTTCTCAGCAGCTTTGTGTGACAGCCTTTGACTGCCTACAGCAGCTTTCTGTTACAATAACCTGACATTTTGCTGCCCTTTTCATCTCACAGTTTCTTTTTCTCACTTTTCCTCCACAGCTGATCGTCTCCAGCTCTCCAATGGCTCCCTGGGAAAGGGGCACCAAACTGATTTAAAACCCCTCTCATAAAGCCAGACAGATGCTCCCATCAAATCCGTAAAAAACATATATTAAAGCCATTGCTGTGAGTTATCTTATTTTCCTCTTAAACTGCTCTCATGTTCTGGGTTGTATTCTGACTCCAATAGTGGTAAAGAAGGTGTCATTTAGAATCAAGGATGAGAAATGACACAGGTCAAAGCTAATTGCATGCTGATGGATTCTGAAATACCTGTATGTTTTACATTAACAATGTTCTAAACATTATTCAGCCAAAAGGAGCCAAGCCTATAAAATGACCCATCTTAATTAATTTAATATAATCCAACAGGGAGGCACATGGAAATTACATGGAAACTGCCCAACATTAGCCCAACACAACTGCCTGACTTCAATATCAGTATCAATTGACATGCCAGAGGAGTGAATAACACAGCTATAAAAGCTCAACGTCAACGTTATTCCAACCCATAAGTCTGACAGGCACAAGCAAGTGGAACACGACAGACATTAATTAGGGAGGTTGAAAATAAGTTCTAACAGGTTTGAAACAAAGTTTAAAAAAGTAAGCTCTAAGTCACAGAGATTTTGCATGTTTGCATGTTGGGGAGCGGTTAGAAGATACATTTTAAAAAATGTAAGTTATATGGAAAGTGAAAAATAGTTAGAACCACCCTGGTGAGGCTTGTTCAAACTTGATTCCACCAGTATTTAGGCACTTCTGTAGAACTGGTCACCTCCTCTTATTTTTAATACACACACACAAACATAAATATGTATTTACATGGACAAAATACCTGTGATTTATCATTATAGTCATCAGGAGAGCTATTGAAATCCCACTACATTGGAATCCCAACGCATCAGCATTGAACAATTCTGCTTGCAGCCGTTTACTTGACTGACAAAGCTCTCTCTATGGTAGTAGCACCTTTGAATGCATCTGTGGCTCCTGGAGCAAAGTTCTTGTCAGGGTGGAACTTTAGGGCCAACTTCCTGTACGCCTTCTTCAAATCTTCATCGCTGGCATTTTTATCAACGCCAAGGATTTCATAGAAGTCCTTGCAATTCTTTATCCTGTAATTACAAATGTTGGATATTAAAACACAAACTCCTAAACTCCAAGGCTTACAGATGTGCCATTTCTTAAAAGGTTACAGAGTGGTCATCATGGTCACACAGAAATCAATGACATGCACAGTTACAGAGGTCTCTTTAAACGGACTCGCAAAAGACTCGCAAGTGGCCTTACTTTTCGTAATACTTGAATATTTTGCCAAGTCAAAAGATAGGTCAGGTTATTCTGAGTGTGTGCCACAAATAAGCTCAAAGCTGATAGGGGTACCAATCAGCCTGTCAGAGGAGTCTGATAAAACAAATAGTGACCGAGCACCTGAAAACACCCTGGCGTTGCTCTTCCGTGTAGGTCTTCTTTTCGTCACCATGCACATGGCTGCTCTCATGGTTCCCAATGTCCTCGTCTCTCCATCCTGTGGGTGGAGGCACGTGGTTGGCTTCTGGGAAAGCACTTCCTCCATTCCTCTGAATGGCATCGATCAACACTGCAAACAGCAACGATAGTGTCTGTGGTCAACTGACAAGAACAACGTAACGTAAAGAACAGATCTCAGTCAAAAAAGTGCACGGAAACAGGTCAACTAACACACCAAGATAAATCAACCTGAACAGAAAGACGTTACAATCAATGAGACTGATACCTGTAGTAAATATAACCAGATCTTTAGATGAATTTATAAATATGAATCAAATGCACATTTAACATAGGATGACAGAGGATATGCACAGTGCACCTTTTTAGCTGTCTAATAGATATTCTTTCGTGCAGGTGGCTTATGCATGATTTCTGCAAAGAGCCCAAAGCTATCAGGCCTATATCATAATGCCCAGATGATACTGTAGCAAAAGACCAATACAATCTTTTTTTAAAAGCAGGTAAAACACAGTCAGGTTTAATGCTGCGCTGGTTCACAGTCTTTGGTGCTCTCCACGAATTGCAATGGGGGAGGGAGCCCAGAACGAGCAGAGCCCAATTTGACCATGAACCCTAAATAAATGTTCACTGTTGAAGCTCGACGGCTACTCTGAATCAAGAAATTGAGCAGGAAAAAAATACACTCCCGGCACTTAACAGGTAGGAGTATGTGAACTAGTTGTGCAACGTTAGCAAGTCCGACTGTCACTGCAGAATGTGCGTCAGCTAATTTTACCTCTGGCCCGGGTGCTGGGGTAAGTATTCTGCGCCTCGTACAGCAGCTGCAACGCCCGATCTTTTCGTCCCGACCGTAAACACAGCTTCGCCTTCTCTATGAGCCTGTCTGCCTCTTCTTTGTCCATTTCGGGGCTGCGGGGGGGGGGGGGGGGGTTAGACGATCGAATCGCTGCCTATACAGGTCTGTCCCAAAACAATGTGCGTCAGTATCATGTGGTAAGGAGAGAAGACGAGCCGCTTCGGCTAACGACAGGTAGCCGGTTAGCTTTGGTTACAGACAGCTGCGAACGTTAGCCAGGAGCGAGCCGACAGTCACTCAAAGCCTCTAGTGCTATCCGGCTAAAAAACGATGGCGGTTGATGTCAGGCTGCAAACTGGCCGGCAATTGGGCCATTATGTAAATATAAAGTCCCAGAAAGGCCAGCTTTGACGAATAGATTTAGCTGTTTTAAAGGGACACCCTACTATTTTCCAATGGTCCTCCGGTCCTGTGATGGACAAGAGGTGGAGGACAGACCACAATGGCGTCACTTCCGGTGTGATAGCTTCGAAATTGTTAGAAAAAGCGCTCACAACCATTTTTTTCAATTAAAATGATATTTGATATGTATTCAACAGCCATTTAAGTATGATATTGTCACTGCTTTTCTGTTTTATTTCCTAACTGTAACATCCAGATTAGTACATAGTCTTAGCAGATGTACCATAATATTGTTTTTTTTTTACTGACTTTCGTGTGTGAAGAAACACTCAGGTCTACAGCTCGAATGAAGAATACTTAAAAAACAGATTGTATGTGCATAAAATGAAAGCGAAATTAATGAAGAGTTAGGAACGCAAGAACGGGGGAAATTTGTTCATGCATATTTTATTCAAGAGTAAAAAAATGTGATTTGTCCCATAGGGCATGCTTACAATGTGTGTATTATTTAGGAGGTCAAATGCCAAAACATATTTCCATACATAATAAAAAAAATGCTGCAAGATCAAATCCATTATATTCCTTTGCTGAAATATGCATGTAGACCATACAAGAACCAGAAACAGAGGAAGGAAAATAACCATAAGCTAACTTGTAACGATAATAATAGCAGTAAATATAATCAGAATACAATGTTTCCTGTAAATGTAAGTGTGACACCTGATTTTCTTTGTGTCCAGTTCATTTACATTTGAATTCCATGCTATCATGCTTTGGCAGCCTGAAAAGTTGCTTTTCACTGGGATTATATTCATTCACACTATTGAACATTTTCTGTACATCAGTACAACAGAAAAAATAGAACACAAGGCGTCGCACCTTAAAAGGGCATCTCTGCATACGACAAATCAATATAAAATTAAAAGCAGTGGTCATAAATAAAATGATGAAAAAGAAAAGAATGGATGAAAAAACCAAAGGAAGCCTATATATAAAAATGTGTAGAAAACAAGACAAATAAAACTACAAATATAATTAAAAAATAAATAATTCAAGTTTACTATTTGAAACACAACTATCACGATTATAATCTCACGTAACAATTAGGAACTTAATTGCATGCATTGATGCGTTCCATATCATAGATGTGTTGTGTTAAAAGTCACTTTTTGTCCATCCTTAGTTCACATACTCCTATAATTGATTAGAAAGATGGAATATAAATTAGAAAAAATATTCATGAATGACAGGAAATTCTAGAAATTCATAGATGGATGTTGGTTGGAGCTTCACAGGTCTTTAGCTTTCCATGTAAGATATTTTAAAAGAACCAGCTTAAATTTTATTTATTTTCTTGAAATCACCTTAGAGAATTCTTAACACCAAGATGTCATCATTTTTACTATCGAAAAGAATGTCAAAATTAGTATTTCAACACACTGTCTACATGGGACTCTTTCTTTTTGGCTCACAGGGTGATTGAACGTGTCAGGGGATGATTTTCCCTCCATGTTACTCCACTCTACAGTACAGTTGAATTAGAATTGGTTCAGGGAAATTGGAAAATATGACCACAATCAACATCTTGTAAAATTAAGCACTATAGGGAAACCATTTTGTGATCAACTCATAAGCATAGAGTACTTTATGTGTTCCTGATTAACTCTAGTCAAACCATGTAAATATTTTTGTCTAAATGAAGATACTAAAAAACTTCATTTTAACCAAAGTTGCATTTTGTCGTCATTAGCTTTGCTTAACTAAATCAAGCTCAGGACTCAAAGCTCAGGACTAAAAAAAATGAAGTCAATAAGTCTCCTGGTTGATGTAAGCCTGCGTATTCTACCTGAAATTATGTTCCTCAAATACTAAATAAACAACTAACCGGTTTGGTTTTTTTATTCACAAATGCTTAGGACACCCATGTCCAACTGATAGAGCGCTTTGTGTAAGCATAACATCTCTTTGAAGTTGGATCACAGCAGAGTGCAAAAAGTCATTGGACGATGATGTACATTTGAGGGACAGCACATATTCTGACTGTCTCTTCAGTGTAACCAATCCTGTTTTCCATTGTGGTCCAGAAACTTGCGTTAAGGTGAGCAAGTGAGATCCACAGCCACAGCAGAAGTTGTTTTTTAAACTTTGTCAATAACCTGCAAGTTTTCTTTGTTCTTTTTGTAATGTGAGGATGTCGTGGTGCCATGCTCTTCAAATGTGATATGTAAAGAACCTTTTGTTGATCTGGACAGGAAGAGGACCCACTGAGATTCACCTGCACATGCTAATGAATTAGGCTCTTCACGCAGGCCAGCAACAATTTTAGATGTCAAATTCTGGTTTTGAACCTGTGATGCTGATGAGTAAACAGTAGAAAAAAAAGATTCCCAAAGGTTCTTTTCATCTCCTCGTTATTATTTGTCGTTGGAAGATGGCTGATGCTGACAGATATGAGAAAAGGAGCAAGGCTGGATATTACTGAAACATATTCAAAGTGGATTTTGACCTTAAGAGCAGTGGCTTTGGCTGTTGGAGTTGAGAGAACACGTGATCATTCTGTCCTCTTTTCCTTGCAGAACAACAGCATCTTACTACAAGGTAAATCAATAAATTTAAGTCCATTGGTAAGATCTCTCTTTGCAGGTTCACTTTACTGTTTGCTTTTTTCCCTTCCATTTGACTTTTTTTTTCTCACAAAGTGATGTGACCTATTACTAGCAAAACATGTAGATAAAGAAGATTATTTTTCTCTTGAAGTGAATTGTGAGTGATTCATAATAAATACGTTATAAAACAGTAAAAGGGTTTGTGTGGTATGGATACTGCAGTTTTGTCTTCTGTCAGGCCCTGTGATAAGGGAGCACACGTGTGCCAGCACTCAAAGCAACATAACCCCCAACAATTCAGTCTGTAATTGAATTGAAACAAGGGAACAAGTCAGACACAGCTTTCAACCACACTTTTTGAAGTCAAGCTGCAGCCTGCGGGTCTCTTCTCATCGCCACCTTCAGCTGTTAACCTCAGCTCCCCCCTCCCCCAACTGTGCAATGACACATCGTCATAAAATAAATGACCTTTTTGCCCGTTTTTAGATTTGCTGCAGATTTCATGTTCTATCTGTGGGCCTGGTTTATAGCTATGTTCTGAGGCCTGAATTTCTGATTTAGCAAAGTCTTGCTGCGCAGCGCAACATCGGCACGGTTCTGACGCTCAGACAACACATCACTCGATGTTGCTGTTGTCTTCTGTGCCGTTTGCCTCTGACATATTCATCTTTCCCATGGAGTGACCGACGTGGTTCACCCCGTCTTTGCGAGGCGGCATGCGCTCGTTGATGCGGTCTAGGCCTTTGGCCTCCTCAAAGCTGGTGATCTTGTGCTGAGGTGAGAACCCACGGATAGCTGAAGAAGAGAATACAGATATAGAGAGATCAGGGTCGTGTGATTGCATTCTCCAGTGGTATTTCCTGTCCTATCTGAACAAAGAACAGTTTGCTAGATAAAAAGTCAGATATCTTATCATTTATGGTCATCTGCAAACAATGATACGTTGGTGAAATAGAACTGGGTAAAAAAAATAAATGTGGATGGATGTTGGATTTTTTATTTCGTTTAACGCATTAAAAAAATATGTAAGGTAGCATAAAAGACGTCTTTAAAGCGTGTTCTTACTGCCAAACGCATTTCTAATCTATATAATGTCATTTATCATTGAAAAGGGCACAGAAATAAAAGCAATAGTGTAATAAAATAACAACTACAGGGATGCTGGTGGTGTTTCATGCTGTCACATTCTTTAGCTATGTGATTTGTGGAGATCACTACAGAAACTTTTACGATCCAGATTTCATATTGAAGCTCTAGTCTTTTTCTTTTGCCTTTGCATGAAACACTTTGGTGAACTTGATGGAGGCCATTTACAAACCAGACCTGAAACTAGCGCTTTGCAGCACTTCATATTACAGGATGTTAATTTGCCATGAGCATTGCTTAATACCTTAAAATGTAATTCTCTGCTTGTTTTTCCTCTTACTCATCTTCTTCCAGTTAGTGCACCTCTCCATTTAGGTGCAGCGAGTAGATGCTGTTGAGGACTGTGAGTGAGCACCTCAGGTTCTCACTCATGGATGATCACTCACCAGTTTACCATCCTTCCAGTGTTTACTCCTCACCACCCGGGCTTCCATTAGAAAACAGTCCCTCGGAAATCCTTCTGTGTATTCATTCGAATTTAACCTTATCCAGTTAAATGACTAATCTTGATTTTTTTTTTTTAATTAGCTGATTCAACAACTTAAAACATTCTGAGGATGAAGTTAATGTGGTGTGCATGTACGTAGCAGGAGACCCTGAGAACATTTTGAGAACAGGTGGGAGAAGGAGCTCAGGTTTACCTTCTCTGTCCTCATCATGCGGCTCGATGGCTTCAATGGCTTCAATGGTGGCTGAAGGGGGAGGAGGGGAGCAGGTTACTCCTGATAAAGCCATGCAAATGTAAAACGCAGCCCCAGGGAAAAGGCGACTCATGTTTTGGCAAGATGAGCTATCCATGTTAATTGTCAAGGCAGTCAAACTCAGATGAGTGCCATGCTTTAATTCTGAGATAATTAGCATAATTCTAGGTTTTGTTCATTCATAAACAAAAAACTAAAACAATGACGGAAAATAACAGATATATGACACGGTGACGAGTGGTGGGCTGAAATGAGATATAGACTTTAGGAAAGGGCACATAACCCACTGATTTTGCCATCTGTCATTTTCTTCTCTGTGTAACACAGCTTTTCACTATATAGGACACTGGTCCTGATCTCCTTGAATCCTAGCCTCGCTCGAATGAGATTTTTCTCCTTTGCTTAACAACATCACCATCACAGGTATTAAGGAATAAACACCTGCCTTGTATTTCATCAGCCCACCAATCAGAGAAGACTGGGCCTTGCAGCAAGGGAATGTTAAAGAGGCAGGATCTAAAACCGAGTTTTTGAAGCTAAGTACACACAGATACCATTTTCTAAAAAAGTGTTTTTCTCCCAAATGTGGGTTTGAAAGGCTAAAGGCAAAAATAATAATCATCAGAAAACTCTGGGAGTATCACAAACTTAATGTTCATGTGTACAAAGCTTTAGACAGAAAATAAAACTATGCCGCAACAAAGTTTAGAAAAAAGAGTGTTTGCTTTTTTTTTTTTGAACACATGAGCATAAAAAAGGTATTATGAAGATGTACATGAGTATGATTCTGAATCTTTAAGTCTTTGCTTATTTCTGTAACTAGGTCCAAGGAAATATCATCCAAGATTAGATGGAACAATTTGTAATGATGGGTATTTTTAAACTAATTTGACCTCCCTGGCAACTTAAGATGGGTATTCTTGACTGCAAAGTTGAAAAAGATTTGGTTTGGTTTGCTAACACTGGGCTCTACAACACGGTGTATGTGAGCCTACTGGGACCCTGAAATGCTTGTTTGCTGCTCTTAATGTAAGATAGGCTTAAAAATCTAGTGAAAGACTAGAGTAGAACTGAGAATGATGAGAAATAGAAACACCCAAAAGAGGGACAAAATCGTAGAGAAGGATGAGGCTGAGGCTTGTACTCACCACTCTGCAGAGTCTGTCTGCCTCCAGAGAGAACCCCGCTTGGCAGCATGCCAGTGGGCGTCAGGCCCTTAAGCGTCAACACATTTTCACTCTCCTCTCTGCAGAAAGTACAGAGACAGGATCGAAAAATTGTGCTGAATCCTGATCAAATTGGACAAACGTTCAACAGAAACATACCACTTCTGAATATGAACATTCCACAAACATACACTAAAATAAAGCCTACCTGAGGACTTGGAACATTTTAGCCATTTTGCCAATTGCACGGATCTTGTTTTTGATCACCTCCTTGCGTGCTGCAGCAGCATTTGCTGCAAGGAAATATGGAAAACGGCCCATTAGGGATTTCAAATATAACAAAAACAGTCACCATCAATATAAAGTCTCATTCCAACAGTAAAACTGTAAAAAATAAAATAAAAAACTCATCTGTGCACCTCCAACATGGAAATTGAATGATCTGCTTTGACAAATCTGACTCCACCTCCTCCTCTTAATTCAGTAAATATGAATATATAAGTATCCTAATCTGGCCCAGCTCACATCTCCATCAACTAATAGCTGACACCAACATTTCCTTTCCCCAATTCTAAAAAAATGGAGTGATTAAGATATACATTTATGTATCCATTGGCTTATGACACAGTGTTCACAAGTGCTTAGTTTATATAGTTAAATGAAATCTTGTTTTTGAATAACTTAATCTATGAAGGGGGAATTGCACTGTGTATTTTCTACTTAGGTGAGCATTTCTAATACATTTACATAGCCTGCTGTGCATTTCATGGTCATATTATAACATTTGGTAAATTGCTTATTTTAAAATAAAAGTTAAGCGCTGTTTGATCTACTTTATTGCTGAGTTTGAATTAAACAATGCAGAAACTGTAAACATATGAAATAAAATATAATAAATAAAATAAAATGCTCTTACCATCAAATATCTCATCTTCATCATTCATAAGTTCATCATCAGAGCAGATGCTCAGCACATTCACCAGCATTTCTGTGACTGTGGAAAAAATGGGAAGGAAACAGGTATTCACAGAGCAATGAGCTGGCGGAAACAGACTAGTATGTGATCACCTGACAGAAGCTTCATACCTTTTTCTCCAACAAATGGCAGAGACCATGTGAAGACATCCATAAAGTTTGGCAGCCAGTAAGGATGTGGTGAGCAGTTGAACTGTCGAATGTTCATGACATTGTTCTCATACTTCAGTACAGCAGCTGCAGGGGAAGAAGAGGAGAGCCAGGAGTAACATTCTGCTTCATTCTGCCAAAAGTCCATGTCCTACCATTAGGTGGCATTTTTACACTTACATTTGTTTAAAAATGCTGACAGCTGACAGTTTAAAAGGGGCAAGGAAAAACATTTAAAAATTGAGATAACAACTGCTTGATTTGATTAATATTAAAGTTAAGTAAAGCCATAGCGAGTGTGCGTTGTTGCTTTTGAGTAAAGACGGCACAATGAAGTAGAGTTGTGGGTAATAAAGCTGCTCTCTAAGATTAAAAGGAAGACTGACGTTTAATGAGGTCTGATTTACATACGGGTTCCAAAATTTTATCAATATAAGAGCTCAGACTGCTAAATTAAGATTGAAATTATGATTAACAGCCCTTTAATACTTTGGATAATTTTTCTGAACCGCACCTTTTCTAATAACATTTACAAAAGCTCAACAGCGTAGGTGGGCTTTTCTTTTTTTTTATTCCAGGCAACACGCTGTAAATGGAATTTCATTTTTAGTGAGCCCTATTCTTGAAAAATTAAATGTGATTGTGTGTAATAAAGTATACAGCTGTGTTCCACAGTGTGTACTGGATGGAGGTCACATGCACAACAGCCCTTATCCGAACGTATTCGTAACGTTATTCTGGGCCTGTTTTTTTTTCCTTTCAGAGAAGCAGAAAGAGGCTAAATGTGATATTCAACCACTAGATGGCTTTGCTGAGGCCAGGGATTGCTGACACTGTTACATCAGGAGGTATAAAGCCACATGGAGATAGTCAGCAATGCTGACAGTCCCTCCCACGCGCCCCATCTCCCATAGCCTATGGCATCCAAGACACAGATCTGAGAAACACAAACAAATGGGGGCTCCCTTATGCGTTCTTATGCCTGCTCACAGCTAGATGCAGTTACATTTACTTGTGCGGTCTAGTTTGTGTATAAAAACATTTACATAAATGCTTTAATCTATGGCAGAGAGATCGCTGGTGAGAAAGGCTTCTTTTAGGGGTTCTGAAATGTCACATGTCCTTTACCTAAAGGTACATAAAGACGTGTATCACCAGACTACCTTTTCACTATTTAACAGGTATTCAGGTAACCGAATATTTATATTCTAATATAATATATCCAGAGCAATAATATGATAAGAGGACATAGTACAATTTAGCAAAGGAATATTGATGGATTTCTTCTTATTCTATCAATATAACCTTTCTTAGTAAAAAATACACTCAAAATTTTATTGATACAACACTGAAGCGTTTTAAAACCAGAGCTCCAAAGTATTCATGTGAGGAAAAAAATCTGACCTTTGTTATTGTAAACATCCAGATAGTTGGGCGCTGAGAAGATGGTGATAAGGGATGGGAATCCAGTGGTCTGGCTTTTGCGATACATCCGGTAGCTATAAGGTTGTCAGGCAGAGGTGAACACAGAGAAGAGACAAGCTTACTCATACATATGTAAAGAATAACTGTGGAAGAGATGTTTTGTTGTTTTCTTGAGAAGTTGTGTCCTTTAATGTGCACTGTTGTGACAACATACCCAGCATCTTGTGCTTCATGTGCTCGGATAATTGATAGTAGGTTATTGCTCTGTAGGAACTCACAGACAGCTGGATAACTGGGAAAGAGTAAAAAAAACTACCCATTAGAATATTACTGATAAAGCTTTTAAGGCGATGTAGAGTCAAATAATGACAGTAAAGATAAACAGTGTAAAATATAAGTTAAGTACAGACATTTGTTTTTGATTTGTTTTATCACACAACATAACTTTGTATAGAATCAAACCTATGGATTTATCAATCCCTATTATATTATCACCTTCAAAATAAATCCTGTACTATGGGTCATGGAAACCAAACAGCCACCTGCTGTAAATAAGGGCCAAAATGCCCACATACAAAAGCCTAAAAGCATCTAGAAAAATGGCTCATACAGCTGGGACTGGCTCCAGCTGTCATTGGGCAAGATCCTACTAGGAAAAAGCTGTGTATACAGTGGATGGATGGATGGATTGTTGTGATTTGTTGTTGTTGAATGTTCTGGGCTGTCATATAAAGATAATTTAGTAATTATTGCTTGCCATGATCAGTATTCATTGTATATTAAAATTTTGGTGAAGATTGCCACTTTTCATCATCACAGTTCTCTATCTTTAGTTCAGTCACATTAAAATGGCATATCGAGGACTGAAAGTAACAATCATTTTAATAAGTTAATCTGCCAGTTATTCTTTTGTGTGACTAGGAATGCATACAAGGAGATTAAATGTTAAACAATAGTTAATCAAAAAAGTCCATCACAGTTTCAGAAATATTGAAGCAATGCCTTTGAACCGCTTCTCTCGTTAACAAACTAAAACAAAATGAATATTCAGTTTATAGTATCAAACAAAGTGATAAAGGTCAATACAAAGCTACGGTTAAACCCACAACAACACAGAATAAAACCTTTCCAGGCCACAATCCTCTCTCCCTGCACCTCCATGCTCTCTCTGCGATCCTTGAACCCATCAAAGTTTCAGAAGTGTTTTAAAATATTTAAGTGTTCCAAGGTTTGTTCCGGAAGAAAAACAAGGAGACCGCTGTGCCCTGAGTACCTGGTAAAACTGTGCCACCCTCTCTATTTACATGCGGTCACAACACTAGCTTTGCTTTGGTGATCAATTTAGGCTGAATATGTTAAGCAGATGTATGTTTTTCACCTTGTTTTATGGCAGCTATTTGGACCAGATACCTCAGCAGAATGCTGCTATCAAAAAATGTTATGTAACTGTTTCTATTAAAAACCCATCCACAATGCATTTCTAACCTTAATATAAGGACAACTTTTGCATCATACAGTGGTTCACAATTATGAAACATACCTACGTACACTAAAGTCCTCTGATTGGACTTTATCTATTGATCACTGTGAGAGAACACTGTGCACTTGGTGCCTGTGGATCACTCTTTCTCTCCCTGTTATGAAAACGCGCAAAAATGTGTCTGTGAGCCTGTGAGTGAGAACCAGTGAGGGATCTGTCAAGTGAATATGAGCGAAAGAGACAGAGATGGATGGAGGTGATGAGCTGAGATCCAGTAACTGAGTTCTTGTTTTTTGTATTTCTTATCCTTTTTTAAAATTAACAATCTGTAAATCTGGTGGTCCTCACATTCATTTCATCCAATAAGAATAACCTCACAGACTGCTTGTTTTATCAATAGATGTAATTATAGTCACTTCAAAACATATGAAACCTTGGGAAATGTAGCAGGCAATGACCGGAAGATAATACCCACCAGCCACTTTACAATTTAACAATATTTTTCAGCAAACACTATATTAAGTTGTGCCCCCAGGTCAAAAATGCACATGAAACATAATGTTAAAATGTCTTGTGGCAGAGCTCTAATATGATGCAGAGTTTATAAAAGGAGCGTGCACAAATGGGAGTACAAATGTCAGTCGTTTCTTTCAATAATTAAATACATTAAGTAACTACTGAAATTCTATTCGTGAGAAATACTCAGAACTGATGTCTTTGAACATTCAACAACCCCCCCCCCCCCTAAAAATAAAACCCAGGAAACCACGGCACTCTGTGCTGAATCCATACTGTATGGATGGTAAGAGTCATAATGATGGAGAGGTAAGTTTGAGAGTGAAGGCAGAACAAAGCCACAGGGAGATAGATGACTATAATAGCAGCATCCTCCACACATGAACATGAATAATCCTCACTGAGCTCCTGTCTCAGTGAATAGCGATCAGTGACCACTTCACCGTGAAAGAGGAAGCTGTTAGTCTTCATCAATCTGGAGCATCTGTTTTTGTTCTTTGCTTCTTATTCACCCAAAACAGACACTTGGGTAACCATTTACCAAACAATATGCTGTTGTTTTAATAACTGGTTTCAATCCAACTGGATTTATTTTGTTAAATAAAAATTACAAGTGAGAAGTTTTATATGCGAGGAAATGATCAGCACTGCTGTAAGTGATGCCCACAGAGGGAGACAACAGGCTAAAATATGCATGGCTGCCAGTATGCTGGGCCTCGCTGGTACGAACTTTAGTGAAATATTTAATCTAATATAAACTACAACAAATGACACGTACATTTCTACATGCACGCTCAAATTCACAGACGTGAGGACTACAGTTGGGTTATGATGGGACTCTGAGCTGCAGTTATCCTGCACGCACTAAGAATGTAATTTCCTCCTCGATGGAGGAACACTGAAAATCTTCCTGACTTATTCTGACTTGAGCAGAAGTGCAGCTCCCACGCAGGGGTCTGTACTGTTGTGAGCCTTCATTAAGAAAACTCTCACTAAAACTGCCACCTAATCTCTTCTCCTCACCACCACCTACTTCCACAGCTCTCCTCCATTCCCGGCTCTAACGCAGCTATAATGCAGTTAATCCTCATGGACACAAAAGAGGGAACTCTCAATACGCTTTAAGGACAAGTTAACATATTCATGCATAAAGCCCTTTGTCTGTCTGTGCTTCTTTCTGTTTGAAATGTTTTACTCTTTTTGGTTGTGCTCAGGCATCAACAAATGTTAGATATGTGTTAATAATGTATGACTTAACATCTATTTTTGATATCACTAGCTTGTTTGCTCTGCTTCAGCATAACAGTCCAATTCTCTTGATAGATTAAATGAGATTTCATCATTCCTGATAACATACAGTGTTTACCTTAGATACAAGCTATTCTCTTTCTCCCATCTCTGATTATAGCAGCTGAGTGCAGAGTGCAGTGTAAAAAAAAAGTGTAAAAGCACTTGATAACTTGCAGCCCGATTTTAGATTAACTGATATATTTTCCTTTGTTTTTGCATTTGTATATTCTTCTTTTCATTGTGAGCCAGTATTCATGGTTAGAGCATGGGTTGAGGTAATGCAGACAGCACTGTATATGGAGTCTATGTTGGTGATGGATGGTAGAGAAAGAAAACATAAATGCAAAGTTTCTGACAAAAAATGCATAAGGCAATCCTTAAAAAAAAAAAGCTGATGCATAAGAATCGACATAGAGTCAGTAGACACGGGTTAGATTGTTGCAATCTAGGCAGCTGACGTAGTCTCACCTGTAAAAGTAGGAGCAGCCTCGCACTGTGTTGTGGCTGAAATATTCCTGGGTTTTTTCATTGCCAAAGTCTTCCAGAGGGTCGGCCCACAGCAGGTCACACATGGGCCCGAATGCTGGTGGCTCTTTGAACCGGTCCAACTGCATATTTTGAAGCACAATGGTAAGTCAAACACAAACATGGGCGATGTAGGGTACTAAGGTTGGTGGCATAGGAGCACACAAACACCTTTTTAATGTCATCTAAAGTGTGTATTTCGGGTGAGAGTCCGCCATGCACACACAGAAACTGTTGGTTCATGAGGGCAGCCAGGGGGAGGCAGTCAAATGCATCCATACACGAGTCATACACCTGCTCTGAGTACTTGATTTTACCTGAAAGAAACCAGAAACAGAAATATGATCAGCTGCATGTGCTCACAGTGGGTTTTTACAAAATGATCATGCGCACAATTGAGTTCTGGACCTTACCAGAGATGTGCAAGGCTGCAGCTAACAGACAAATAACACCACAAACACTGAATGGCACTCACATTCTTGTTTGAAGGTGAAATATTCTGTCAAATGTCTACATTCATGATTTCCACGAAGTAAAAATAACGTCTTTGGATAGAGGATTTTCAGCGACCAAAGGTATAAAACACACTGTCAGAAAAAAACACACAAGCATATTGTTATTTGTAGCAAATAAAGGCAGCCCTAAGGTTTTTTTTTCTTACAGCACAATGTAGGAATATTCTCACCTCAATACTGAAGTAGCCACGGTCGACATAGTCGCCAAGGAACAGGTACCTTGTGGTGGCTGGTGATCCTCCCACTTCAAACAGCTTCATAAGATCAAAGAATTGCCCGTGGATGTCCCCACAGACTGTAAAGCAGCCAAAGGACAGCAAGTGTTAGAAAATTGTGCAAATCTCACAGAAAACATTGATTTTTTTCTTAATTTTCTTTTGTTCTTCGTCTTCATGTTTGAACGTCGATCTCCTAATTACACGTTGCTGTTTTCATACGTCTTTAGCGTTCAATATTGGGTCCTTTTATTTTTTGCTCTGTTCAGTGAAATGGATTAAACGGACAAAAGCGTTAGACATGTGAAATAACAGATATAATTCTAAGGTTTTCTTGTGGAGATTTCTTTACTACAGACGGTATTGATGTTGATATGTAATGCTTTCAGCTGTAGGAAGAGCAGGGGGTCCCCTTTTGCTGTTTACTGGTTCCCTTTTTGCTGTTTATTGGTTCCAGAAGGCCAAAGAAACAAAGCGACAGTGTCAGACCTGATGGAGGCACAGAGTACTACATCTTTTGAATCACCTGCATTATTATTTTCCAAAGATCATATGTTTTTTTGTGATGACACCTCAAACTTAGACAGCAAATATGCATGTCATGTAAGAAAGACGATGGCATCAAAGACCATCGCTGACACTAATTCTAGCCTATGTAATGTTTAAATTTCTCTCATACCACTCTAGTTATGGTATTTTCTATGTCCAGTTAGCCTCAAATCATTTTTTTCTTAACCAGTCTGCATGTTTGCATGGATCTGTGAAGCATACACATTCCCTCTGTATCAGTCAGATTCTTTGCACACTTGTGTTTCTTTGCCTTACCGAAAAAGTGTTAGGGATCGGCAGCACAACACAGAACATAAAAGAATTTAAATCTAAACACAGTAAACATCCTTTCTGGAAACTCTACATGCAGTGCATTGTGGCAAATTGGAGGGAAAACCCTTCTTGTATGATTTCATGTTTTCTCTTCTCATGTTTGTTCTCGTCCACATCACAATGCTGTTTTCTCTCGCTAAGTGGTGCAAAAAAATTCTTTTGGAGTGCTTTATCCCTCCTCTGCAGGCATCTGTTGTGGTGTATTACATTTCCTTTGTGCTATGCAGTGCTGTTAAACAATCTTGTCGTCTTCTTCACTGTACTGCTCAGGCATAGGCTGCCAAAACATTGCACTACACGCAGTAAAGTTGTAAATATGAACACTGTCCAGTCCATTTCGATCTCCCACTTACAATCCGGTGTCAAAATTGTAATATGTAAAGGGTCACACCAAGCAAACGTCCTATTCTTTTGGTTGTAAAAAGTGACTCGAGTGCGGGTCATTTAAATGATGCCGACAACTTCGTAGCCCATGGCTGTGCGCGCAGACTGTTTGAAGAAATGCCCCATAGATGATTTCACCGCCTGAGAAAAACTGCGAGACATAAGTAATAGTGGGAGTACTTTGAACAATTTGATTTGAGGATGTGATAGTAATGAACTATATCTGTGATGTTTGGCTGAGGGGCCCCTGTCCTTCGCGTGTGAGAAATGAGAACCTCTCTCCCCTCGAAGGGGTAAAAGAATCTCAAGCCCCCGGGGAGATATATACTTTTTTCCCGCTGAACACTACGGCTTTAGTGTGCAAACCTACATCTCATTTCCTTGCTGCCTTCAATTTTTCATTATCATCTCTCTCTGTCTCCTTCTCTCCTACTCAACCTCCATCTCCTCTCGCTTTTCCGTCTCCCCTATCAGCTCCACAGTGGCCTTCGCCCACTCAAAGCTTAGAGCAATGTGAGTGGGAGACTGCTTGTGTGACTAAAGCAATCAAACGCACACATGCGCACATAGACACAGGGGCACATACAAACACCCATGGAATCCATGCATGCAGGCTGCATTTAAATTCAAACACCACCCGAGCCCACAAAAATACAAATGCCTGTACACAATACTCAGTTCATCATACATATTTTATTCTCAAAGCATAAAGCCTCCATTTAGACGAGGAGCCTCAGACCATTACTTTAGTCGGTGCGCATTTCATCCGTTCATCACCTCTGTGTTGGCAAAAGATGCTACTTACTTTCAGTTATGTCAGTTAAGCTGATGGGACGTTAATTAGGTGCCAACTGGTAATTACATGTATTTAATGTAATGGATGGCGTTAACAGAATGGATGTAGTTCTTATTGGATCAAAACTAAGTATTTTATGTGTATTTGGATCAAATGATGACATGAACAGATTAATTCACCTATCATCCATCCACTTAGTTCAGGTCGGGTTGCGCACGTCTGTGAAGTTAATTGTGTTTGAATAAGAATAGGTACAGAATGGAAGGACAGAGAGACTCAGGGAGATGACTTGTGCCAAAGGTACCTTGGAACATCTGTTATTAGCGCTATAAACAGGAGACCATCAGAAGCAATATAAAGGTGAGGGTACACTTTTAAATGATGTAAGAAAGGTTTTTTCAAATGTTTGCATCAGTTTCACTAAAACCAGTTTCAGTCATTCTAAATTGAATTTCCCAGTCATACTAAGAAAGAAAGCTAGCACAAAGATAACAATTTGACGTGAAATAGCTTGTTTGGGATTAGTTTTGACTCAAATCGCCGAAGACGCCCTGTGCATGCGCCTTCTTCTTGATCTGCAAGAAAGAGAAGCGGCAAAAGAAAAGGAGCAGTTTGCAGCTCTTTTCTAAAAACAGAGAAGTGTTTGGTTTTTTTCAGCTACGAGGCTGTTTAATTAATTGCCTCAAGGGTTGTCGTTCTAGCCACATAAATTCTATGTACCTGTTTTTTGTCTTTGACATAATAGATAAAGGTGAAAAAGTCAAACACTAATACGTGAGTACGCACTCACTGTTTCGTCGTTTGAAATGTGATGCCCACTTATGGTCACAGATAGCTATGAAAGCTTCAGCCTCTCTACTCTTCAATAAAATTTTAGTTGTCCTTTTCATTTAACCCAAGCATTAGGAATTGACTGGTAAAAACAAACAAGCAAAACAGCAAACAAAAAAAGAAAAAAAACCCACAATAGTCAGCAGGCTTAAATTTTTTTTAGAACTGAAATGACTAAAACAAACACGGAAAACATGATACAAAAAGTTGAGCAACGTGAAAGCTTCTTCCAAATGTTTTTTTTATTGGCATCTTATTGTGCTAATATTGTCTCAAAGCAACGTTTCACCTGGAAGAGAAGAGTTTACACTGCGGTTTCATGCCAGGATAGTCTTGTGGACTTGGCTCAACTGGGTGGAAAGGCTAAAAAAATGTCACATGTTGAGCTGGTCTGGTTCTCCCTTTCCACTGCACGTGTGAAAACCACCCAGACAACATTATGCAGATACAGCTGCTCATTTCAAGAAAAGAATAATGCCAGTGCCATTATTGCTTATGAAAAAAACATTTTTTCCTTAGCTTTAAAGTGAATTCAAGTGTATCACCAAAAAGAAACAGTTGGCAGAGTGGCTTAGACAACACTAACGATAAATGCTGATCAGAATAAAGACATTGAGCAACAAATCACTGGTAGGGATCTACAGACCAAACAAGGATCATAAAAAGCGAGCATCTACCTTTTTCATAAAAAAAAACGTGCTAAAAATGACAAGCTGCGTCTTAAATGAGCACGCTTCAGTGTTTTATGTGCATTCTACACCTGCTTATTCCAACTTGCGTGCTGCTGGGAGGCTGCAGCTTATCCCAGCCACCCCTTGGTGAGAGCAGCACCTTACTCTGATTGCAATAATATTCAGATATTCTTTTGACATGATCAGAATACAGGATGCACCATTTATTTTCATGTCTACATTATACAGAGTGAGAATAATAATTGTCTAATTAATGAGTCATGCCCAGCTCACTTCCTGGGAAGTGACTGCAACATTTGTGCCCATCCAAAGCCCTTATTTAACAAAGCTTTAGTGCCCCCCCCCCCCCCACCCCCTCCCCCGCCTCTTCGGTTCTGCACCTCTGCTGCCACACTACGTGACAGAAACAAGCAAGCCCATCTATGAAAACATGTCCGAAATAAGAGAGTGGGAAAAAAAATGAGGGTAGAGCCGCTAAAGCAGCAGCATGTGTTGGCAGATGAAGTAGTAGGATGGAATATAGCTTTTGAACTGTAAACAAGCCTACACAAAAATCACAGCGCTGTGCACAGCTTCTTCTGACAATAAATCTTTTCCACACTCAGATGATCAGAAAAGTCTGTTTGCATGGCAGTGTGACAATCAGAGTAAGATCTTAATCCGGTGGTTATCACAAAAAGCTGAGCATGTGGCCACTGTCAGGGAACAGATTAACATTGACTACATTTATTTGTGCACTTTCTGCGATGATAGATTTTAAAAAAAATCTGCCAAGTAAATTGTGAACATTGAAACAGGTGCAGTGACTTTATTTTGAGTTTATTTGACTGTTAAAAGATTAGATACCTGTAACTGGCGCCTCAATGTCTAAAATAGTTTTCTCCTGACGCAGGATAGCCGCTCCCTCGTTGACAATCCGAAGGGCCACGGCTTCCTCAACACGGCCCTCTTTGGTCAGATGGGCCTTCAGGAGATCCACACGTGGTTTGCCTTCGCAGTCAAAGACTTCCTTCATTGTAAGGCGGTGGCTCAAGGGGAAGGGGACAGCTAAGGAGGACGAAAACAGGCATTTAATGACATCTAAGCACTGGAAATGTTAAAGAAATGCCATCCATTGTTAAGACCATAAAAAATCTTATTCTTCAGAGTGTTTCTGCAAGACTGGTGAAATCTCTCCAAATGGCTTATAACTGGTGTACATTATTCATTAGCAGAGCTCCCATTTAAAAACAACGATCTCAGTGCACACGTAGAGTTTTGTCATTTCTAAAACTGCATGAAAGATTTAGGTAACGTTCACTCTGCCTGGATCACTGAAGCCTGTGGCCATTAAAATGCACCAGTCACCACCCTCCAGACAGCCTGTGAAACTGTGAAATCTAACCACCGATCATTAGTCTTGTGGTGGCAGTGAAGGTTGTTTTTTTCCCCTTTAAATCTGGTGCTGATCTCTGCACGCTGTGACTACCAGCTTTCTGGGAATGTGAACTGTCGTTAATCTAGAGATCATCTGGCTTAACACAGAGACCTTTTACGAAGTGTCTGAGCCGTATATGGAAAGAAAATGAAGTTAGATGACGTCCAGTTGCAAATAATCCGACATATAAAAGTGAAACACACACACACATACAACACAGTGGTACATTTCAATGTGAGGGTATGCTCGCCAAATTTGTGCAGTGTATAGAACAAACAACAGTGCCTAATTAAAGAAGAGTCTTAGAGCTTATGCTTAAACTGTACATGATCAAGACACTCTTTAATAATGAATGCTACACCAGAGAAATCTCAAAGTCACTGCTCCTGGGATAATAAGGCAAGCCCCACAGAGTGTAGTTAATGGGACCAAAATTTTTCACAGTGTGTATTTGGGATGGCGATGTGTGCTTTGACACTTAACCGACAAGTACAAACTCTGTTCTGTCAGTACAGAGAGAAAGTAAATGAATCTACTCGGTATAATAACACTGACTCAAAAGTAGCGTACATTTACATAAAAAGGTGAAGCAGTGTCTCTTGACGGATGGAAAACGATTTAAAATAACATGTTGATAAATGGTGCTGTGGGTGCTTCATCGTGCCTCTAAGTATGTGAGAGTAGGCCATGAATAATCATTTAAAGCTTTAATCTTTATAGTTTCAGCAAATTACTAAATGTATGGAAGAAAACTGTCGGTACTAGTCACATTCATTATATAAAATGATAGAGATATTGGGTTTTTTGAGGCAGCGTGGTTCAGAAAATCATCAAATCTCTGAGCAACACTTTCCGTGGTATATGTTGCAGTTGTCTCTATGTGTGACATCTGAGTGGCAATTTGACGGGTTTGATTTTGTGAAAAGTTATATTTTACAGAATTATCATGTGAGAAATGCATAGACGTATTCTGTTGGTTTGTGAATCGACGGCTATATGAAGCTGCACGCTTTTTATGAACATTTTTGTACTACTAATACTGTGACTGGTGATCTTTGATCTCATGTACATAACATTTTGCCGGCGTGTCTATTGCGATGAAAATCCATCTTTAATTCGTCTTTACCTGAATAAGTTCAGCTGGTTATTGGGGTTCAGATCGTTGCTTGAAATATGTTTCAGCCAAGAATGGCATAAGATGCTCAGCAAAGGCAAGTGTGTCTCTTCTTGTATCTGTCCAATATTAAAGTTGCAAGTGCTGACAGTCACTGTTATTATTTTTGGGTCTCTTATTATATTATTTTGGGCCAGCACCTGCATGGTGAGCTTGCCGATTCTCTTGTTTAATTTGCTTTGCGACCAGTTCACACGCAACGGGGGGTTGTTAAATCATCAGACAACAACCACTGTCAGAGCAGACCCTCCCCATGTTTTCCTCCAACCATAAGAAAAGGGCTCTAACTGGACTGTAAGAGCTTGATTCCTATCTAAAAATGTGTTTTTTCTGTCTCAAAGCAGAAGACACTGAGTTTTAGGGTCCAATTTAGTTAAATTTGAATTGGGAAAATGTAACATTACTATGATTCATTAAGAGTGACTAATTCAATGGGTGTTTGTAACCTCTACATTTCAGAATAGACTTTGATAGTAATAAATAAAAGAAACATTCCAGATTCTGCATAACAGATTATTTCAAAGGAACAGGAATATGTTGACATGAAGGCGACATACAAGTAAAGCACCCTGATATGGATGTAGTTCAGAGATGAAAAACTGACTTCTGCTCAGCACCCGAGCTCAGTTGAACTATGAAATACTGTATGTTGCCGGGCAACAGCAGCAGCAGCAGCAGCTGAGTGCTGGAGTACAGCCAGTGGCGCCACAGAAAACTGCAATTTGCATTGAAGGTTCACATAGATACAGTACTGTGTTAGACATACAGTTGACATGTCAGATTTTTTTAAATCACACTCAGTGGGATCCGTTAACAGTTAACACTCTGCAGGGTTGAAAAAATAACCATGCGTTGTGGGTTTATGCTGCTAAGGAGCAGCCCCGGGTCCTGTCCTGTCAGTATCCCCTGACAGGACTAACTATAAGCAGGAGGAGCACGTATAGTACACATACCCTGGTGTTAGGCTTTTAATATCCAGCCATGAGTATACTCTCTGTGCCTCTAACTGCAGAGTCTGCTTTGTTAGATATTTGAGGCACTACTGTGTAAACATCCTAACTATTGTCAACGGTAAGATTCTGTAAAGCCAAGACTGTTCTGTCAAACCTTTCTATTTATGCAGCAGGACGTGAACTGTCACAAAACGTGTGGAGTGTTTGCACATGAGGGAATGAGTGACTGACACATGGCCTGACAGATTATGTCTCAGGGTAAAGAACGATGGTGCGCAGGTGGACTTATGGCCTCATGCTTCTCGATGCTCACAGCACAGCCCTGACAGCATTGTGGAAAACAAACTGCATTGGCCAGCAGATACTGTACCTTTTTTTTGTGCTCTGTCAGGTTAAAACGGTGTGCTGTGGTTTAGGTTAAAACTTATACAAGAATAAAAATAGATCGGAGTAGCTTGTGGTGTCACTTCTCAGTATGTGCTCTGTACTGAGTAACGGCGGGATGTGAGCGTGGTACCATCAAAATCACCACTACCTTGATAGCTTTCTTTGATCACCTGATGGCTTCATGTTACTGTTTTTTAGACTATTTTTTCACTTCTCAGCACTCTGGGGGATGTTAAAAAGACTTGGCTTTTCAAAGTAGAGTACAAGAATAGGAGAGCAGATGAAAGGGACAAAAAGAATACGCATATACCTGTCACGCAATTATGAACTACATTAGCATAAACAGGAGCACCTGGCAAAGAAGATAAATGAGCATTTGGAGAATTGATTACCGTTTTCCTGCAGTGAAAGAGAGGGGAAAAACGAAAATTCAAGTCAGAAGTCCTCCATCTAACAAGGTTTTTTGCACACATAGCCTGAAACTAAGTTAGTAGGATAAATGTAACAAATACATAACACTGTGAGGGTTTCAAACTCCTGAATGCTCGGTATTACATGATCATGTTACAAAAGCAAGAAAGTGAGTCAGAATTCTTGGCTGTGTTGGCTGTGCTGATGTGAACCTTCTGTTTGACATATTTTTGAATCCCAGGTTGAAGCTCGGCCAAGAAAAAAAACACACAATCATTTTGTTTTGAGTAGAAATCCTGACAAGTGCTAATACCAAGATTCTTTGTGCAAAGAAGCAATTGAGAGCCCAGGATAGTTTATATGATAATGCTATGGTACCTGTACAGGGCAGCGCTATAGCAATGTGGTAATGTGATAAGATACCCATAGAAAAAATGGGCTTTAGCATGCTGACTGATGGGATCTGTCACTCTGATATATCTGTTTGTAGAAGAAATATAAGATGTGCTCTGATCTCTTTCATCACACTGACAAGCACTGACAGATTATAAGGGTGTCTAAGAGGAACGTGTCCTATTTGCTGATATCGTAGATAGATCGTTTTTAAGAGTTCTGACTCTGGCAAATAAAGTTCAATCAATTATGGGAATTTGAATGTAACGTGCCTGCAATTTTTGTCACCTAAAAGTATCAGACAATGGTGAATCAGTTAGAGGTTCTTTAACTCTGGAGCCTAAAAAAGGACAAAGTTGTTAATGCTGACTGAGCTGTTGGGCCATTATGATAATACACTGTATTCCGACCGTGCTGTGTGAGCTGATCCATGATCACACTGATCTGGGATGAGTGAGTTATGGCAACTGTGAGCACTTCATCATCCTTCATTGATCAATTCCTTATAGACCTTTTTTGTAATCAAATTAAAACCGGCCTCACTCCTGCTAAAGTGTACCCTATTAAAAGTGAATCCCATGCCCTCTTCCTCCTCCTCTGGCCCCGTCAAAGCCTGTGAAATCCTGCTGCATCACTGCTCCAGCATCTAACACAAAGCTAGGCAATTCAGCTTTTCCTTCCTCCTCACTTCTCATGCCCACTGGAGCCTGAGCCAAGATACAGTCGCATCGACCCAAACAAGATTAAAACACGGGCACATCGGTACAATTCAATCATTTCGCCGTCTGCCCGCACACTGCTGCTGCCGCTTGGCTTTGTGTCCCTTTCTCCGTGGGGGCTGTGCAGCAGAGAAAAACTGGATTGTTTATCAACATCAAAGCTTCAGGTACCCACTATCATCACCGCGCATTCAACTTGATGTCCATGTATTCGCCGTCAACGCAGACGGTACGACGAAGGCCACGTCCCGACAGGCTGCAACACTCGATATCTTATGTAATACAGCCGTAACCGAGCGGGAAATGTAGGCTAACTTACATTTTACCACCCGATCGGTGGGGTTTAAGACGATGTCAGCGTTAGACATCTTCATGGGCAGTTGCTGTCCTCGAGGCTGAAGCGTTGGTCTCTCCCTCTCCCTTTTGGATCGGCTCTCGGTTTGGCTATTTCTTGTCGAAATGCGACTGATGCTGTGGCATCACTCAGATGATGCGCCCCCTCCGTGCGTCGGTGCTGCGCCCGGGTAGAAGTGCTGCTCCCCAGGCAGGGATGGATGCTGGCTGCTGGATGCTGGAGGAGCTGCTTCTGCTGCGCTAAGCTGTTAATGTGGGGGAGGATGAGAGAGAGAGAGGGAGGGAGGGAGAGGGAGGAAGAGAGAAAGAGAGAGAGAGAGGAGGGAGGGGGGGTGTTCTATCCCGACATGGCGGTGGAGGGAACTCCCACGCAAATGTTTCACGGGACTGCCTGATGCTGCCATCAGATGGAGGCAGAGTTGGGGTTACCCCCACTGCACGCACCACAGTGGGGGCTGCGCCATCATCTGCTATTCTGGAAATTTGGTTACGCCCAAAGAGGAGAGCGTATGAGCCACCGTTTTGGGCATGCTAATGTTGACGGCGATCACAGTTACAGATGGACGATTTTCAATCGTCCGCACGCGCACCTGCACGCGAACATTTGACGCTGTACGTTGTTTGCAAAGGAATTTCACTTGGTGGCGACAAACGAGCAGGTTTTATATACGTCGTATTTTACCAGGACAGTGTTCTGATACCAGCAACGCAACGATGGACCCAGTGTGTTATTTTTCTGCGTGAAATGGAAAGATCACTTAATGCATTTTGGGGTGACGTGATGATGTGCCAGTTTGGGCATGTCACAAACACAAAACCCGGATTTACACTGACTTTGAAAAAATGTCTCGCTAACAACACAAACTTGAAGTTCCAAACAACCTAATGCCTTCCCTCGTCCACTGATAACTCTTAATCCATCTTTAAGATCCACCCAGTGAGGTGCAGTTACTCTGACCTCATAGATGATCTTGTGAGTCATGTTACCATTTGTCTTTATGGATCAGCATCCCAAAGTCTAACTTATTGACCTCATTGAGTTTGGCCTAACTCATTAACGATTATAAAAATATAATCTATATAATAATAACTGTTTTTTCAGCTATAGGTAAACACAAAACTACGATAAAACGTCACTTTATGATTGGATCTGGAACCATATGTGCACTGTCTTTATGAAATATAATGATCCAAACAGCATTTATAAACTTTTGCATTGTGTGGAGCCACTGCTTCAATGATCTTCATCCCCATTTTCCTTTCATTATTTAAACATGTCCTCTTCAAAAGAACTCACTTGGCTGGGTTGATGGAGACTGTGTTATATTTGGTATAGGTATTCCATATATGCCCTACCTTTCTACATCTTACTCTCTTTTACAACATCCTCTGGGGCCGTTTGGCATGACCTGCACCTGGGGTCTTGTTCGGTAAAGTAGACCCCAGGCTCTGTAGGTCATCTGTGTTGATGACTTGGGTTTTTTTCTTTCAATTTAGCTGATTCCCCAGGATCTACCTTACTCTTTCCGCTGTGGCTGACTTCCATATGGCCTTCTCATCATTGCCATTTGCCTTTTGGATCCCATGGTATTTGGAGCCATCCTCAACATCTGCTTTCATGCCCCCTCATTTATCCCCTTCAGCTGTGATCAACTTGCCTCTGTTTGATGTAATTCGGTTTATTTGTCCAGTGTAGAAGACATACCGATGCCCTTGCTAGGCCTCCAAAGGAGGCACATCAGTGGTCCAATGTCTTACTCAGCATACAGCTTCCTCACATCCTCATAAAGGTTGATGACTGACAGCGCCTCCACTTCAGAACCAGCATCCACAGCCATCATTGTTATGTGGTTGAGACAGTGAGGATGGAGCTCCTGCCAACATGCTGAAGTTGATATCAACTTGTCCAACTGGCTTGGGATGGGCCTAAAGGGATGTCCTGCACAGTCTTGATGAAGAGTGTCATTGTTTTTTTAGTGCGGAGTCTCAAGCTTTCCAGTATGTAAGTGTGCAGAATTGAGTTGTAGGTTACATGTAGTTAATTTAGGTGATGCAACAGTTTGGGATCTTAAAGACTACTGTACCCTTCTGGGGTTCGCCTATGTGCAATATATTTAATCTCCTATCCAATATGATGCCTGACAACAGCTTTTATGTTGCACGAGTGCAGTCCACCATTTAACCCATTTGAGACTCTTTCTTGGAATGTTTGCCACTGTGATGGTCTGCTTGCTGTTCTGAGACATGCTGTGTTCAGCTGTCAGATACACCAACTATGGAACATTAATATTATACCATGGACTTGTCCAATATTGGTGTCTAAGCATTGGTTGGGATGAGTGTACACTTTGGATGGGTCAGTGGAGAATCATAGCCACAATAGCCACACTCCGGATCAGTTGGAGACAAAAACAAACATGATGATGGTGGAGAGGATCTCTGTCTAAATTGGATGAGATGTATAGTTTGGCATATATTCACTTAGACTCTCTTTGAACAATTTGGTCATTTATGTTAGATACTTTTCTTATTTATTCCCTTATTATTATTTATTCCCGTGCAATACTAGATTACAATTAGATTTAGGTTGTTCACTTGTACATTGAAGTATTGAAAAACAATCAGCTGAATCTAGTTATTAGCAAAAGGAAATTATTTTCACATATTGACATGTCTGCACATCTGGAAAATTCTGAACTGAAATTAAATGGCCCAGTTAAGTGCTGGTTAACAGAGTTTGTGGAAGCACAAACACAAGATTTCCCCCCTGTACACGTGCAGTACTCAGATCTACCACTAGATGGCAACATCGACTTTATTTTAACTGCAGCAACAGCTGGCCCATTCCACAGCTGCTCTTCGGCTTATGAAGAAACTTCTTTATTTCAAAGTTTGATACATTATTTATTTACCAGTTCAAAAAATATCTAATCAGATTTAACTTTTGCTTTCATTTCCTCTTATTCCAAGAAAATAAAATAAAAAGTAGATATTAAGTCTGAGCATGTGATGGGTGGCAGCATAAGTGATAAATAACTAGAAATGGAACCAGTGCTGCAAAGGTGTACACATAGTGTGACTGACTAATGACATTTAAAAAAATCCATGGCACTTCAAAGACTCTGCTGACAGAAAAAAGTCATAGGTGGGCATGCAGTAGTTGCCAATGTTACAGGGAATGACGAATAAAAAAAATTAGAGAAACTGATGCTCCATGTTTAGAAAGGGCACCAAAATTATATTTATAATGTATCTTCCATTATATATTATACACATAACCAGCTGGATTTTCTTCCAAAAAAAATGCATTGCCCTCAAATGACAAACTATAGAAAATGGTGACTCTCAGAGCATTGACAAGGGACAAGGGCATTGTAGCCTATTTCTTCAGCGGCTATGACCTAGTGGCAGCCACATTTGCTTGCCAAACCTTCAAATACGTTTTTTGCTGGCATGCCGTCTTGGTACAATAAGAGGAGAAAAAAGGGACCACAGAAGGACCTACTCAAACACAGTTTACTGTCGTTTCTCCAGCTCTAAGCTTCCACATAATTGTCAAGCCACATAGTATTTGGTTCAGTTACATCACATAAAAAAGAACGTACTTTATAAATACAAAATCCGAAAGTATGAAGACATGGGTACACCAATGTGTGTTGACTTAATACACTGTCAGCCAGTCAGTTGTTACTGGCCTTACCTCCATATATAAAGCTATTTGAATGAGTTTTATAAAATGATGCACTTGTGGGCAAGACCCTGTCTTTAGATATTGGACTCGGATGAAATTTGGTATTAATAAACGAAATGTGTAGCAAGAAAAGAGAAAAACTCTCTACTATTTTGTTTCATAAGTTTCTTTACTGCCCACCTGCAGCCGGTTCTACCTTCTTTGACGCATTTTTCAAATGGACACTGTATATTCACAGTGCAACAAAAGCTGAAGTTTCCTCCTCCCTCTGGCTGCATGTTCATGGCAGCTGATTTAATACACGAAGCTGCAGCTCGCACAGACCAGTCTTATGGAAAAATGGGACATAGCACCTTATTTTTCATGGTTTGCCATGGGACTGGTTTCTAAACCACATCTCTACTCTGAGTCGGCTGCTACAATAATAGCACTGTGTTTACTTTGTCTGCATTAATGCATTGAGTCCTACATGAAACGATCTCAATTTGGGCTGCATGTTTGTTGGTGCTACATAAATTAAACTTTATTTTCAATTGAAACCACCCAAATTGCAGTCCTTTTAAATTGTTTTTTCTTATCAATGTGTAGCAATCAGTCTGCATTTATACAGCTTAACTTGGCCCTACTAGCTTTTGTTCAGTGTGTTTCTTAGTTGGCCATTCACACACTACGGGAGGCAGGCCTGACATGCCAGGTGCTCAGTTGCCATCAGGATCACGTTGGTGTTCAGTATCTTGCTCAGTGAAGCTACAAGAGAATCGAACTGCTAACCCTGTGATTGGTGGACAGCTCATGATATTATCTCAGCCACTGCCCACCTAAAGGGTCCCCGGTGTTAGCAGAGAGCCATAAAAGTGCTTTGGCATTATTTGGTGTCAGCTGGGGAGGCTATGCTTGGTATGTCTCAGATGACACGCTCGCTATAGCAAGAATATCAAAGTAAGAGGACATTATTCTGGTGTGCTCCAAGGCACAAATATACCGACCTGTACTTTCACAGCTCACTTACATTAACTGCTTACTCAACAGCTAAATGTACAGCAACCTAACTGTGTTTCTCTGTGGCAGCCACAGAGAAGCCAGAGAAGTATGTTTTTTCAAATTAGTGAATAGGGCAGGTGAAATACACAAGTTGTTAAGTGTTGTGGTCTCATTGGTTTTGGTGATAACTTTCAGGATGTGACCAAATGCAGGTCAGTATTTTATATCTGCTTGGATTTGGGCATTCATTTTTTCAAAACAGATTATTTTTTGGTTAGGCTACTTCTGACCGGTGAAGATTAATTGATAGATGCTACTTTTGTATCTGTGCATGAAGGGAAACATAAACATTATGTAGAGTTACTATTACCAGCCTTCCAGAAATAGATTGGTTGTTCTAAATTTGTTGCCGTGATTCTTTAGAAGTCCGCTGCACTTGCAGCATTCTACAGTATGAGGATAAATCTGATGTTTGGTGTCTCTCCCTGCTCCCTTCATCCCTTACATACCATTTTTTGGGCCATCTTGCGGGGTTTTCCTACAACGCTGGCCATGTGTGCAGCTGGGGATGGAGACCATGCAATGCTAATCCTCCTCCCCGGCTCAGGAAAGTACCCTGCCTCCCTGTGCAGAACGAAAACAACAAAGAGCTGAGTGTGGCTGCAGCCTCCGGGGTTCAGTGCACCCACCAGAACATGTTCAAGAGTCACAGCTTGCTGCTCCCTCCTACCCATCTATCCATGCATGACTCTCCTTCTCTCCCCTGCCTTCTCTCTTTGACCCTCTTTTCAACCTATGAAAGGCACATATGATTGCAGACGGCAAAGTAATATTCCTCCTTTTCCAGAGCTTAGATAGCAGACCTTAAAAGGTGGAGAGGGCTGCTTTGCGCATTATTACAAACGTGTAAAAGAATATGGTCCTTAGGTTTCACCCCAAGGGGGTAAGAAAGACATTGTCTAAACCCTTTAACAAACACACACAACTATTAAAAAAAAGGAAATGAAGTGCAAAGTATGACTACACAACTCGATAAGAACAACGGAGGGGATTCCTTCCTTTCATTATTTTCCTGAAAAAAATAGCTGATGTTAGCAAAAAAAATCAAGAGAAATATGGTCCTTAATTGACTGTCACTTTTTTTCTCCTTTTAAGAACGAATTATCAAATCACCCACAGACGGACGCTTGTTTTGGTAGCTCCTGCCAATCACTTCCGGTTGAGATGACGTCAGACCAGCTGGGTGGTGATATCAGAAAACACAGCGTGTTGGTAACAGCCACAGCAGAAAAGTCTCATGAAGTGACAGCCCTCTGGGAAAATGTAGTTTTCCTATCTGAAGGAGGAAGGTTTTTCATGTCATTGTACTCTAAAGCTGTGTATGTAAGCATAATGCTTCATTCTATTGAAAAATGTTTTAAATAGCACCTTTGGATTAGATTGTGAAACGACACACCCCATGGATGAAAGGTAGACATGCAAATATATGCAACCTGAACCCATTTTCTTTAATGATTTGGCCAAAATATCAGGATGACATGATACCATTTTCGCCCTGTAGATATTTAGAGGAGTTTCAATTAACAAACAGTATACTTAGGTATTTTAAAGATCATGAATTCCACAACCATCTTTTAAAATGTTCATACTCGCGATATTATTGTTCCATCTCCTGTTCGGTCACCTCTGCTGTTGTGGGAATAAAAGCAGACACGTAGTAAAACAACGTTGGGTAACAGACTGATTTATTTTAAGACGTGGTGTCGTCATAATCTTAAAGGCTTTTATATTCCTGAAATAACATTTTCTCTACGTGCGCTTTGAAACCAACTCCCGTGCGTAATTACGCATATGGTGGCTTTTTGACCTCTGTTTACGAAGTGAGTTTCATGTTTGTTAGAATGCATTTATTTGCAGGGGAGCTCGCTTGGCCACGGGCAGAGTTTGCTGAACACCACCCCCTCTTCTCTCTTTCTCTCTTCAGCTGCCGCGATATTTTCCAGCTCTGGAGCCTCAACCGCACAGCTCGATCGATTCGCATTGATTGTCCCTGACGAGCTGCTCCACTTTCTAGCCAATGTCAGCCAGTCTGCGATCGGGAAGGAGAGAAATGAAGGAAAATCTCTGCCGCCCTGGCGGTGTCATTTCCATACACTTGGGTTGGCCGCCTGCCAGCAGACAGGACAGTCGAAAGAAATGGAGTGGACTTTGGCTTTGAGCGAGAGGAGGAGGATTTTCGTCTGCTCTGCACGGTATCGTTTGTTCTGTATACACATTTGCCGATAATCTTGGTTCACTTGGATTAGACTTCCACCAACCAGCAGCATTTTTCGACGAAAAGGTCACTCTTAAAAGCATAAGTTAGTTTCAGACTAATGCGTTTACCCCACATCGCCTCTCACCGAGGCACTTTTGTGCCTTAAACTATTGGGATATTGTGTAAGAAAAACTTGAACGACCACTCCAACATTAATCCTACCAATGTTACGGCAAATAATGTTGTTTTGTTTAGCTATCCCCCCCATAGTTTAGTTTCGAACCAGCCCCTAAGCTGTCCTGAAATCAGACCGAGCCGCTCTCTCGCCGGGCGTGCGCCTCGCGCAAAAAAATCCAGTTCACTTTTTCCGCGAAGCTCCAAAAATCTATGAAATGTGTTTGCATGTTCCTCTCTGCAAGCGGGGATGTAGAGGTGGGATTGCAAGGACCGAGAAAGCTCGGGGAACCCACGCGTTCAGCCGCTGAGAAAGTACGCTATTCCAGAATAACTTACGGTAAAAGAAAAAAATATTCCCACAATTGTCATCAACAGCCAGAGACTCCGCCGGATTGTGTTTTCGGAGAAGAAGCCGCTTTTTCTGGCCCCTTTCCTATTTTTTTTTTGGTCACCATTCGGCAGGGCAGGCTGAGATACGGACCGCTCGGACTGTGGCTGCCCTCCCGTCTGCTCGGAACTGCTTTGGTAAGTTCTAATAAAACGGGCCCGTGTCTGCAAATATGCAGATACGCGGATGAGGAGGGAGGAGGCGTGGGACGTGAGGGAATCATACTTTGTTGAAGTCTGTTGAAAGTTGGGATGTCACCTTCATATAGGATCAAGTTGGATCGGGGTGCATCTGTGTATCCTGAAATGCGCGACAGCAGACCGTATGCTGGTACCGCAGACTGGCCAGTGGGTTCCACTCTGGACAAAAGCTTCCCTCCCGTGTTCAATTTAGTCTTTGTTGGAATAACACGTTTGTCGCTGACCGTCAGCATTTGCTGTTGTTTTCACGGTGCCGAAATGAAGATGTATTCCAAATTGCTCGTTTTTTAAACCCAGTAGTCTGGCCCCAGCATGGATCGGCACCACAGGACAAAAAGTCCAAGGGTGTGTTATTAATCAGGTGCTGATAAGGCGCTCGGAAGTTCACTCTTGCAGTTACTGGTCTTGCATTGTTTTTGACACAGTCTCATCGTAACGTAAACTTTTATTTTCGTGCCATCCCTGAAGATAAACTAAATGAATAAGGGTCTGTTACGCGACCTATAACAGACTCAAACAAAACCAAATAAGATTACACACATTTCAGGTTGTTTTGTATTCCGTTAGATCACCATTAGGAAGTTGCCAGGTAGCTTTTGACGCGCAACCCCACAGATTTATAGTCGCTCCCCTTCTGGCTATCCGCCACCTATAGCTGCTCCAAGTGCTCCATATGTATACGAAAGATCTGGATTCCCACTATGCACGGCATGATTGTTTCTCTCCCTCTTAACTTTTTTTTGTGTGTGTGTGGAGCCTACATAGTCTAATTAGGGTCAAGAAGGCGCAGCGGGTTATGGACGCAGGATAAAGGCTGGGATCTAATTATTATTACCAGGGCTTTCTAACCTCCTCTCTGTCTGTGCGTGTGCGCGCGTCAGTCGATTAGAGGTTGAGGGGGGGTGGGGGGGGGACGCTGAACGGGGAGCTCACCCCAGACAAGTCCAAACTCTGCAGACAACGCGCCTGAGGTCTGCGCCGCTCCAACCCATGCGGACGCTATTCACGCGTCTCCTGAGGCGTCGTCAGCTGCTTCGGAACAAAAATGATTCACAACCGTGCAGCGGATCCGACAATGCGTTTCCCACCCTCGTTAAAATAAAAGGCTGTTACCTGGCACCTGCGCATGTAGTGACGTCAGTGACGGAAACTCATTCAGGACCGCTCTGGCGACTCACACATGGACGCGTGCGGTTTAAGAGGCAGTGGTTATTGTAAAAAAAAAACAAAATGTTCATGGCACCTTTTCCAGGGTTGACTTTTTCCATGGTGATTTGAGATCTGTGATTTCAATTAGCAGGAGAATTTAGTTATTGAATTATTCAGGAATACCGTTAGAAAGTGAGCATTGTCTTTTTAAAAAGATGTTAAAGGATTACATCTGCAAAACAAAAGATTAGACCTGAACCGGGTTTAAATGCTTCCTTTCTTTGCCTTTCCTCCATCAACTATTGACTGAACTAAAATCAATGACTGAGCTAACCAACCATTCATCCATCAGTCAGCTGTCACTGTATTTTGAGCTGGCATTCATTTGTGTACACACTTCAGTTTTTTTTCTTCAGATTTTGGCACCTAGACACAACAGCTGGTGTGGAATCAGACACGAAACATCAGTTGTCTGTTTGAGATAACAAACCTGTTGGCTTTAAAGCTATGTTAAGCTAAGAGCAGCATGTGAAAAGGCCTGTATGCAAGCGCCGCTGTGTGGACAACATGGACCTGTAGCAGTGCAGTTGTGGGTAACCTAATATTATTGTTGTATTTAAAAGTTTGTTAATTGTTGAATAAAGCCAGATTTTGTTTGTAGATGTTCTAAAAGACACCATTCTTCATGCAATATTAAAACAGAGTGGTAGCTAATGATACCCAGAAATCTTTGCTACACCTTTCTTTGACTCCCCATTATAATCAAACTTGTCTGGAAAATACATATATTTAGAATATATGTGTGTACTAAAAGGTCAAATGGAACAGATTTGGCATTTTTAAGAGGAATAGCTTGTGCATCTCCCATGCTTCCTAAAATTGATCAACTGATGGACATTATTCCATTATTCCATTATTCATAGTTTGTGACTATGAGAGAAGACATTGCTAAAGTAAAAGGTTAATTCACTCTGTAAGTTTTTTTGTTTTTGTTTCAGGCAATGTGCAGAAGTCACGCAAATGGAAAAACAAAACTCCCTGCACATAACGCTATGAGAACATGCTTCAGAAAGCAAACGAAAGCGAAAGATTAGACGGGGAAAGGTTTTAGGTCAAATTATTAAATCATTTTTTTGCTCAGGAAGGTTTCCACCTGAGTGAAAGGATTCAGGTGTCCGTATGACAACAGCTATAGGAGCAGGTTGAATCCCGTTACTGCTCTTGTTTTAGAACTTCTCCATTGCATTACACACTGGGACAGTCTTTATGAAAGAGAAGGAGGTTCAAATTTTGATCTGTTTACATCATGGGTGACGTGCCCCAGCACCATTGTTTTATGTTTTGAGAAACAAAGCGGTGATGCAATTTGGGATTCACATTGGACGCTGAGCAGGAGCATGAATGCGAGCATTTATTAGACTCATTCTAGAGTTTAAATGAGACGACGCAGCAAGAACAGTTACTGCGGGGCGCCCAGTGTTCTGTTAGCCGGCCACGTCTGGAGCAGCTGTAGTCTCAGCACAGCAGAACCACGCTGCACACAGGTGTGAGTGCAGTTCGCCTCACCTCCGTCGCTCTCTTGTCCTTAGTAGGTGAGGGGAAGATTTTACATATTTCCCTCACCTCCTGTTGTTTTTTTTTATCCAACAGAACATTGTTCCGAACAGCACAAAAGAAGAGGCAACAAGACTGTTTCTGTTCTGATCTGCGCATGCTGTTTTTTCATTTGCATGTGTTTGTGTTGTTTGATTTTGTGATGTCCCATTCTGGTCAGTACTTTGGAAAAAAAAACTCTTTTTCAAGTTTCTTCTTTTGATTTTGGCACTTGGTCACACAGATACAGATTATATCATTTGTTTGGATGGCTATTTAAAAAGATGAAGGCTGAATTTACATGTAAATGTACTAATGTATGCGCAGCACGTGGAAGTGAACAGAATAAATATAAGGGAGTGGGACAGGACTGGAGACTGTCTGAAGCTCAATTAACGTGCCACCTGCCACCCTAAAAAAGTTGT
Organism: Menidia beryllina; assembly: GCA_013363375.1. NCBI lineage: Eukaryota > Metazoa > Chordata > Actinopteri > Atheriniformes > Atherinopsidae > Menidia > Menidia beryllina. The sequence continues at coordinate 6,599,934 of JABUIW010000024.1, forward strand.
TAGGGAGGATTGAAAAGTTGCTAAATGTAGCTACAAAGTTGCTAATTGGAAATGGTAAGGTGTGCATCATTTTTGATACCTGAAGAATGGAAATTTAGTAACTATCTGCTAAACAAAAAGCATTTCCCAAACTAAGTTTCCTGTTGTGGTCAAGAAGTAAGCTTTATTAGCTCACCTCTCTCAAGTTATTACTGGCTCCCAGCACAAAAGGCTGATAAATATCAATAGCATTTCATTGCAACTAGTTGGAAGAAAAATGCCATTTTTTGCCAAGTGCCACTTTTAAAGGTTTCCTCAATTTGAGGAAATTCCAGGTTTTGACTAAAACAAGTTTCTTTAGAGATGTTCTTTTCAGTTTTGCATTCTTTAAAGTTTGAATAAGATTGGTACGGCTACTCAGTGACACAGCAGCTTAATTGTTGGGAAACACAGACACCATCCCACCAAGACATGAAAAGTGGGCCCAGTCCACGTCTGGGTTTTCACAGAATACCAACAGCATTTACAACCGCATTTAGGGCTTTTTATTTCAACCCACCCCCATTTGGTCCAAAACATTTAATGATTTTTTTTTAACCATTAACGGTAAATTAATCACCCTGTGCTCAAATAAGCTTTCATGAAAGTGCAGAGAAACTGTGGCTGTAATGATGACAAGGCTTCAAAGAAAAGCTAAAAAATGACACTGCCTCACAGTGGCAGTTTGCCTCCTGCAATTTGAGTTTACTTGAACGGGAGACCACCAATTATATCTGTGGATGCTTTGATTACAGGTTATCAGGATAGGCCAGGGTTCTAAAATCTCCCGCTGAGCTCTGTCGTACGTCTTCTAAAAATGCATCATTCATGTAGTTGCTTGATCACATTTGTCTTTTAGACCATTTATACCCTGGTCTTTATCTCCGGCCACTAATCCCGCGCAACACGTTGCGTCGAGATAGAGAAAAATCAACAAGGGAGACCTGGGAAAAAAATCCAGCACAGCTGGTATTTATACCTGTCTTTATGTGCAGGCAGCATAACAGAAATGTGACTTTTGTCAGCTTTGATATGCGGCGGCTAACGAAAACCACTTGTCAGGCTCATTCACAAAACCTTTGGCGGAAAGCTTTCTTTTTCAGCCGGTGCATTCAGTCCGTATGCAGCGGGTAATTAGATGAACATGTTTACAGAAGGAAACGTCACTTGTTGTTTTTCAGCAGAGTGAGTTGCTGTTCTGCATGAAGAGACGGTTCACATGGGGACATAAAGCCTCTCTCTGAGCGAGGTGGCGAGGGTGTCATAGGGAGGAAGTGGAAGAGAGTGATTAGCGAAAGACTGGATGCCATGCTCAGAGTTTGTGATGATAGAGACAGTGTGATGGATAGAGCAGATGTGCATAGACACAGCTCTTGAGGATTGATGTGAGGCTTAAATACCACACATGCCCCAGCTATAGATTTTCACAGAGTAGAGAATTTGTCGTAACTGATAAAATTCAGAAACGTGAGAAACACAAATCGGGGCACAGCTTTGTAATGTCAGACTGCTTTCTTTAATTGTTGTGATATTGCTTTTTCAATTTTGCTCAGCAGCAATATTTTGATGTGAAGATAGCAACAACATAATAGTCATTTTCAGTGAAAGGTGTGAGTTTTAAGTCTTAGGAGAGCAGCCGTTGATCATAAAACTTGCCCAATATTTGATTTTAGATTTTGCTAAGTAGGTTATCGGCCTTTTTTTCTTTCTTTTTCCGTTTAGTCACTCTTGGTTAGGCTTTAGAAAATGCCTGGCTCAGTCATTTCTTTAAGATAACTGTGAGTGCTACCCTCCCAGTTGAAATGGAGCCCCCATATTCAACATATAAAGGTAATCTCACAGATTACAGATTGTCATTACAACTTGGTTAAATTTTGTCTGTTTTCCTGATGTTACTATGGGGAAATTGTCACATCAATGCGGTCCGCATTAAAAAAAACACTTAGAGGATCAACAAAAATTAAAATGATGTTATCCGGATTATTTTAAAGGGGTGTATTTAATCCCCAACTATAATTTTGATAACATCCAGAATCCATTAAAAGGTTTGATGGTTTTGCATGATTGGCACAAAAAACAAACAGTAACTCAACTTGAAATATTTGATAAATTTTTTTAACTTGAAAAGAAGAATCCAAGTCAGATGTACTGTTTACTTTTGCATTTTTCCCAAAGTCTTTAGTTCAATGATCTTTAAAAGCTAAATGTAAAATAGTTACACTGTATAATTACAAAATGGCCATGTGCATTAAAATAAATTAAACAGCCATAGAAGGTAAAACTTGTGGTTAGTACACGCCTAGAAAGTATTTTCCTGGTGATCGTCATGTTTTCGTAAACCAAACTAAGTAGATTCTTTTCCCCTGAAAGAAAAAAGCAACTAAAAACCAAAAAAGTGTGACGATGATTGATGATATGAAACGTAATTACAGGACTCTTAAGGCTTCTGTTACTAATTCATGTTTTTTTTAATCATTCCATCGCCCAGACATGGACATTGCTGGCCAATAAAAGATGCTGATTTCAATAACTATTCTGCATGCTGAAAAAACATGTCGGGTTCTGACCGGGCAGTATGTTATGACTTAGAAGTGAGAATGTGTGAGATAAAAGTGTCTCAGTAAAGGATTAAAAGTTACAACTATGGATCTCAAAGGAGTGATAATCTAAAACTATTGCTCACCTAAAAACTTGTGTTAATTTGACTAAACTTCAATATTTTACAAAGGAAAAAAAGAAATGCAAATGTTCCTGCAGCATCGTTTTAGCTCTGGTGTCAGGGGCCTGAAGCAAAGAAAGTCAGAAACACCCCTATGAAGTGCCGAGTGACATGAGTGTCATCAAAATTCATTTGGAAGTTTATCTGTGTTTTGAAACCCCCCGTGTCAGCGCCAGGTCAGCTGTTCTTTGCGAGTGGGATAATGGTGGTCTGCTTGAATCGCTGTGCTACAGGTCATTAGTCACACCGTGAAAGCTGGTTCTTATGAGCTGCTGTTTGTTTCCAACTATAGATAATGAGGCAGTTTATTAATTATGCAGGATACTTGAGTCTTTTTGGCATATTTACTCAAAGCATACATGAATTGGTTGGTGTTTTACATTATCATTAGCCAACAAATGATTTACTAAACTATTCAGATTTAGTTTAATCGTAGCCAGTGTCCTGCAGACCATGTATATCATTACATTTCCAAAGATCAACATTTAGGACTGACCACTAAGTGGATCATTTCTTGTTTCCAGGATCCCAAAAAACCCACAAAGCTCCCATGAATCACTTTGATGGTTCCCAGTGCTCTTCAGCCACAGTGGAGCACAGATGCTCTTAGCATTGAGAGGCATTTGGGAAACCGGACCCTGGTCAGTGCAGTAGTGGGAGAAACTGAAACTATGGGGCTGAGGGGCTGCGGAGCTGGCTCTGCTTCGCTGGCGCCACATCCCTCTGAGCTGGTGAGAATGTGGGGGCTGTGCTTTTGCCTTTGAAGCTTTACCTCCCACTAATTCTGGCCTTCCAATTTCCACACACCGCACAGACACCCCCTTCCATCCTCTTCCCCTCCCTTTCCCTTTGTTTCCCTTATAAGGACATGCCCGGTCATTTCCTCGGCTTTTCTGTGGGAGGTGGTGTGCTTGTTTGTGAACACGGACAGGTCAGAAGAATGGCATAGTTTTTCTTTTCACAGCGGTCACGGGAATCTTCTGCTCCATGCACACGTCTCTGTCCTCAGGAGTCACTGACTCAGAGCCCCCTGAGCCCTTCCCATCGTCCAAAGGACCTCACGTAATGTAACGTTTTTCCAAATTAATGTCCTCCGTAAAACTAAAAACAATATTGATCCGACTGTTCGAAAAAGCCCCGTGAATATATCGGGGAGGCAAATCCAAAGGCCAGTTTGAGGGTTTTCAGCAGGCTTCACCGGTTGCTTCTAAAAAGGGAGATATTTTTCTGTTTTTAACATCAGTCAGCAAGACTGTAACGAACTGACTGTCAACAAATGCAACATTTTCTGAGTGCATTTAACTGCGACCCTGTCAAAGCACTTTGACTGATGCCATATTAAGTTATTCCCAAAAGAAAGTTCAACAGGTTTAAAAGGTTCATTTTCAAAGTTAGTGTCCAAACTTTCTTAACCTCAAAATATTTTTTGTAGATGGAGCTTGATAGTCTTCGGGGAGAATGCAAAGCAAGCGTCCCTTCACTTGTAATCCATTTTCATTTACAGAGAGAAATTTCTGTCCTCTGTACGACTTAATTCATTACATTTTATTATATTTAAATAGCAGGGATTTGGCTCGCTGCTTTGTAATTTTCTTGCCAACGAATCAGGGAAGCTGTGGGGTGTTTCTTCATGGTTTTGGAGTGAGTAGAGTTTGATTAGTGGATTGTTTTGTTAGGAAAGAAATTAGAGGTATTATGAAAACTGATTTTCTAAGGCTGCATGTGAAGTGAATACTGGCAGAGCTTTGTCGGTGTTCCTCTCTTTAATTAAACAGGTTGAGCATTTAAAGATGATTCATTACAGGTTAATTCATTTAGCCTTTTTTGCCATTTTTTAAAATAATTATTCTTATTAGATTAACTTATCACACAGAAGCTGGTTCCAACTGAAACAAAGTTTGTTTGCTTTTTTGCTGATTGCTGGTATTCAAAGGCCTGGAAAGTTTTCAGACCAAAACACAGAGAAAATGTATTGATGGGTAATTTTTTAAGTCAAATGCTGTGTCAGGAGCAGCATGTTGGGATTGTCAGCTGCCAACACTCCTTATGAAGTGATTCAGATCATTAGTCTGAACTTTTCAAGTTGCCATGACTAATGAAAATTATAACCTAAACTATTTCCACATGTGATTGTATTTAGTTTTCAACCTGGTCCTCTTTGCAACTGTATTAAGCTTCAAGTTGCTTTTCCACTTATTGGCTGCCTGGTCTGCACTGTTTTTCGTTCATTGTCTTCATTTTATTAGTGATGTTCTTTAGCCACACAGTTCAGTATGTTAGCAAAAATGTATCAATGTACATGATTCTTCAGCATCGAACAGCAAAGTAGCACACGTCAAATAATCATCTATTAGAAGCAAAGGGGAAACAATCAATATAGTGTATATGAAAATTGAATGAATTAGTTAATTATTTATTATTGTAAATCATTTTCTGTTTAAAAAAAAGATCAAATCATTATTAGTGTGTAATGTACACTCTTCTGTTCTCTCCTTGTGTGAAGTCTCCCGATGGCCCTAAAATCAAGGCGGATGAGGGCTGAGCTGTAGTGAGGGCAGAAGGCTTCGGGGGCCTGCCTGTCATTGGCCGGCTGATTGGTCCATTTAGGTGAGGTACCACTCTCACCGGGGCGAGGAACGGACCGACAAAGAGCTCTACCCCGCTCACCCCCTGCCCCCTTTCCACCCTTACCCCCCAACCCAGGCACGTACGCTCTGGACCATGTCTAGCAGGCTGTCGGAGGGGGCTCAGACGGAGGACCTGGAGCGGAGTAGCTGCAAACAGGACTCTCCTGTCGTAGAACGCAGGAATCGCAGCGGCATCATCAGCGAGCCCCTCAGTAAGAGCCTTAAGAACTCTCGCACCCTCTCCCAGTACACAGCGGTCTCCTCCGCCACGACCAATGGACACACGGGTAGCAGCGCGACGAAGAGCCACTCGGCTAAACCGCAGCCGCCCCCGCCGCCCCAGCCCACGGTCTCTGCACTGACCGCAGCAAAGCTGGACCGGACCCTAGAACAGGTTCTGGAGGGACAGAATGGTTTGCTGCACTTTGCACAGGCAGCAGCGCTGTTAAAGAGAGCTGGCATGGAGCACATGCTCCTGCCCGGGGGCATGGGAATGGGGGTTGGCGGTGGAGACGCAGGCTCGGGGGCGAGCGACTTGGAGGGTACGTCTGTCACGGATGCCGTAGGTGGCCCTGTCGACTTCCCATATGGAGTAGGAGGTGGCTTCCCCTTCAACCCGGGGCTTTTCATCATGACGCCGGCTGGAGTGTTTCTGGCGGACAGCGCACTGCACATGGCCGGCCTGGCCGAGTACCCCGCACAGAGCGAGCTGGCCTCCGCTATCAACTCCGGTAAAAAGAAACGAAAACGCTGTGGCATGTGCCCGCCGTGCCGACGGCGGATTAACTGCGAGCAGTGCAGCAGCTGCCGAAACAGAAAGACAGGCCACCAGATCTGCAAGTTTCGCAAATGTGAGGAGCTGAAGAAGAAGCCCTCTGCTGCTCTGGAGGTAAGAGGGTGGTGGTAGTTAAATGCTGTTACTTTCTTCATTATTGTCTGCTGTTTAAAAAAAAACAACACATTTATTGTTTTTAGCCATCCCAAAAGCTCCAAGTGGAAAACAATACATCCCACATGAGACTTGACATTTGGAGTTGATCCAAAAGAACCATCATAAAAGTTTGAACTTGATCAAATGTCAGGAAAAGAACAAGTATGGGCACGGAATGTCTATTTTCTTGAACAAAATAGTTTTTCTCTGTTTCTTTTTTGGTGGGATGATCTCACAGGGGAACGGCAGGTTGTGAGGAGTGTAGTGGTTGTGTTCAGGGTCGGTATTCTCGATGCAGGCTCTTTAATCTGAATGGGCTGACCACACAAATACCATGGCTACAACTTTTAACAGGAATCCTCATTTAACTGCACAACACAGGGTCATAGTTTTTCAAAATGAAACGCTCATTCAAATATTTCCTGCACGTCCTCCTTGTGCCTGCTTTTGCGGAGGAAATGTAAATAAAATAGTCTTGTGTGGAGGTAGAGTGGCAGTAATTGCAAATGTGATTGTGAATATGTGTACAGTATGTGCTTGCATGTCAGTATACATGTGTGGGTATGTTTGTGTGCATGTAATGAGGACCATCTGGCTACAGAGCATCATCTGGAGCACCAGGTGTCAGTGTGGCACATGCACCCCCCTTCCCCTTTTTTGCTGCCCCTGTCCTTCTCCCCCTGTGACAGTTCTGCTCATCTAAATGGCCCTCCACACTTCCTGTCTGTTACCCTCCATCACACTCAGTGGCCTAACAAACCCTGGCTGTGGTGACAGAATGACCAATCATGAAATCAATCTCAGCAGATGTTCCATCTAAAAGGAAACAAACTTCTATGGATAATGGTGTCATTTTGCCATTGCATAATGAATTGACGGACGTGTAACATTGCGTGAGCATAAAACAGTGCAGGGGCCGCTGGTGTAGTTGACACAAACAGGATCCATGCCTCAAACTGCTAATGGCTTTACTACCATCTCTTTCGGACGTTGATTGGGAGTGACAGCTTGGCCTCATGCTCACAAGCTGAAAGGTTAGTTGTGCAGTTGGGCTGATTTGGGCCGTCCATTATGAAATGCTCCTCAGTGGATTGTGTGTTTATTAGATGCATTTAAGTGAGTTTTTTGTGTCAGCGTGTGATGTTTATTAAGATATTAGGTGTGTAATAAGCACAGCTCAGCTTCATATACCGATGTTCATGGAGGCCTTTAGTTCTTCCTGTAATTGATTGCGGATGGTTGACTTGAGAAGGTTGACTTTTTAATTGATGAATGTCATTTTTGACATTAACATTTATTGCTATAGTATTGCAAAGGATCTTAAGAAATCGCTTCTCAAATTCAAACTGAGAGCTCTCATTTTTGTGCCTCAGCCCAATGAAACCTTGAGCTCACTGTTTTCACACCACATCCACAGGAATATTTTCCGTTGCAGTAGGTGTATCAGATCAGATGATGATTCTGCTGTGGTGGGCAAATATTTGGCCACCCCCGGTCAAAAAGTTAAGTGAGGAAAAGATAACCCCATCTCTCAAAGGTTCACAGATAACACATTTTCTTAATACGTCATGCATTATAAAATTACTATTTTGTTTCTTAGAGTTCTAGAAAACAAAGCGTGTAAGTCCTAACTGAAGCAACATATCCAGGTAATAGCTGTAAATATTGTTGTGTCTTTTGGGCTATTTCTGGGCTTCTTCCCTGCAAAAGGTTTCCATTATATTAAGAATCTATGCATTTGTATGCAAATAGATAGGTTTGGAAAACCGCCTTTGAAAGCATGACAGAGTTATAGCAAAACTAAAAACCTACATGTTTCATCAGCGCAAAATGTTTTGACCAAACTTCATCAGTTTGCAAAGAATCGTTGCTTATTATGCATCATCATGCACAACTGAAAAATGTACCACCAATGCAGAATCTGATCAGTCATAAGGTGTCGTGCAGTTAGTGTTGGCTGTTTTCATTTTAGCTCGTCTTTCAGGAGTTTCCTTGTTTTTCTAGACTTCGGCTGTCATTTCTTTGTTATAACTCGCAGTGACACGATCAGTCAACACCTGACTTCAGAAACGGGTGGGCCAAGCAAGCCCTGGCCCTCACAGTGCATCAAAACAATATGTATATTGAGGCCAGAAATCTTATCTTAAGCTGCATTACTACAACTACTTCTCATCAATTAAAGTGATGCTCTCCACATATCTGTGGAACGATTTCCCTTTTTTTTCCTGTATGGCCTTGTGTGTAAATGTGGAACAGATTCAGCTGATATCATACGGTTTCTGCCATGCAAAGCTGTTGTTTAAAACCTTCTGACACAGCAAACTGGCCTTTGGTGAGCTTTTTCGTCTTAAGCGTTCCCAATAATTGCTCTTATTTGTTAACTTCCCTTGTTACCTAATAAAAAAAAAAAATGTGATTATTAATAGTAGATTTGTATGAGATCTATTTATGTTACTTTCTACTTACTGAGGTTATGCGACTATGACTCCTCCTGCATGGATGGACGGCGGATTATGTTAATAAGTGTAAACAGGAACATGAGAGTGAGAAGAGTGAAATCAAAAGTTTACTAATGATTTAAACATGCTGGGCGCTATTGTGGCTGCGTAAACAATAGTTATGCCTGTGAAAATGTAAAACTGAAGAAACTTCAACTGGCTAGAGGAGCCTGTGAGTTCTAACCATTTGGATATGGTTTAAGAAAGCATAGCATTTGCAAATCGTGGATGTTTGCATCGCCTGACCTTTTCTTAGCCTGATTGTGGACAAGATGGAGTCTCGCAAGCGGTTAGGGCCTGAGACTATGGATAAAGGCAAAGCTCAAATCTCACTGGATGCCTGAAGCTTAACAGAGTCCTTTTTATTTGTTTAAATTTTCAACACATGCCTGTTGTTAGAAATAATGTAAATAATAAATTAATCAATCATCGACTGACTTATTCGTAGAAATTCAAATGTAACCTAAACTTTTGCATGTCAGTATATATGTTGTTCTGAAGGACCGAAAATGTATGTTTTTACATATTTTTTTTAAATTTGCACTATAACTTTGGCAGTTCTTGTGGCAAAAGTCTGTAGACCCACAGGTCTAAATTTAAAAAAGAATTGTGCAGTAGTTTCCAAAAAAATCTACAGTGTACATATAGATGGTATTATTGCATAATCCTAGAGAAGAAATCTCAGGAATTTAAGTTGCACTAAACTAAAGGAGTTATTTTTCAGGGACCTCGGGGACTAATGAAGCCAGATTCTCAAGCTTGAGAATCACTCATACTTATGGAATTTTTTTATTTTGATGTTGTATTCATGAGTTGCAAATTAAAGAGAAGATTGATCTGTCTCATTTAATGAATCAGAAAAGTGGTTGAACTATGCCAGTTTACTTTGTATGTTCTTTGAATAAATATCTGTTATAAAGGGGTTTAGTTTGAGAGTCTGACTCGCAATTGATGTTGTCATGGCAATTAGTCCAGAAGCACTTTTTCACAATACTGATGCCAAATTAAAGCGCTCTTGAATATTCATGAAAGTTGATAATGACACAGGTCACCATGCTGCTCGTGCTGGTTTTCAGCTTCCACACTGCCAGTGGCTATTTAATATGAAATAAGCGGACAGAAAAACCTGCAATATATATGTTTTACTACCTATTTTAGCCATTCTGTTAATCATCTTTCATGACAACATTTAAGAGTCAAACATGCTAATTTATGCGATGGATCTGTCAGGGACCAAGAACTGGCTACAATTCCTTTTTTTTTTTTTTTTACCTGGGTAGAATTTTCTATTATGCAGTGGAAAACGTGGCCTATTTTTAAAATGTTAAACAAACAATGTGCAGCTGAAGTGTTGAGTCAAATTCTGTACGATATTTAACAGCTTGGAGGTGTTAAATATCCTAAGGTGTTTACATGGGATTTCCAATGAAAAGGTGACAAACACTGATACCGGAGGGAGGATATCCTGCTCATCTATTCAGCTTTAACCCCAAACACCCAAAAATCTCTTGTCGGATGTTTGCATCCTCAAAAAAACATTGTGGATTGCTTCCTTTACGTTTTACAGTTGGTATTTAACAGATGTGACATAGTTGGTAACCTGTATGGTACTCGGGGATAATACATTTGCTCAAAATAGGATTGATGTTCTCCATCTAACGGGGATCTTTAAAGTAATTTGATAGTTAACCCAAACATTGACCGTCTTCCTCTGCATGGAGCGGTGACAATAAAATAAATGTGTTCTATTTTCTTTATTATGTACTCCATTAATAGTGTAGTAGCTGTCTCAACAGGCTTTGTTATTAAGTCAACAGCTCTTGTTGAGCAGGTGATTAGATCAGAGAATACAGCCGCCTGAGCCGCATTGTCAGGGAGTGTGATGTCACCGGTGCGAGCTAAATGTCAGAGACTGAGGTTCATGGAGAATGAGGGCAGAGATTAGCGAATCGGTTCCGAATCACAAATGACAAAACTGTCTAGGTTATTAAGATAACAATTCAGATGCCAAATTGCTTGTTGTGTTTTCTTAAAATTGGCTTCTGCAGGAGAGATTTCTGTTCCCATCAAAGGCTTTGATGCATATTCAGAGCGACTTGGACACCACCTGCGCCAAAGCAGAAGATCTCCTGGCCCTCAGAATCCTAGTGAACGGCAGTGAGCCTCAGCTGTAGCTCAGACAGCCCCTGAGCGGCACATTTCCCTCCAATCAAAGATGGAAGGGTACATCTCCATCTGCTGTGACGACTACATCAGTGTGTGCTTTCAAAAGGGGCATGATCTCTTATTTAGCATGAGTCTTGAGGTTAGTTTGCTCCCTGCTTTTGGATGCATTTGGGTTAATCTAAATATCCACAGTGGCGAGTTTGAAGACTGCAGGAATATATCTTTGCTGTTTTTATTTATTTGTTTTTTATACACTGCATTTGCATTGAAAGTTGTTTGGATTTTTTTTTTTCCTTGTGTTTAAATGAGGCCGTGAGCGTATGCACGTTGGTACATAAGTGCAGTCCTGCAGCACTGTGCTTATTTTAAGGGTGTTGATGGTTTCCATTGAAAGCTCATGGCAGCTCAAAGAGTGTAAAATTGGCAAGTGAGGGGGAGTTAGCATGCTGAGGCCTTTGCCACCTCATAGCTCACTGGCTGAAGATGTCTGGATTTATTCTGGGAATGTTACATTTGAGAAAAATAAGTGGGAAGGCAGTTCCTCTCAGCTCTATGTCTAAATACCCTCCAGGGGTGTCAGTCTAAGCGATGTTGTTAAGTGCAAAAAAAAGAGGCAAAGTCAGGGTTTGGAAGTCACACTCTGCCTTGTTTTTACCTGAGTAACAGTTCTTTAAGGAAGCACTTTACTGGTGAGTGGCTAATATCCAATATAGAGCTAAAATGTGATAGGACAAGAGCTGCGTTTGCTATTTCTTGTGGAGTAGGATATTTTGTGCTTAAAAAATGTAGGTTGTGCCAAAGACTCCGCTTGTTTGTCATTAGACACAGCTAACACCTGAACGCGGTGTTTTCCTCGGAGACCCACTTTGCCGACGTCAGATGCTGATATGGGAGTACGGTATTCCCTCATGGTCTTTCCTGGCTTCCAGACACCGTACACCAGACAGTTAGGACAGCAGAGACTCATACAAACTGACAGGCATGCAGACTGACGCCGAGATACATGGATGTGTGGGCAAGTTGCTGGGCAGATGGAGGGACAAGTTGGAGTTAACGGGAGGTTAAGGAACACGGAAAGTACGGGAGAGATAGCAGTGAAGCAGCAACTGCCACTGTAGACTGATATGACTGCATTAAGCTAAACAGTTAGAGATACCGTAGATTAAAAAAATATATTTTAAATGAACTGATTTGGTAATTTACTAGTCCAAAGAGTGTTTGTTTCCTATGAGAGTTGATGTCACATCAGTCTTTCTTATATGGTACTTTTATGAATATTTGAAATTTGTTGTGTAAAAGGACACAAGAAAGAAACGTTTACTTCATGGAAGACACTACAAGGTTAGGGGTTTAATGTAAATATATTTTTTGAAACCCAATTAAGTTGTGGCTTCTTTAAAATGTGGTGGAATAAGTCATCCCACTTAGCTCTGTATCAAAAGCAAATATTTTCTGACTCCTGTTGCTCAGTAATTGTCTTTTCCTTTATGATATATCAAGATGTTGGCCAGCTGTACAAGTTGAACAAGGGGATCATCCTAGAAACAAATATTATCTCTTATCTTTTTTGGATTAAAAGACTTCTTGTGAAAATAGTCATCATATGAAATAATGCCTCTTGCATTCCTGTTTAATGAAACGCATTCTGAGGTATTGCTCCAGCTTTGGCAACAAGATGTAAGTAGATAAATCAAATCAGTGAGTATCAGTGAAAACCACCGGAGAGGCAGTGTTGAATCCAAAATATTGTACTGTATCTGTGGGTTCTTTGATTTAATTGTGTCAGTTGTTGTTATTACTTTGAGGTAATCCTGATAATTCCATGACAACAATGGGCAGAGTGCTGAGAAAAGCCCTGGACTACAAGCATGGTTTTTCAGGAACTTGCATCACTAGCACCCAACGAAATGTGTCGTCCTCTTGTTGTATTACGAGCAAAAAGGTTTGCGGCACAACGAAACAAATGTGCTCGCCTTTGTTTAAAGAAAAAACAAAAAGAGAGAAAGAAAAAAAAAACTCCATCGATTTTAGTGATTGGCCACTTCACACCCACAGATCCCATCTGCGTGAACCCTTGCAATCAGTGGTGGTGAAGGAAGGTTTTCTATTCCTGAAATGCTGCCATTTTCCCATTGATTGCACATGTTTGATAATGAGGAAACACAGCATTACTGCTCAGTCAAGGGCTGTGTTGTTTTTTCCTCCCACACATTACGTCATGGTCAAGCCAGGCCTTACCAGGTTTTCAACATATGTGGCGGTGGCAGATGTTGCTGTCCTCTGTCTGTCTCCTCAACAGCTGAGAGCTGCTGTGGAGAGGTCAACACAGAGACGGATGGGACTTGACTGAAGCTTATAGGCAAGCCGTCAAATTACCTTGACAATATTACGACTGTTAACTCTGTGTAACCGTTTCTAATACAGACGAATGCTCAGAGTACACGTGCTTTGGCTGTTTTTCGGTGGTCGATGAGTTCGCGTAATTACGGTAATTCTGTTGCTCGAGAAACGTGTTCCCTGCAAACCCGCGTCCATCAAACGTGCCATCGTTCTCAGGCACGTAAATGTGGGCTGTGAGCTGCCTTTGCTGTCAGAGTATTTTTGATTGAGGCAATTCAATACATAAAACTTAGTTCTGGCACGGGAATAATTTCCTTGTTTGACGTCTTTTTACAGGAGCAAATTTTATTCATTTTTTTTGACAGCTGGAGTTAACTTCAAGAATGAACGTAAATTCAAACCTGTGGAGCTCAAACCCTGCTGTCATCCAGCGTCACGCCAGTTATGAGCAATAGCAGCCATAAGAATGCTGCCGTGCTGTTTCAAGGGTAGATGAATGATTTAAGTGGGCCTGAAAAGTCCTTTTGGCGTGTATTGCCTCAGAAATTCTCAGAAACTTCTCCGAACTAATGGGCCATTTGACTCAGAAATGGCTTTGTGGAAAAACTCATAATTTCATCACAGCTGTGTAAGCGAGCTGTTCAGCAAAACAAAAAAAAAGTCTGATTTTGTTCAGGCGACAGTTGCTTTTCGTTTTTTTGTTAGTTTAACCGAAAAAACAATACAAATATGTCGGTGTTCTCCGTTTTTTTTTCCTCAGCGCGACAGTATGGAATGTTTATTTATGATCACAATCATAGCATGGATCCATAAACAAAACTTCTGCTGTTTGGTACTGATATAAAAGTGAATTTGATTCCAGTGTGTATGAGAATTTTAGTGGAACAATCTCACATTTTGGTGTGATTTTGGGGGTGTACTGTGAGAGTCGGTTAACATGCAACTGCGTGTGGAGGTGTGTGACTGCACTTGAATACATATTGGTTCGGTGTGAGTGTGTGTGGGTGCATAAATGTTTGCCGAGCTCCTCGCGCATCGCTCCAGGCAGAGCTGGCAAACGGAAGAGGCCGTGCTGCAGAATCGAGCTGCACTTTGCAGGACGCCAGCCACGCTGCGGCTCCGGGGACCGGAGCTGTGCTCTATCTGCTGACTGGCAGGCTGCTGCTGAGCCCTGCAGCTGCATGCATGTGTGCCACTCCTGCTCTTTTGCAATCAGACACGCTGAAAGCCACAGAGAGAGAGAGGCGGGGGGACGAAGAGTGGCTTAGCTGTTGACGATGGTGTGGGAGACCAACGTGTGTGGTGGCTAAATAATAAATGTGGCATATTGGGTTTTCGACGAAAGCCACAGTTCAAATCTGCTCCTATAGTGCTGCTGAGGGCAGACGTGTAGCGATTTCACACATGCTGCTCACCTGGGGACAAAGAGTCGGAACACAAATAGGGTAGAGCTGATTAGCTGTTTAATTAATTAGTTGATTGACATTAATCAAATTGTGAACATTGTGAACTCAAAAATTAATCCCTGGCACCATAATATGTTTGTTCTATTGCCGTTGTTGCAAATTGAATGTTTAGTTTTTCATATTGGTGAAACACTTGATGCCGTCAACCGATGACTAATAATTAGCTGTAAATTAGCTAAAAGCCTGCACGTGAACTCATTTAGGTTTCTGAAGTGGAATCATATTTGCAAGTACAAAGAAAAAAAGTGCCGTTTTCATTAACAAGTCCATCCTCCTCCTTTCTCTCACCTCCCCTCTCCTCCTCTCCCTTGTTGTCTTCTGTTTCTCCAAGAAGGTGATGCTTCCTACAGGAGCGGCGTTCCGGTGGTTCCAGTAGGACTCCTCCTCCACTCCCTACCCAAAGCTCTGCCATCAAGTGCAATGCCAACCTCCTGGATTGTCTCCGGAACAGACACTGGTTAATAAACAAACTAGCAACAAATACGATTATAGAAAGAAAAAAACATACAAAACAAAAAAGAAAGCCGAAAAAATATCATACAGAATATGGATGCACCTACTTATTCCTTGAACCAAAAATGAAGCATAAAGAAAAGCATCTATGGCAACTTTCATTCCCTTTTCTATGTTTCCATTTTGGTACCTTTTGTCCTTTTCCCAGCTGTTTTTTTCTGTCGCTTAAACATGGAACTGCTCATTGCCAGAAACAGAAATGATGGACTGAGTGTGGACAATCAACTTATTTCTGTGTTTGGTGTTAATGTTGTTCATGTGTGGAAAGAAACAGTACTTGTGTAGAGAATGTAAATTTACAGCTATATTTTAAAACTAGTGGCTAATGGCAAACGTTATTGTAATTCTTCACCATTATGTTACTTAAACCCTTGTCTATTTTCTGATTCTTTTTGGTGAAGGGTATTGTTTCCAGACAGATCAGTGGATGTCCTTTGAAAGACAAGAAAATGTCTCAAATTGTGACGCTGTCAACTTCAGATTGAGATTAAACTGAATATTATTATTGGGCAGAGCTCCAGAGAGCCTTCACTGGGTTGAAGCTGCTTTTTGCCAGAGCCATCACTACTGTAATCTCCTCAATAAGCCCTGCTCTGCATCTCCAAACTTTTCCTTTTTAGTGAAACTGGCAGCCTTATGTTACTGTGGCCCTACTGAGCATGTGCCAATACAGCTCAGGGCAATAGCACCAAGAGACAGCACTTGCTCTGAGTCCACCCTACTGAACGCACTGAGACAAGATTGCTTTTTTGTGTCTTTTTTAAAAAAAAGTTTGTTTATTTGTTATATTTTCATGATTTTGTTATGTTGCTGGGTAGTTAAAGCTTTTAAAAATAACCAATCTTTGTATTTGTTTAGAAAATTGGACTGGTTTTGTGAATAAAGAGGAATGCATGTATCCGTGTCAAAATTGAAAGTTTTGATGTTTGTCCAATTGTCTGTTTGCATGTTTTTTTTAACAGTTGTTTTGACTGACAGAAATACTAAGCGTACGTTTTTTCACAGATAAAGAGACATGTTACCTTTTATAATTGGATGCTATGAGGATTTTTTTTCCCCCAGCAGAACACATTAAAACTAAATCAGTTGGTGGTATGGGTCGCTATGATGTCCTTGATTTGACTGAGAACTCTGTCCCTGCTGATGTAATATCTTCCTATAGAGGCGCGATGGAGCGTTGTTTTGCTAAATTGTAACCACAAATTATTTAAAAGATGTTTGATTAAGAACTATGAATGGATGGACTGTTTCTTTAGAGTCCATGGAACCTTCCCAAAAAGGTACCGACAGCTTTCATTTGTTCATGGTGAGTCTTCCTCTCCGATGAGAGCTTTGTGACACTGTGACATGTCAAAATGCTGGAAATCAGTGATGGTCATGGATTACTGATGGGAAGCTGTGTCTCTTCTTCTGTTTCGGCTATCCCGAGGAAGCCAAGATGGAGTGCGATGTGAATTTGTGGTCAAGTGTTGATGACGACGTGGATAAGTGAAAGTAGCACTGACTTAAAACCCTCTCAAAAATGTGGTCAGCCTCATATGGGTCTTGGCACAATTTCTGATTCCAACACCCCAGGTCGGTGGCACGGGAGAGAATTTCCATTTCCTGCTAAGTGATGACTCTCAGTGATGTTTTTCTTCTTTTTTTGGTCACTCTTTCGTATCTAGGTGGAGAAGCAAATGCAGATTTCAGCCTCAGCCAAAGTGTGGAGTGGTTTTAATTAGCGACTATCCACGGTGGACGGCCTAGTGCGGTGGGTTTGTGTATCAGCCTGGAGAGTGGAGAGTTGGAGAGCTATATTCCAAGCCCCCCACCCCCCCCCCCCCCCATCCCCCCCCCCCCCCCTCCCCCTCAGTGACAGTGCTGGGCTAGTGCCATCGCCATGGCGATGGGGGGAGTGCTCATGAGTGTGTGTGTGTGTGTGTGTGTGTGTGTGTGTGTGTGTGTGCGTGCGTGCGTGCGTGCGTGCGCGCGCGCGCGCGCGCGCGTCTGGGGGTGGTGGCTAAGGCCTTTCATTATTAATGTGCACCGCGGCGTCCTTACCTCCTCGGAGCCCGCACAGCTCACTGCCTGACCTGCCATCCAAGGGAGAGGGAGAAGGGAGGGGGGGGGGCTGAGGAGGCAGAGATAAAGAAAGAGAAGTGAGCCGGAGAGAAAGAAAGAGACAGCATGACCAGTATAGTGTAGCAGAGGCATGTGAGTGTGATTCACACACTTTTTTTGGGGGGAAATTTGAGTCTCCCAGATTAAGATCTTTAGGTTTACTCTGCAGGTTTTTGGGTGTGGTTGCAGGTGACTGTGGTTCCTGCCTGCTGAGCTGTAGGATCCCAGGGGAGGGGGTCATGTGGTGCTGGTTACGGCTGTCTCTAATGCAGAGGGGGTGTACGGCTGGTGAGCAGGCCTGTCACACTGGGAAAATCCAGGAATCTTATCACTGCCTCACAGACACTGAGCCGCACTGATCTACTCACCCTTGTTGCCAGCAGACATGCCCTTCCCCCCATCCAAATGCCCCCGCATAAGCTGGCCCCTTCGCTGCTCCGTCGCCACCTTTTTCGTACGGGGAGATAGCAGGAACTGATGCAGTCCAATTGTTGAGGAGGGAGGAATGTGGCTTGTAAAATGTGACCAGCAGGAAGAAAAACAAGTCGTGCGAGCCATGGCTCAGCAGAGAACCGAAGAGCCGGTAGAAAGAAACCTCAGTCTTACTATATGACAATTAAACATGTGAAAAGTCACAGTGGCCTCTGTAAATAGTAAAGACACGTTATTATAAAGTTCTTCTTTAAGCACATTCCTAAACAAGCCTCTGATGAGTGTTAACATGTTCAACTGCTAATGTCATGAAAGCCATGTCCTACTCCATTAATCTGCTACCACTTCAAACTAATTTGATCTGATACCAGAATCAGACTAAAAAAAGATTGAGAGAGGTAAAAATGTAATTAGATTTCAAGCAACACATGTTTTCCAGTATGAATGAGCAATACCTCTTCATTTTGTGCCAAACTTGGTCGACAATCATCAATAATTTGAGGGGGAAAATTCACAGCGCCACATAACAAAGGAGAAGAAAAGCAAATAAACGGTTGCAAACAACTAGAACATCTGTCCTCCTAAACAGTATCAGCTCTCTGAATAATGTCAATGTAAATGTGACACTGGAGACGTCATGAGAACGATTATGGAAAGAACAAATTAAGCAAAAAAGAATGCATCAGAAAATTGTTTAATGTTAATATTTAAGAGTCTGATGAAATCTCAGAGGATTAAAAAGAGCACAACCTTCAATGAAACCGAAGGCAGCGTAGCACGAGAAACCCGTATGCTTCTCTTAAGTGTTGCCACATGGGTTTGTGAGTGTGTGGAAAACAATTGTCACTCCACAGTCTTCGGCTCCATTGAGAGACGTAACCTGAATCTGTTTTACTCTAGGAGGAAGTCGTATATCAACTCTGCACAGATATGCTACTGAGTTACTTGGGCACAAGCAAATGTCAGATGGACAGAAGCTCACATTTTATCTTCTTCTCCGAAAAAAACAGACATCTGGGTCTACGTGGCAAAGATGAGAAAGACCATCCAGACCGTCACCGGGGGAAAGGTGCAAAAGCCAACATCTGTGATATTATGGGGGTGCATAAGCGTCCACGGCATGGATGACTTCACATGTGCGAAAGTACCGCTGACTCAGAAACATTGACTGGAATTTTAGAGATGCGGACTTACATCGAAGCAATGTCTTTTCCTGGGATGTCCATGTTTTTTTCAGCAGGACAGTGCCAGAACTTGCTCTGTTTGACTTCCCACAGCCTGGCTTCACAGAGATAGATACAGACTGCGTGTGGTTGACAGAAAGGCCTACAGATCTGTTTAGTCTCCAGTTGAAATGTATTCAGCATCATGAAGAGGAATATCAGAAAAACACAGCTATATCCACTTGAGGAGCTTAAATCTTGTATTCAGTGTCAATGAACAGAGATTCTTCTGTGCATCTCCAGTTATCCTCAGATCAGAAACAAATAAATAGAAGAAAGGTAATGGAACAGAATGGTAAACATGCTTTATTTTTCTGTCTGTCAACAAATTTAAATTTGTTGATATATTTCAATAGTCAATTAACTTTGAAAATGGATGAAAAATGCAACTATTGGTTGCATTTCTGAAAACATGCCCAGTTTTTACTTTGTTCATTCACCATATAGTATGCCTTCTAATCTATGTACTTTTCTGCCTAAGTTAATCAACAGGTGATTTCATGTCTTCCTAAAGTGAATCGTGTAACATTAATGACTGTTCATATTCCAATAATGCCAAAATGACCACTTCACCGAGTCTTTGGATGAAACATTAACAGGTGGCTTCTGAAAACGCTGTACATTCCGTGCAGCTTATTTCACAAAAAAAGATAAACTTCATGCACGATTAACCAGAAGCTGTGAACCTTTCCCAGTGCAACTTCATGCACATAGAAGACACAAAAGATTATAATTAGATATTTTCTAGTGCATGTCTAAAACAAGGGAGACCAGATTGCAGTAGAATCAGACCATACTTGCCAATGGTGCAGAGCCAACTTAAATAAAACAATTCAGTGTGACACTTACGCTATTGCCTCAGTGCTGATGGTAAATATATTATGTCTTTATGTTTTCTGATGCACTCTCTCAGAAGTGTTATTGTCCGAGTTGCACTATTTCTTTCTTTAAAATCCCCCTCCGCTCGAAATGATCTGATCAATCAACGAAAGCATACACCGGGTGTGTAAGAAATTGAACGGATGGTGAACAGCAGGTCCTATTTCCGTCACAAAGTCCACGTGATTGCATTAACATACGGTAAATCGAAACCATAAGTCTTAAAAGAAAAAATTACTCTAAAGCATAAAGGGTTTGCTTTAGGAATGTCTTCCCCAAAATGAGTCTTGTCCACAATCTTTTTTTTTTCACATTAATCAAAGCTAAAAATATTTGTGTTGAATTGTCATGTCTAAATTAAGCCAGCACCATTCTGTTGAATCTGTATGATAATTGCGAACCTTTTATAAATGTCGCTAAAGAAAAAATATAGATATCTTTGCGATATGAAGATTTATTGTGAGGTAAGGATGTCAGATATTGAAATATATATTTGAATTTAGGTTTGAATTAATAAATATATCCAAGGTACAGCATTACTGCCACTGAAGTGAATAGAAACTCCCAAATCTCTGTAATTACTGAAATATTGAGTTCTGTGGTGTTTTTCAGATTGCCTAACTGCATGAAGTGGTAAAGTGACCCATGTATAGAAGAACTTTAACAGTTTTCTAATAGATATGTAAGATTGCATTTCTTGCTAATCCCAACAGTTGGGAAAGTACTTCAGGGTTATTGTTAAAAAGCAGAGTTTCACTCTTGAGATGGTGTTAAGGTTACATCATGATGTTAACCTCCATGGACAGCATCCAAGAAAAAGACCCATCTCTTTTTACAACTGCAAGGCTAAACTTTGCTCAGGACTCCTGGTGAATAATGAGGTTTTAAATAAAAACTCAACTGAGTGCAATCTGAAAATGATGCATTTACCGCATGGTGACAGACGCTGTACTCTTTAGACATCTCCCTCATATCGGACACTTGTTTTGTGTCCTGTAGAAAAATAGGAAGAAGTAAGTTGTGGCAAAATTACTCAAAGTATTTGATTATTATTGCTATGCTAATGATAAAGCTACGCTGTATGTACCGTCAAAGCTGACTGGCCTCTACTGACTCTTGGATTTATCAGAAATAATTCAGAGACAATGTCAGGAATGAAAATTAATTTTCTCTTCACAATTGTTTGTAAGGCAGAGCTACAGCACTGACTGCTGGACCAATCAAATATGGACACGTAGGGGAGGATATTTGTGCTCTGATATATTACTGAAATGCAGCCTGCATGGGGCTGAATCTTAAATCCATGCATTTATGTAAACCAGACTTGATTCGTAAAATGTCTTTAGTTATGTTGATGGAAGTCTTTAGGTTGCGGCAGCAAGGGTCTGGACAAGATCTTGGACATTTCATTAACTAACACTCAACAGGGCATCTTTTAACTGAACACTAAAAGCGCATAGTTCATCTTATATCCATGTTTTTCAATTGATATTTGAATTGTCCTTGTTCATGACACTTAGGCTTACTATAATGTCTTAAACATCCTGCGGCAAGAGGAATCTTGCCAAAAAGTTTAATTTGGTCTTAAATAGTTAACATTTAATATATTCAGATGCATTTGAGAAACAATCTTTTTATTGCCATGAAACAACAAGTCACATCGAAGAAACCAAGGTCAAGAAACCACTATGATCAAATACCACCTCAAAAACTTTCTTTGTCCATAAAAGCCATGTCTAAAATTATGGGAGGAACATATATTAGAGGTCTATTGTGCTAACCAGGTAGAATCAGTGTGTTTGCAACCTTAACCTGTAAGTGCTCCCTGTTCTTTAAAACGAACAAATCATTAGCTTATAATGACTATTCATATACAGGATCTACTATATGTTTCTGCTGTGAAAACCAGTGGGACTGCTGTCCTGTTGCTGTAGTTTGGAATCAATTCAACATCAAAATAACATCTTTATTACGATATGATTAAATCAGTGATTTTATGTGAATGTACAGAAGTAACCATAATGCTGAAAATACAATAGTAACTAAACATAACAGATATGTAAACTGTATATTATCAGGCAAAGTAGTTAAGAGCTGGATCTTTTGACATAATGAATACCAGACTTCCATCATCATTTTCTAGGATTTTAATATATTATTGATAACCACCAAGATGCCTAAGAGCATGTTCATCATCAAGAAATTTAGAGAGGATCAGCACTATTTACAAGAGTCCTTGCTCTGGGGAATCATTAAACTATCATCTGTCACATACATAGAAAAATGTTGTTCTTTATACACATGGAGCTGATAAATTAACTCAGATCAGTTGGCTTTCGATGATATTAAACACCAAGTTTTACTAAAGAAATGACCGCTTTGAGAGAATGAAATGGTTCAAAGTGAACGTTTTATGAGGGGACTGATGATCAACCATTTTACAGCAACAGTAAGGCCTGTTACTACAACTTCAGTTTTCCTTATTTGTTTAAGAGTTTGGCTTCCAATCCCAACATATTCAAAATAGAAACTTTTACATGCTTTTAAGTTTGCAATAGTAAAACAAAACTTAAATCTGTGAATCGTCCTTTTCTGTGAAGATAAATATTGAATGCTCTAGTGTGGATTAAAATCCTCACTGACCACCTTCTGCATCTAGAGGACAATTAAAACAAATAAACCTTGAATTTGCCAGTGAGAGCTGATAATTGTAATGCTGGATATGTTTTCAGCTGAAACATGAACTCATCTGATGGGGTAAAATACATCAACTGTGTTCTGTCCATCTGAGATTAGTTTAATGCCCAAAAAACATTTCCACAGAAAAACAGGCATAAGATGAATTACGTGTGTTCTACAGCCTACATTTCTCAATGCCGTGATGGACTGCGTTGAGTAACAATGGTCTTCCTGGGCACTTTCAAGCCCATTGCAGCTGTATTGATCACAGAGTCACGACAGTCTCAAAGGTCGAGAAGGTCACATTCATCCAGCAGTTGTTTGCACCCTCAGCCTTTATGAGATTACGCTGAGCCTCCCCTGAATCTTTTAACATGCACGGCACATGGAAAGGAACATCTATTATACCCGGTCCCGACAATGTCCCGTCATCTGTTAAAGTAACATTTACCAAAACCTCTAAGCTCAATAGGTGCTTGAAAATCATTTGCAGTCTTTTATTTTGGACAAATGTGAAAACAAGTCGATAATGTGCTGATTTAAGTTACTGCTGTGTTAAAAATATTTTTTTATAATGCAATATAATGGAACAGCAAATCTTTTAGGTAAAACAGGTAATCAACAAAATCCATTATAAGTGTTTTTCTTATCTAAAAGCAATTCTGTAGGATTCTGTCAAATTAAATAGAGCTGCTGAGTAGGACTTCAAAATCCATTTGTGTGTGTGTGTGTGTGTGTGTGTTCTGATATAAAGAGCCATGAGATATCATGATTTGATGTATAAAACTTACTTAATCAATAATACCATATATCGGATATGTTTATAACACAAAATGACACAATATTTCACTGTCAGTTCCCGAATCCAACAGTTAAAAACAGACTCACACTTTTGAGCAGACACAAAGACATGCACTCCTGCTCCTTGTCTCTCTCCCCCCACACGTACGCGCTCCCTGCTCACTCGCGCAAAAACACACTCACGCAGACACGTAGGAACAGATTAAGTCCAAATCAATGGCAGTGGCTGGACTGGGAGAGAAAGAAGGAGATTTCAGCCAGGGTTCTCGTTAAGGCCTGACACATGCGGCTGAGGCTCGAGGGAGTGTTATTACCAAGGTGATGGTTGATAAGACACTCGTTTCTCCACGGTGCGTCCAGCGGGGAAATGCGTTGTGCAGCCATGGAAACCATACGGCTAGGTGTTATGCTGTAATTGGGGCAGCGTCTCTAACGGTGCAGCTGCACTGCCAGGTATGCCGCCGTCTCCAAATGAGAAATTACACCGGAGCCACAGCAGAGAGGATGCAACCAATTTCCAGGAATTTTGTCCCAGTGCTGCCTGTTGAATTTGTCTGATCAACACATTTTGAAAAAAAAGAAAAAAAACGAACTAACTAAATACATAAATAAATGGCTAACACATTTCCATGAACTTAAACAGCATCGTTAAAAATGGGCATCGATGGAAAAATGGCTATTGCCTGAAGCAAAGTCTGCTTCAATTTGTTAACTTCTTTTCTTCAGAATGGATGAAAACAGCACTAGGAAATGCAGTATCAGGTGAAGAGAAGATCAGGGGAAGAGAAGAGGCGGAGGGACTGGTAGGAGGAGGGGGGTGAAACATGGTGGATGGCCAATCTCTGCTCAGTCTCTGTAACTTGGTTGATTACGATCAATTTCCCTGGTATCGATGGCCTCTTCGGCCCTGAGCTACACTCCCTCCTGCACTTTGCGTGGTACGTGCTTTGTGTACCATGACATGACGCGCGATCAAACCCATCTCCCCCAGCCCCTGGCTCTACCTACATGCAGTCCTTGGATCCCGGCCTTGAGAACTATCAACAGCTGGATTACGGTGTTCTAGAGAAAGGCTGTTTACGAGCATCTGACAAACACAAAAGACTCCACTTCATGTTCCCAGAGTGGCTAAAAATCTGGGTTAATGCAGCATTTTTCACTGACTGGCTGCCTTTTGAGCGTGATAGGTGTAAAGAAAAAAAAAAGTTTGGGTGGTGTTACTGCAGCACTAAAGATGAAGGAGTTTTTCCCCTCCTGTCTGTCAGAGCTGTTTAGGATTGAGCACCTGCCCATAAAACTTTGTGGAGACAAGGGGGAAATGATGAGATGAAGTTTTGGTCACGACATGCTGGACGGAAAGCTCCAAATCTGTATTTGTTCTGGGGAATGCAAAACTGTCCTCCCTTCGGCACTTGCAAAGGCGCATCCTGCTCCCTCTTCCTCTGCACACTTGGCACGCTCTATCCGAATTAATTGCATCTCAGCGAGGGAGAGAGTGAGATGGATCGAGAGAGACGGAGTGAGGTTGAGTCCTT
Organism: Menidia beryllina; assembly: GCA_013363375.1. NCBI lineage: Eukaryota > Metazoa > Chordata > Actinopteri > Atheriniformes > Atherinopsidae > Menidia > Menidia beryllina. Next base: position 6,624,864 of record JABUIW010000024.1, read on the forward strand.
CTGTTGGGCTGGTCTTGCTACAAGGGGAGTCATTTAAAATTCTGTCTCCCATGTGGCTCCCGGTTTTCGCTTTAATGACCCCCCGTCTTTTACCCCATGACTCTCCTGGGTTGGGAGCTTCAAGCGCAATGTCCTATACGGCCGCACGGTGCTCAGCCACATCCTGCTCCTGCAGTCATCCAAATGAAAGAATTCTGTTTTTGTTTATCGTTAGTGACCAAACACAGCGTCCACCCTGCAAAGCCTCTCCATTTCTGTGTCTTTGTCAGCAGACAACAGCACTCTTCTCCACCTCCACAATCAACCATTGCTGCCATCAGTGATGCAGGTCTGTGCTACCTATGTTTGCTGCCAATTACTGTGTGAGCAGCACATTTTCTCTGAGAAAATGGCTCCTACACCTGTTGTCAGGCTGACAGATCCTCAATTTAATTGTTGACTATGCTGGACAAACAATGTTTTTTGTTTTTTTAGTCGAAAGATTAGATATTGTTTGTTTCCTGTGTAAAAAGCTATGTTTTATAGGTGTCAGATCATCAATTTCAGATATCACAAAATATATACAGTGACCTATTGTGATCCTGCTCTCCATATAGAAGGATCGGTCTGTCCGTGAGCGTGTAGCAGAGGAAGCAGAACGCCTTGTGTTAACTGCTGCAGTGTTTACTGGCACGAATGAGAGGCTTCGTGGAAGACACGATAGGAAATGGCCTCAATAAGATAAAGCTGAGCTCTCTGCGTGCTTCTCTGCAGGGGTCTCTGCCTCTCTCTCACACACACGCACACACACACGTATATCTCTGTGTGCGAGGTGGGGGTAGAGTGGCGTGGGCTGTAGGACGGCGGTGGCCCACAAGGTCAGAGTAGGCAGAGTATGTGGTTGTTTTTCTCTGTTTTTTTCCCTTCCTCTCAGCGGTGGAGCTGTGTGCTGCCTCCCCGGGTCTCTTCTCTATCTGGTCAATACCACCACGCAGCTTCTGGCAATCAATGGAGGGTCAATACCTCTCAGACGCCTGCCTCTTTGTGCTCTCACTGATTTAGCTACCACCTACCCGTGCCATGTTTTTTTCCCCTTCTTTTTCTTTCTCACTCCCTGTTTTTTTTTATGACCCAGAGGTCTTGGTTAAACACGTCAACCTCCTGAAGCCGGAGAGACACTGCAGTAAATCTGAGGTGTAAACCTTACTCCATCATAACAGCGGCCGGCTATTGTTGGTAGAAATCAGAGGAAAACAGCGAATCAACCGGTACAAGTTAAACACTGCCTTGTTAAAGATTAACTGGATTCATGTCACCTGTAGGTGGGGCTAGATTGGGTTTAAAAAGTCAAAAGTATGGGAAATTCTGAGTGGGGCTTGCAGCGGCTCATACAGAGCACGCAGTCATGCATGTTATCAGCTGACCCGGGATCTAGCAAGTTACAATCAAACTGACGATAAGTCAGTCTGTTAAAGCCGGAGTGGCTCCCCCTCAGTCCTGCAGCAGTTCCTCACTGCTGCTGCTGCTGCAGACCACTGGTCTCTGTGATGCTTTTCAGTGCCATTCTTCTCCCTCTATGGACTAGTTGTAGTGAAATGCCCGAAAGCCACCTCTGCTTAACATCTGTTGGCAACCTTTGCACCAGTTTTTGTTTCTTCTTTATTTGAAGCCTTAACATCCAGCAGCCCTAGACGGTTGTTTCTCTACTGTATTAGCAGTGATGTTTAATGTTCATCAGTCGTCCACTGTTGCACCATTAGCAAAGAATAGCGTGTGACTTATAACCAGTGAACAGTAAAGTATAAAAAACATTTTTGATGTGAAAAAAAGCCTGTTCACAGCAAGTTTGGGTCAAAAAGAAAGAATTCAAATAAAAAAAATTATCCAATTTCAAATGCACTTTTTAAGAGCCCAAAAGCTTCAAATGAAAACAAAATAAATGATTGTGATGTAAGATGGGACTCATTAGACAAAAGGAAAAAAATTGAAGACGCATTGATTTTTTAACACAGAATCGCAAACACAAGCCAAACACAGGGGCGCTATTAAAAACACCCACAGAGCCATTTGACATTCTTCGGCTGGAAAACCGATATTTTTTCACTAAAAATATCAACTGAGAGCAAAAAAGGAAATAAACAAACTATTTAAAAAATTGCATGTTGACCAAATATTGACCTCTCAATAATAATCTTAACTTTATGAAACCATCTTAAGCTCCTCTATGAAGCACAAAAACAGCACAATGTGTTGTGACGAAGCTTCCCAGGAGGTGTGAGATTTATTAGGTGATAGTGGATCAGTGATTTGTGTGTGGCCAGACACATCATGTCTCAGTCTACAACTCATTTACTTAAAGATGTAACCTTTAAATATGCCAATAAGGAAAAGTTCCTCTGGTGTCGCCAAAGTGCGACAAGGTAATTACTTCATCATTTTATTTTTACTTAATGTGAATCTGTAGTTGATAGACACAAGAATGAGATTTTGAGATTTAGAATATCTGTATTTTTTCCAAAAACATTGCAGACATAACCTTTTGTGGCAGAAGTTCAATCCTGCAAACAGTTTTAAACCTTCAATTTGGAAGCTCTTTCCATTGACCTCCTTTGACCAAACTGCTTTTTGTCTGTTGGTGTGTAGACTTTCACATCTCCTCCGCTTTTTAACTTGAACATTTCAGCCTCGAAAGGGAAAAACTCTCTTCTAGTTATGGTTTTGAAGTCACATATAAATGTATTTACTTAATGCTGAGGTCTGAGAGAAATACACAGTGAAAGCAACTATCTCTATGTAGTTATTACTAATTATTATACATATACATAATACATAATTATACATATGATAATAATTATAAAATTGCTATTACATTGTGCGATTAATGCTGTTAACACTGAAAGTATTAAAATAGTCTGCTGATTTTGTAGAACGTCAACAAAAAAGGGGAAAAAAGCTAAATACAAAAAAATAGAGAACGTAATTAAAACTAACCATTTTTTTTGTGTCCTTAAGTAAGGCAAGAGTAGAAATGACTTTTGTGGGGCAGGTATCAGTTTGACCATGCATGGTATAAAACCTGTGTATTAAGAAACAGGTTCCAGTGTGATAAGGTATCATAATCAAACACTCTGTTGCAACCTTTTAATCTGTAGTAGCAGTTGACCAACATCCCACGTCCCAAAATGAGGGATGATTGGAGGGCCCGAGGAGCCCGGTGACATTATGGTAATTGTCGTTACTGGGGTTGGAGTGCGTGCATGACAGACGCCATTAGAGAGAGTGCAATTACAGTAGGCTTTGGTGACCTTGCTGACGATTGGAGGTCAGAGCTTCTCATTAGAGTGTGGTGGAAGGCAGCCCAGTGTCTCCACTGTGCCAATCAATAAGAGCGTAGCTTGGACGGCACTAATCATAGCTTTGATGCAGCCTAACACCTCGCCATCCCCCATCAGCACACATCCTAACAAAGATTCCCCCTGTTCTACCTTTTAGCCCGGCTTTCCCCCAGAACCTAATTGCAAAATGGGTGTAAACTCTTGAAATCCAGTATAACCAATGCAACACATAGAGGAGAAACATAGTGACCAGCAGAATAAAGAGCCTTACAGCTGCTGTAGCACTGAAACCATATGTCCAACAGTCACACAATTAATAACAAAAAATATCACGGTGTCAACACCAGTTCCTCATTTTTGCGAGGCCTCCTTGTTAATATATGTTTATTTACATGACTTTTGTCAGACCTACAAGCATATCCACCATTTTTGAGTCAAGTATTAGGTTACGTGAGACATGCTGATCTTTATTAAACATGTGTTAAGTTTGATAAATTAATTGAATTATAAAGTAAAGAATATTCCTTTGTTCTGGACACTATTCTGGAAAGGTTTATTTGCTGGTAACTTTGGGTACATTTCAACATTCAGTTATTCTGGGCCATATTTTGAGAACTGTGGTGCTGATATTTGCCTATTTCAAGAGGTTTCATTGCTTTTGACATACATTTTGAGGACTCAAGAGGGAAAAGTTGAATTAATCAGAATTGATCTCACTTACCTGACTAATAAACATAAACATATACTTGAAAGAGAACATAGGCTGGATTAACACAATGCCTTTATCCAGTTTTGAGAACCTCTGTTAGTGTTTTGTCCATATGGGCTGTATGTGTTGATGTGGTGATGCGCCTCAGAACAAGAGGGATCATGGTTTGAATCCTTTGGAGCCAGGGGCATTTTACATGTGAGTGTGGCATTTGCATGTTCTCCTTGTATATGCATGCTAAGTTAACTAATGATTCTAAATTGCCCATAGGATGGACATGTGAGGGACTTGCGTTTTGTTAAAAAAAACTTAACAATTACATTTAACACGTTGGAAACATATTGAATGCATTATAGACTAGCTCAGTGTGGCTCAGAGTTACAGCACACTGTAACTCTTTAAAAGTTCAAAATGCAGCTGTAGCCTCTTGATACCCGTTGCTGAAAAGTTGTGCTTGGCTTCACGTTCTCCACACATTTTCAGTGGTATTTCCACAGCTGTTGGTTCTCAGCCCCCAAATATTATGGCATCATGCTCTGTGTGTGAGGTTTCTGGTGGAATTTGCGCACACTCCCTCACCTCTGCTAGGCCAGGCCCAGTGTATGCCTGCAGTGGATGACGAACACTTTGCACTCTTCCATCACACGGTGAGCTCAGTGCTGTATGCACCTGCTGCCGGACGGATCAGGGGGAACTTTTATTAATCTGCCTTCTGTCTTGTTAGCAAAGGAATTGTGTAGTTAACAAGCGGAGGAATAGGTAGATGCCGCTGTGTTGTGAATGTGTGCAGCAGCGAGCTCTGTCCACGGTGTGTGAGGTATGCAGTGTGGCTCGAGGGCAAGCAGTCAGGCAAACAGGCTGTGAGCCAGTTGTCGAGATGTCTGCAGAGACGGAAGGGGGAGGGGTGCCCGGCTAGAAAACTCCAGATCTGCCACGGCTCTTTCTTCACTGTTTGCACTCCAGTGGTTCAGTCACCGGACCTGCCTTTTAAATCAAGGACTCCCTTCGACTAAGACTGACAATTATGGCCCAATGAGCTGCCCCCTGTCCTGCTCCACATCCAGTCCCTTTTGTGTTTTTTCCCCACCATTTTCTACTCTGTTTTATCTTGGTTACACCATTTTCTCGTTTGGTCTGTCTGAATTATTTTTCCAGGTTTTGGTCTAAAGGGAAAACAGTACTGCGCGTCTGGCCATCTCTTCATGTTTGTGCAGCTTTCCCTCAGAGTGAAGAAAGGCCTTTAACGATTCATCATTTGCCAATGGCAACTAATTGTGGCTGAGGTGTAAAACTTGCACCCCTGACTATTGCTACTACATGTAGTTTATTCATTAAGAACCATGCTCAGTTATTACGATTGAGATGCATGATGTTCATTTAACAGTGGCAATAAAGAAAATATGTGAACACTTTTTAAATGGTACACATGAAATAAATGGTAAACTCACAAATAAGAAACATTGATCAAAGCAAAAGCCAAACTATGAATTCTTATGTCTGAGAGTCTGAAATATGGAAACATAAAATACTAAAACCCACACTTCTTGATCTTGTTTCTTTGATCACTGTTTAAAATAATAATATAATAATAAGTAATAGAAACATAAGAAATTCCCCTGTATGTTCCTTTCTGATTTTCTGTGCAGCTCCTGAATTCCTTTTTTTTATTTAAATTTCAAGTTCTCACTGGCAATTAAACTCTACTGACTCAACACTTGAGCATGAAAAGTAATTTGTTCAAACGTTTTTTAGAACATGGATGTCCGTGCTAAACAGTCAGATAAAATCCTTTCTAGTTGCTCATAACATGCCTTTGATTACTGTTCTCCCTGGGTTACGATCAAAAACATTTAGCAGCCACATTTGGCCCAAACGCATTTATCAACCACATAACACTGAGATGACATTGTATCCAATATGTTGTCTTGGACTACAGTTTTTAATAATCCTAATCTTCATAGATGATTAGTCCCGTTTATCATTTCTAACAGGACCACCGTTGTCAGCCCCACGCTGTGGCACAAAGGGTGAGCTGGAAGCTGTCTAACAAATGATAACTTTGATCAATATCTTCGTTTTTTGTCTGTGAGTTGTTGCTGTCTGTTTCCAAGCATCCACATGAGAAAGTAAGAATTTATGTATGTTTATGGACAGGAAATGTGAGATGTCGACACCTGGGTGTTGTGTTCTCCTTTATCCTGTGCCAAACCGGGTTCAATAACAAAATTCAGTGACTTGATGTGGGAATGAATAGTGATTTAAAACTGCTCTAAAAGGATAAGTCTTCAAATTTTTTTACCAGAGTAAGATGGAGTTTAATACAGACGAACACAACTATATGCAACCCGCCAATGGAGCGTCACCTCCACCACTCATATAAGGTTATTGTCAGTAAAAGTGATTTTAGATCAAAGTTTAACATGATGCCGAAAGACGGTGTTCTGATAGGGCTCACACTTGTTTGAGGAGACTGCTACACAAACAAAGTAACCCGTAATTTTCAACTTCTACAGAAAGTAAAGTTGAAAAAGAATTTCAACAGTTAGACTGGCCATCCCCTGACAATTAAGCTGTGAAACAGTGAAAAAGGGAAGTGCTCTCAGGCCAGTAAAAAACCTGTTCACTGCAATAGTACAGCACGGATCAGGAACTGTCATTTTTAGAACACATCAACTATCTTTTATACTTATTGTATTTTTGTACTTATCATAAGTGAAACACCCACCTTTCCTCACATTTCTGACAGCCCCCCACCACAGGGCTGTCAGAGCACTGAAAAAAACAAGACTACAACAACACATGTATGCACAAAGCTGCTGTGGACTGCACATCAACTTTTGCTTTAGTACTGAATTACATTTCTAGTCATAATAACTCGAATCAAATACTTACAGAACACACACTCAGAGAATGGGAGACAAAGAAAAAATGTTTTGTTTCTACCTATTACGATATCAAGCACTTTTTGTGCCTTTTACTTGTGTTCCACTGTACCTAAGTTATTAGGGTAGAATTCAAAGCAACCTTTGTGATGTCAAACGGGAAAAGCATCTTACTCCTTTCTCTAGTGTTAACAACTTGTCTAAATTGTAGGAATAAAAAAGCAATAATAAACATTCATGCCTCCAATTGCTTGCCTATTCTGTCACTCAAGGGCTGATGCATAAGCTAATGAGCTTTATTTGTGTCATAATGTTGTGTACATAAAACTAAAATACAATAAAAGAGGAGCTGAAAGGAGATGCCATCATGCAACCCAATTCATGCATTTCTGTTTTAAAGCCGAAGTGTTTATTGATTTTCAGAGAAGCTCAAATTCCTGATTCTTCAGTCTTGCCCAAAACTGTCTCCTTCACAAGTCTTAGCATGAATGAAGAAAAACTCATTCAATTGCTGTCACATCGATTAGGAAGAGGAGTTCAGCTGAACAAAGGCACAGAGAGTTGTGTGATTTTGTGATGAACTCCTCATTTACCAGACAATACAGAGCTGATTTAGACAGCATTATTCTCTTAAAATTGCAGAGCAAAGTTTTACCGGCCACTGTTACGTTAATTTTTGAAAATGACAAATATTAACCAGACAAAATCTGACAAGCTGCTAAATCTTTTGTGGCTGCTGACGTAAAGCAAAGGCACGGCCACATTTCGGTTCAAATGTAAACTTGCTGCATTCTGTGTACTGCTGATATCTGTGTTCATAATGAATTGTAAACCCGGGTGTGGGTGTGGAACTCTGCTGAGCGAGCCGCACCTTCGTACCTTCAGGCAGTGCTCCTCGCTGCATCCTGCCTGTACGCCACGCTCTGCTTCCCTGTCTCGTTCGGCTCTTTCGTCTCTAGTCAGCAGTCCAGCTCTTTTCCAGTTCCTGTTCTTCTACCCTGCTTCCCAAATGCTCAGTGACCTTCCCTTTACAACCTGAACAGCAGTCTACTACCTGTCTTTATATCTTCAATCTCAAATTTAGCTGTTTCCAGTTCTTGGGAGCATCAAGCCTTTACAATTTTTAAAATTCTATATATATGCACATATATCATTTTGAAAATGGTCTTATTTTTAATTTTCCTATAGGGTATGAATTTTAATCAAATAAGTCAAAGTTGCCTTTGATATGACTAATAATGAATGAGATAAAACACCATTTTCATTAGTTTAATCATTATTACTAAAAAAAATGGACAATCACAAATATTGCCCCAGATAACAAAAATGCTGCAATCACAGCAACATCTCATGTTCCTCACGAGCCTCATGATGTTGTTCTGAGGCAACATTTACCATTTTCCACAGCTACACACAGTTCTGCCATGTCCCATTGGGGTGGGCTACGATCTACCACTCTCTGCTTCAGCTGGTCCCAGACCGGCTCTTTGGGGTTCAGGTCATGGGGACATTGCTGGCCATGCCCTATGAGCCACTCCGACTTCCAGAAGTCGAGCTGTGAAATTCTGGCACGATGTGATAGAGCATTATCATCCATGAAAAGAAAGTTGGGGGAGTGCTGGCAGATTTGGGGGATGATGGTGGGTTCTGGGATGTCTCTGAGGTAAGAGCATGCAGTATTGAGCTGTCTACAAATCTGTTTTGCGCTGACCAGTGATGCCGGCCCGGACTGTAGCCACAGAATGTTGAAATCGATGCCATATTGAAAAGGGTTGTGTATTAGTTTTTTGGTGTTGGCCCCAATATGTAAGGTAGACTGTATACACTGACAGTGAAACCATTACATGGAAAACACAAAATGAGGTGTGTCTATTACCCCAATACAACTGCCTCCCCATCCCATAAACATTTGGACTGCCTAAAATAACATTAAATAGTTCTTGATTGTATTATATAACATAAGCAATTCATTGATGAACTTGATTTCCACCACTGAAGAAGGATAAGTATGGCACTCAATAGAAACCTAGAGAATGTCATGGAGCAGGCTTTAAGGAAAGGCTATGGAGGGAACGTCACAAAGCCAAAAGCAAACTCAACAAGACAGTCAGACTGGGCAGTAGCGTTGCCAGCAGTGACTCACTCTACAGGAAAAGGCTAAACTGTTCTCCTTACCCTCTCCCTCCAACAACCTCTACCTCCTTCATTGTCTTATGGAGCTGCAAATTGTTCGTTTAGAGCCTCTCTGCTGATGGCTTATAATTAAAAAACAAACAAACAAGTTTTTGCATGATCAGCAGCACCATTATTTGGATTTTTGTTTCACATACATCTGTCGCTTTTAAACTTTACCTCCTTTATTAATTTAAACATTTCTACATTATATTTGTATCAATCACAAACATTTTTATTTTTTTTTTACAAATACCTATTAAACCAAGTATAAAGGGATTCAACAATAAGTAGCTTCTTCAAATCTGTAGTTCTGTTGCAAGAACAAGTAGTTTTAACTGCAAAGATCAAAATGTATTTCACTGCTGGTGCCCAATCAATGTTTAAATAATGTGGGAACCTCACCATGGTCTTTAGAAGATATAATTACCTGTTCATGCCAAGTTATGTCTATGGCATTACAGTAGTCTTGTGTGCAATAGGTTTTATTGAACATAACATATAGCATAGTTAAATCTTTGGCCTAATTACAAAAAGATTAAAACTTGTCATTGTTTATCAGAGTTTGAAATTCTGGTGTCAGTGACAGTTTGGCAGAGATATGGGTGGAGACACATGCACTCTCATCGACTAACGCAGGACAAAAAGGTAAAATCTGTGTTTCTGGATTAATAAATGCTTATCACCTACGCTCACATGTATGTTCTCAAGATAAAAAAATCCCCAACAACCTCTGACTCAACGTTGTTGTTATTTTTCAGCAAACCAAATGATGGACAGTTTGCAGCATGGTACGCCTGCTGGCATCATAATTCAGATATTAACACATCTTTGTCAGGTGTGTATTCCTGAAAAACACACTTACAAAAGACTAAAATGACTATCATGGAATGAAATATGGCCACAAGCTTCTAATGTAAGAAATGCTCTATCCTTCAGGTTAAATCTTCCATCTGGCTTCTGAAATCCTTTTTATTTTAATTAATTCCTCCATTTGATAATGTTGGCTTCCACTGTATTGAAAACATAAATGCCTGGATAGCAGTAGGTAATTGAATATGATCTCAGGACAGAAAATTATTTTTATTTCACAACCAAACCAAAAAGAGTGAGCAGATCAAACTGTGGTGGCTTGAGCAATGTGGAAATGATCTATAATTTTATTGGATGGATACGAAATAAGAAATATTCCTGAAGAGGAGTTTAAGCGAGTTAATGAACTGTTTCTTATGCTTATTAAAAAGAGTGCAAATGTCTAAATTAAGTGAGGCATGGAGAGTTGTGTTCACACACAGTGGATCCACCATGACCTCACAGGAGTTTCTTCACACCAGTTTTACCATCTGCAGCTTGCATTGACAATGAGGGAGAAGGGAAAAGAAATTGCCCGGTCTGACGGGGTTCACCTTTCAGTGGGGGAGACAGATGCTTGTTTACTGGCCTCATTATGTCAGCAGCTGTCCTGAGCAGGTCACTCTGCGGTCCTCTGTCCACCTACTGAGACACATGAGTCCAGCACCTGACAGGGGGACACAGCAGAGGCTTTCATATATGAGAAGAGCTTGACAAGCTCTTATTCAAATTGCAGTTACTTGGACACTATTTGCACAAATGCAGTAGCAGCTTGTAACGAAATATGATTTTTTTTTTTTTGTCACTTAATTATGTAATGAAATTGTGTGTTCAGACCAGGTTTATTAAGCAAACCTTTTTAAATACAATAAATTTGATGTGGCTGTGGTGCAGAAAATGCAACATATTCAACAAAACAAAACAAATAAAACTCCAAAATTAGAAAAGTATGTAAAAATAGAAAGTGAAGATAAATGTAAGTGTGACAATATAGACTAGATAAACCAATAGCTAAGAGCTATGGACTAGCAATGCATGACAGCAGTAATTAGGAGAGCACTATTGCAGGTTTAAGCATTCTTGTTCAAAAGAACGTTATTGCAGTGATCAGTAGATTCTGCTGGATTTTTGGGATGGTTTCATTCTAGATTATTAAGAGAAGATAAGATAGGATGAGATGTACTTTATTCAGCCCAGAATTGTGAAATTGAGAACTATATGTTTTCATATTCTCTGCTCAAAGGAGATAAACAAAACACTTACAGTATTTACGCAAAAAAGTCTGCCCAAAGCAAATTACAATTTATTCAGCATGAAAACCAAGAAAAGCCATGGTGTGAATCAGAACAACAGGATCCTTAAATGTGCGACCGTTTTTACCACCTCGTGCCACTTCTTTGAACTCACGTTGTTGATTTTTAAAAGCTTTTATATTATTTTAATGATTTAAAATATTCGACAAACAAAAATAACATAATCTCACACAAAAGTGATTCTTTTTTTATGTGGTAACTGCTTTTTCCGATCATGATTTGCCCCAAATGCATCGGCGAACGTGTTGTGTTTCCTCTCTGCAGTCCCCACAGCTATAATCCCTTTTATTGAAATCCGTGTCACCTGCTGCCTGCGCAGTCCAGCACCCTGAAGCATTAGACGGCTGGCATGGTGATGGGCACTGCAGTGAAAGGAGAAATGGGGAAACCATAAAGTCCTTCATTTAAGTCTGTTGATGGGCTCGTACAAATTAGGGCTTTATTTCATAGGTAAATTTAACCAGGAGGCTACAAGCAGCTCATCAGCCAGGTTTACAACACTGGCACAGAGGCAGGAAAAGCTACTAAATTCTCCCTGACATGGGCATGAAAAATCACAGTGAGCTTGTTATGGCAGCACGCTGTCACCAGGACTGCTCACAAGGCTGGCCATGAAGATAGGGCCATGGTGAGCATGTCAGCTGGACTCTTGTCGCCTGTCTCCCAATGAGTATATTAGCATTTCATCTCGTCTTGACGCACACAGCAACACCAGAGCGAATACCAGATTTTGGGAAACATTGAGAGAGAGAGATGGCGAGGTAGCCCACGCCACGAGGGAGGTGGAGAAGAAGACAGAGTGCACAAGAGAAAGGAAAGCCAGAGGGGGAGAGGAAGAAGGGAGGATTGAGCAGAGGGAGCGTGAGGCAATTTTGCAAAGCTGTGACACATTAATTATTAACAAACACAGGCTACATGTGTAAACTCTTTCTCCTTGTTCATTCTCTCTTATCCCTTCTTCACACATGCCTCCTGTGGAAAATGGTCACTCTCTACTTTTGTATACACACACAAACACACGCACGTATACACACAAAATCTAGAGAAGAAGCATGTGACATCCATAACATGAAGTGGAGCATGTCAAAGGGCCGGGGAGGGCGTCGGGCAAAGGCCCGCCGACAGTGGGACACAGGAGGAAGGAAGCCAGTGGAAATGATGGGAAGCAGAGAAAGGACTCGGCATTCAGCTATAACATTAAATAGAGGCGGGAAGCAAAGGGGAGAAAAAGCTGCAAAGTAAGAGCCAGACAAAGACATAAACAGCAGGGCAATGAAGAGCTGCGGGGATGGGGAGTGAAGCGTTTGTTCTTAAAGTCAGTGTGGGGTAGACCTTTGTTTTTAAGAGAGGGCTGGGCTGCCAGAACCTTTAACCACAGAAATGTATGTATATATGTATATATTAAAACAAGCCACCGGACTTTCATTAGATAATGAAGACTTCAACCTTCAGAGAGCTGAAAACCTCTCAAATGCATCTTGGTATGCAGGAGATTATCAATCCGTTGTTAGTCCATTTGGCATTCACTTTTGTTTAATCAATTGGCTAGAGCGTTGTCAGGGCACAGCATGCACACGCCTTTGTGTGCACGCACACGTGGTTTTTGGTGCGCAGAGACAGGCACTGCTTGAACGGTCACTCTGCCCCGCAGGCAGTGGTGTGTGTTTGGAAGGGAATGGATCCTCCCGTAGGAGAGCAGGGAGTAGATGCGCGTGAATGTCCCCACACTTCCTTTTGCTGCAGTCTGTCCTCTCTCGGAGCACCACTACTAGCATATCAAGTAACAAGAGTAAGTAGACAGAGTAAAGAATGTAAAAATATATAATAAGAAACTGTAAACAGGTGAATTTGAAATGGGCAAATCTTAAAGGGGACCAAAAAGAGTGCAGATAAACTCACCAGTTTTATTTCTTCAAATTCCCCAATTCATCAAACCTCACATACATTACCCATAAAGCAACTGGACTACCAACAGCTACGTTCACGTGTCTTCTCCTAGAAGCGGCCAACGTAGCCTTGAGCCTCAAGCAGAGAGCAGTGTGCTGCAGAGATTAAATTAGCTCACATCTTTCAAACTCCACTCCATGTGATTTCTTTCCATGTAGTCTTAATCTCCAACAGATGCTGACTCAAGTTAGTTTATCTGATTTTATCTGATTTTTTTTTTACTGTTACCTCTGACAGTGTGACTTTGATGTATGGCTCTCAAACTGGTGTATAAGGCTCCATTAATAAAGTAACAAAGACAAGCATTGATCACCAGCATAATCTTAGCATTCATTTACCCACAGCCTGAAATATTCCTTAATCCAGTTAAAATCACAACATTTGAGTGAAACAACTCATTACCAAGGGATCTACTATTTTAAAATATTTTTTTAAATTCACAAGCAGAGGTACTGGTAATTGTAAAATTAGGCAAAGTCTGTCATATAGAATAAGTTGCACGCATACACGCTGCTGAGGATTATTATTACCTCTTAGCTTTGCTACTGGAAACAGAATTAGGGCCTCGCTTGTCATACTGCAGAAACAGCAGCCCATAAAAATGAAAATGAATAAATTACACTTGCTCTTTGAACAAGTTGTAGCTGGTGCAACTTTGTACCTTCAGTGGGCTGTATGTGTTTGTATTTAAAGTTTCCTTCAATTTTCTGTATTGTAAATTAGTTTGATTTTCAGAATAAAGTGACAGCCTTATTTTATTGGGATGTCCTAATTTTTTTAAAGTGTTAGAACCACAGATTCTAACATTAGAGTCTAATTCAGAGTTATAGCAAAGAGCATCTAAAATAATTCTGTCCGATGTATACCTTGCGAAATGGCAAGATAAAGGAAACACAGAAGCTGATTTTTTTGGCGGATTTACAGAATTTGACCATCTTTCGTCAAAGATGCCATGTTGGTACACCTGAGTGAATTTACTTAGCTGCTAACCCTCTGTAGTACCCCTGCTGTGTCCTAGTGATAAAGTAACCATTAAAAGGCCACAACCAATGGCTAAACAGGGTATCCAGTCTTTGTCTGTGTATTCCGGCACATTTATATTAGTTCTGTACTCTAATTCTGTGTGATGCAACAACAATAAGAAGCATTTGTTCTTATAAAACACAAGATACATTAAAATTGAGAAAGAGTCATGCATCAAAGTATGTCAACCTCTACATTGTGAATAATTTGGAATCTTAAGTTACAGTAGCTGCACTAAGACTCTAAGGCATTTCAGTGGGGGACAAACGTTTGGTCTGCTGTTGAGATTAGCATAAAAAACACACTGTGACACTGGATCTCAGCTGGGCTTCATGCTGCGCAATGCATATTTTCACTCTCGGCCATAGACAGATGTTCGCACAGTCCGCATCCTGTTTCACTCATATCACAACGTTGTTTTTAGGAAGACTGTCCTCAGACCCAGACAATTATCCATCAGCAGTTTAAGCACAATTTCAGAGTGGGATGTGAATTCTAATTATGGATCTTAAACCTTTGCAGAAGATATGAAAAACATGCAGAAAATATTGCCGTTTGAACATCTGACACAGGTGAAATGAATAAGAGAGCTCAGTGAGTCCCTTCAGTCAGTTTGACCACCTGATCCTTATCTGTAACGGGAGATCGTGAACCGAGCATTTATGTCAATTCAACATTTCTTACAAAGTATTTCTGATCACAATTGTGAATTGAATTTTTTTCTAGTTTTAAAAAATATATATAATCGCCTGCAGTGAAAAGGAGTCTTGAACTGTTCCGTGTTTCTCATCCAGCTGTGATTTGTGCCAGTGGTAGCAGTAATGCCATGTTGACTTTTATGCATCAGAAAACCTGGAGGATAGCCAGTTGGTCTGGCACTTCACATGACCCCAGAACTTTACATCACATCTCAAGCTAAATGGATGTGGAGGTGGACCATCCTGTGTGGATGAATCATAACAGTTTCAGATGGCAACCAAAAACAAAAATGAGCTTTTCAAGCACAGTTCAATATCAACAGCACCTGATAGGAAGATAAGCAAACGTCTGTTGAAAATGTCAATGTGAAAATGAAATATACATCAGATTTCAGTCATTTTCTTTCTTCTTTTGGCATACAGAACTCCCTTATCGCTGCTGCCCTCTGGCAATAAATATTTTTCAAAACCAGAACAATTTCTGTCACATCTCCACGCTATTATAATGGTTGTGTTATTGTTATGCAAATAACATTAACACTACACATAAGAGTACCCTGGTACCAGCATTTTTTCACATGTTTTGAATTCTTTGTGAGTGTGAGTTTCCATGTTTGGTGATAACTCATATGGTGAGAAAAACATTGCATTTTTGTTAAATCTATCAAAATCCCTTGAATTAGACATGATGTGCTCTTCATTTGCTTACTAACCAATAATATGTAGGTAAAATATTCGATGACCAGCTGTAATTTGATCATTATTTTAGGAGGAAAAAACAACTGAGTAAGAAAGTCACAAGCTTCCCTGTAAATTCCCTGTTTTTACAGTTTCAAGTCTCAACCTGTGATGCATTTAAGTTATTAAAAAAAGTAAAATCCATACCCAAATAGTAGAAAGTATTTCCACACCACAGTATATCTAATATTTTCATTAAATTTATTTTTCTGTCGGACTTGATAGTTTTTCCGTTTAGACAAAAAGGTAAAAATAAAATACTTTTACTCATATCTTGATGATTCCAAGTAATCTTAGCTGTTTCTTTAGTATTGCTAGCGCACTTCACATAACACTTTTTTTTTTAGAGAAAGGTTGTTGTGAAGTGAAGTGATACTTTAAATGTGATGCTCTGGCTGCTATTTTGGTGAATATTTCAGGTTTCATGAATGTGGGTGGAAACCAAACAGCAAACCTAGTTTGGATTTTTAACACTAATCCAACACCTCATGAGAGTGTTGTTGCCTCAACTAAAAAAGTAAAACAAAAAGTTACCCATGCATTCTTACAAACAACGTACATGATATTTTACTGTCTTATTTACCATGGGTTTAAGTTTGTTAGTGACAAAAAACACTAGTAGTAACGTCAAAACACTTTTGGGATTTTCTGATCTCAAAACTCTTTGTTAAAATGTATAAATGTAAACTTAGCTATAACTGTTGTCTTCATGTCCAACAAATGATCAAACCTAAACCAACACGCCTATGCCTTTTCCTCCCACTAATATCTACATGGTAAAAATGAGCGTCAAATCAATGGCTGGTATAAAAACAATATGCTCTACAACACACTATAAAATCTACTGGATTTTCAAATGCCAAAAACCAGATGCGACAGGTTACTTAGTGAGTGATAAAAGAATTGGCAGGTAAATTTGTTACCTGTCCACACAGCAAGGCCTGCTGCTCTCTCCAATCTTTTTATTTTTTTGTGCCTTAGATAAAAGACTGCTAGAACACAGACATGAGTGAAATCACTCCTCTTATCTAACTCTCAGCAAGGAGGAGAACAAGCTTATTTCCAACATTTCTAACCATATCTTCGAGTATTTGAACAAATTTGTGCAAAACGTTGCCTACTTTGACACCCTTCTGAGTAACAAACACCTCGTAATATCCACCTTCCTCAGCCCAGACACAAAGATAACTCCAGCAGACACATTGTGCTTGGACACTGTCACTGTGCCTCTCTGCCTCTGCAGTGCTGGCCCCAGTGGACATGATCTCTGAGGATGCCTTTCTCTGTCAGCGGCTGTGTCTGAAGAAAAGGGGAGCACGGCGCTCGCATTTTGTGGACTAAATGTAGACCCTGTTTTTGAGCAATTGTTTTACACAACAGCATGCTACCCAACATGTTCACCAATTCTAGCCTTACCAGAAAATCCAGCTGCACTGACCGAACAGACTGCGAGGATGGTCTTTCTGGGCCTTACGGCCCCCCTCACCATGGCAACAGATCCCACTGTGTGGCCCTGAGGCTGCTGTAGTTTTCTGCACTCTGGTCTCCAGCATTCCTTAGACTTGCAAAAGAGTCCATTTAAGAAACACGAATTAAAACAACAATTTCCATTTTCGTTTACAACCAAGCAAAAATAAACATAAAAAATCAGCACATTCTTTGTTCTGTTTAAGACTTGTGAATTTCATGAAAGTGCATTATCATAGATTAAGAATAGCGTTAAGTCAGTTATTTGTACTTTGTAGCTTTTTTGACACTAAGAAAGCAGCACCTGCCATTCCCTCATTTTTAAAAAAAAAAATGCATCGGAAGTGAACTGTTGTTTTGAAACCTGTACATACCTTTCAGCATTGATAGCATCTCCCCAGATGTGTTGGTTGCCAAGTTCTCCCACTATCACAATTTACACCCTCAAGCACTGATAAGAAGCTGGATTGTCCTTCTCTTCTTAGTCCAGAGAATGCAGCAGAAACGATTTCCTCTTGACAAAAAAACAAACAAAACTTAATGTGATTTTAAATAGTCTGCTTAAATAGCCTGCTGGCTTGTCTGCAGAAAAGTCAGCAGCGTTTCTGAATCATGTTCACACGTGGTTTTGTCTTTGCACGATTGAGCTTTAACCTACATTTGTTGATGGCGCTGGGAACTGCAATCCTGAGCCCATGCAATGATTCATATGACGGAATTATGTCTATATCCAATGTATTTCTGCCTGAGAGCCAAGGCAATCACAGATATCAAATGCTGTTTAGTGGTGGTTCACTGTACACATTGCTGTTTCCAGATTCTTAGATGATGAAAATGTACATTTTTTGCGACTTTACAGGGATAAACCTTACTCTAAAATTGGTACTAGTTAGATGGTTTCTTTGCAGGTTGCTGATGCCCTTTTCATCTCTACTATTGAGAGACCTCTTTAAGGTGCTCATCATATACCTACTCATATATCAACCAGTTGTCAATTAGCTGAATATTGATTTAGTTGCAAGATGTTCTGTCACAACTTTTTTTAAGATGTGTTGTTCATATTAAATTCTTTAAATCCTTATTTAAATTCCATATCAGAATGAGGTAATATTACCATTTTGGAAATGGGATCGTATTTGTGGCACTGTTTTATTCCACATTCTGTTCACAAACTAATTTAATATAATGGTGACCACATTTTACCTTACATCATTAAGTGATACTGGTTTAACTTTGAATAATTTGTGCTTCTTTAAATTCCAGATTCATCAACACACAGTATCATATAAAATGGTCTACTTAAATATTACTAAAATGCCATTTTTTTCAAGGATTATATAAAAAAAACATGTAAACTGACAAAATATTTGCTTGAATGATCTTGAGATTGCTGTATGACCTAATCTGATCTAAATGCCATTTTCAGCGTTTTATTTAATTTGAATTTTGTCAATAAACAAACTGAAAAATTGAGATGAAGTGAATAATATTTAAGCTTATACCTGAGTTTTTCATTCCCTGTATATCTGTAGACACACCTTCTATCTTTTGTCTCTACTGATCGACCGGTCTACAGTTTTGAATCACGCATCCTTTCTGATTGATTGTATTTATGTATCAGGGTATCGGAGGTAAACATATAAATACGTGAACAACTGCCAAGGTCCTCCTAAAGTAGATCAAATACACAGTGACAAACACACACTCACACACACACACGCACACTGAGCCCCTGGTTTGTCCCCCTGCCCATTTCCTCCGCAGCCTGTGGTGTTTCCGCTGGGGTGAGACAGTGCCAGCTCCCTCCCTCTGCTTCCCAGTGGGGTCCTGCCTCCCGGCATCTGTCAGGGCAGCTGTCTCTCCTCTCCACTCTGCACTGCACCACACTATGCCAGGCCTCCGCACACCATCGTCAGCTACGCGCATTGTATTAATACACATAAAGAGTAGATGGCACGAGTCCTCAGAGTTGTATTGTAAAAGGTGAAAATGCTTAGAAACGTTTTTTCAAGAAATACGGCGCAGCATCGCCCAAACTGTCAACTCTTTGTCATCAAAAGACTGAATTTAAATGAGATGGACCCTGAAGTCGTCTTTTTAGATTTTGATCGTGCACACACCCTTCAGTTATGATGAAATGTGCTCCATCATTTATCTTGTTTAACTAATGCTGTCATTCTGAAGACTCAAACTAAATGGATTTTTGAGCATTAAAAAAATGAAAGACATCAGGACAGAGAGTTGGTCAGTTTTACTAAAAAACAAAAAGAAAGAAGGAACATACATTTGTGTTCCTGCATCCAGACACACTGAGAAATGGGCAGCACCAGGACAAGCTTCTGTTTTTTTCTGGCCCATTTTGTTGTATTCGTTAGTCATATGAAAAGGACCGGGAAGAGACTCACCACATACCAGCCAAAATGGGGAAAAGATAAAAAAACAAACTAAAGAGCATAGATGAAAGAAGGAGGGATAACTCAGGTCCAGGTGTGCCAGGAGCTTCAGGAGGTAAACATAAAGGCACTAAGCTACACAGGTGTTGAAAAATGATCCTCTCCCTACTGAGGCCCGGTAAAACAGAGGGTGTGTGTGTGTAAGTGTAGATGCGTCAGGCGGACACGGGGTCAGACGTGTAGCTGACACTAAAACCGGAACAATAATATGGACACAGAGGAGGACGGTGGACCGGAAAATCTTGTCCATGACCGTTCGGTCTCTGGTGACAAATACTCACAAAACACACAAAAACCCCTTTCACTCTCTTACTCTCACAGGTAGCACACACACACACACACACACACACACACACACACACACACACACAC
>JABUIW010000024.1:6645090-6683237 GCA_013363375.1 Menidia beryllina
ACACACACACACACACACACACACACACACACACACACACACACACACACACACACACACACACACAAACGTGCAGAGAAAGGACTCCTCTCCACTGGCCAGCAGACCACATCATGGAATGAGAGATAAAGGGAGAATGGAAAGGAAAGAGACAAAACACAGGAGTAAGAGGCAATGAAATGGACAGACATACAGTAAATACACACACAGTTTTTTAGTAAATCATGTGGATTACCCAGTGAAGCACAGGGAGGCTTTTTAATGAAAGCCCAGGAAGGGGCAGCAGCTGGTGGCATGTGTTTGAGCTGGGAGGATAAGACCCCTCGCGCTGGGTTTGCCAGCTCTCTTCCTCTCTCGCTTTCCTCATCTCCTAACGCTCCCTTCATCCTCCCACTAACACCCAACCGCCCCCACAGAGAATGAAGTCCTTTGTCTGTTCCGCTACTGCCGGTCCTGGAGATGGGCTGGAGCCGCAGGGGCCTGCTGGTCAGCCAGCACCAGAACCGGAGGAGTACTGAGTGGAGTCCCTCACAGTGCTGGGTGCAGCCTGCTGCCACGGACCAGCACCAGTCCCCAGCCACCCAGTGCCGGGAAAGGAAAAAGAAAAACGAGCTAAAGAGAGAGAACAGTTGGACAATACTAGTGTGAGAGAGTGGACAATGGAAACACAGATAAAAGTGCGGCCAAAACCACAACAGACAAACAATACGTTTTACTCACAGCTAAGCAGCAACCGGCCGGTTCATTAGATTAAAAATGTGAAAAACTAATTAGTAAATTAAAATGTATTTAAATGGAGAGGTCAGTGAAAAAAGAATCATGCAAGACCTTTTCTGCGCTCTAATCAAAGTTCCTAAAGAAATCTAATTACCGTTTCACTGACAACCCTGATTCGTAAAACATGAAAATATTTGAACGTTACCAGTGTAAATCCCGCGGGTACTCAGTTTAAAACTCACAACCTTTACAACTGAAGCCCGGCTTTGTTGTGTGAGTCTGTCCGTTCGTTGCCCTGCTTTCAGATGGACCCACAGTTTTTGTCTCAGACCTAATTTCCAGACAGTGAAGAACACATTTCACTTAAAAATGCTTTGGTGATCTTGTGATTTCATCATTCCTTTTGATACAGTTGGGGCCTCCAGTACCTGAGGCAGCAAAGCAGCTACACAGCATGATGGAGCCTCTACAAAGTTTTAATGTATGTACCAATTTGATTTTCTTCTAGGCTGTAGACGACACTGAAATCTTTCAGTTTAAGATGCACTGCTTTGGATTTTTTTTTGTCTGAAGAACATTATCCTAGGAAAAAATTAAGATATTTTTGATAAAAAAGAGATCTGCATTTTGTTTTGTAATTCTGTAGTTATCCCCTGTGACCTTTAAGCTCTCTTGTTTCGGGGTGCAGTGAATGTCTGAAAACACCCCAGACTGCTCCGGGTCAGCCTGAAGCTCTTCAGATGTCTTGCATGTTGCCACCACATCCTTAACAGAGCTCCACCACTGGGTTTCCTGCTAGTATATTGACAACCTCTAGACTTTAAATTATTTTAAAAGTATTTCTAAAACCATCATACTCCAGAATCTTCAACACTAAGAAACCAATGACCAGACTTGCCTTTTTTTTCTTTTGCATCTGCATCAAATCAATTCTAATAGTTGAGATGTGATAAGTTTAATTTGAATTTGCTCTGTTAACAGTTAAATTATTCGATCATAACCGCTTAACCTTCCTCTGGTGTTAGCTTTCTGCTGCCATCTGTAGTGTTAGCAGGTCATTTTGGACCCGTGTATTAAATCAGCCATAAAATACCCTAAAAACAATCTTTTATCATCCAATGTTTTCTTAACTCTTGTTTAGCTGGTTGGGCTCCCTTATCCATGAAAAGATTGGTATTAATATTTTTTTGTGGCCCCCTGGGCCTTTGTTTTAACAGCATACCCCTCGTTTTCAATGTCATAAAAGTGGTCAAATGAACCTTAAGAGTAGAAGGCAACAAAATAATCAGTTGTTCTGTTACCTGAGTGTAGATATTAAAACAAATTTTTTAAATGTTCAACAAAAAAAAAGATTTCAATTTTAATATTATCAAATATAGTAACGTCTATGGTGTTTCGGGTCATTTTGGACCCGTATATATTTGCTTCAAGAAAAGGGCAAAAACAAGTCTTTTTTTCCCACACTATAGAACTTTAAAACAATATTTAACAATATGAAAAACAGAACAGTCATAAATAATAAATTACAATAAAACAAAGATTTGCAAATAAATAAACAAAAACCAATCGAGAAAATCACATCCAAAGAAATCAAGTACTTGTTCTATCAATACTCTGTGCAAAGAACATGCCTGTGTGTGTATTTGTGTGTTTAGATGCATGTGTTGCAAAAGGTGACACTTTTAGTGTGTTCTTTGCTTGATCTGTAAACTCCGGCAAGGAGGAGAACACCAATGTAGGCATCCAGGTACGTCTCATCAATGTCTTTCCATGTGTTGCCATGGACTTTTTTTCCCTCAAGGTTTGTCATAGCAAATATTACTTTTTTTAGGGATAATGGCAAAAAAAGATCAAAGCACGTCTTGATGTCACTTACTCTTGTCACAGCAAACCTCGTTACCCCAGGGATCATTTTGACGATGTTTTCAGCAGCTGTCCTTCCATTCACATCAGGAGGAACTGTGTTCCAACGGATGTTGCCACTTTTGGATTGGAATGATTCAGCAGGAGCAGCTTCAGCACCAGTGACCTCCTCTTCAGACTGATCAGTGGTGTCTGTTTCTTCCAATTGGTACTCCACATCATCTTCGTTCTCAGAGGCCTGCTCATCTCCATCGCTAAAATCCTGTGTGTCCTCTGCCTCATTTGCAGCAAAGATGTGATCCAAAGCTTCATTTACAGTTAATCTTCTCCTCATTGTTGCATCCTTTGAATTGGAGATGTGTACTCTGCAAGTCACCACCTCTACACTCAAATGGCTTGACAAGCCTGGACATGTCTCCCTTTGTTTGTTCTTGCAAAAAGGCAAAGAGAAAAGCCCCTAAATGAAGCTCAAGTGGTTGGAGGAAGAGGCTGTTGGTTGACTGTGTGTTCATGATTTAATTTTGGGCATTTTTTATTGTTTTATAATAGAAAATTTAAACCGGGTCACAAATGACCCGAACACCACAAAAGTCATTTTTTTCACCAGAGCACTTTATAATTCAGTAAAAAAAAAAAAAAAGATTTTACTTTGTTTAAATGGAAGTCCCTGACAAAGTCAAAAAGTTTCAACTCAAAAAACAAATGTATGGAGTGCTTTTATGCATGTTAAAACTCAAAACGGGTCCGCCGGGACCCTAACACCATAGGAAGGATATCCAAAATGATCATATAAATTAACACAGCACTAAAGTCTCACCCTGTCTCAATATCTTTATGTGTATGTCTTTTTGTGGGTTAATTCAGCTAATTCGAAAAAAATATTGATTAGCTATCTAAAAGATTGACCAAATGAATTAATGTTACCATTGTTTATATAGTGTATTATATGGAATAAAATGTCAAATTAAGTTAGAACTGCTAGAGGACTGTAGAGGAAAAAAACAAAAACACTGTTTGTGTTGTTTTTTGTTCGCAGTGAAAAACTTTCTCGCGCTGTTAGCCCTATCAGTATCAAGTTGCTTGCTTCCACAGAGGTAAGTGTGTTCAGATGAGAGAAGGTTCACTTATCAGAAAGGCTCAGTGCACCAAAGCAGTCCTGTGTATTGCAGTAATTGGATCTGCTTCACCTTTATTGCCCCTCAAACTCCAAACCCATGTTTCATTTTCCCATATGTTTAGGTATAAGTACCCTCATCCTGTCCTGAAACTTAAACACTCATGGCCCCAAGAACTCCTCTTTCCCTTCAACTTAATGTATTGTATTTTACTTTTTGCTGATGAAACTTGCATGACTGCAGGAAACCATTCATTTGTTCTTTTTTGGGGGGCCTGCTAGTGTTAATGCTGAATGGTACTATTGATTTCAAACTCCTTTTTTGTTTTTTTCTTTTCTAGAAAATTTTCAAATCTTCTTCCTCTGTGTGGAATACTTCAACCCCACCCTAAAAAAAAGCACATCTATTTCATACCAATTACCTGTCTGGTGAGAACAACAGAAGGAATAACTTATTATGTTACTGTAATGAGTTTTTGAAAAAGAGAAATGAAAAGGAATGAAGAAATCTGTCTATGACTGTTTGCCCATGCAAATAGCAAGTTCTTAGAATGATTTCAGGCTGGCAATATAAGTAACATTTTAAAAGGCAAATTGTTTTGTATATAATACATTAATCTATGTAAAGTTTTAGAGTAAAGTTGGTGTGATTTTCAGGTCAGACTGCTGGACAGTATCTGAGGCAGGTGGGATGAGTCCATTTGAATCTGGCTGCTCCAGATGAGTAACTTGCAACCTACTCTAGTACACCGACTCCAGTGAAACCCCATTTAGAGTAATGTACGGTATAATTCAGTTCCTGTGAGTCTGTCTGCGAGCAAATATCATTACAACCCAAAGTGTATAATCACCTGGTTGCTCCAAGCTCTGTATGGTATCTACATTGCTACGGTGTGGAGCTTTGCTTGAGACAGATTAGCTCTAAGCTGTCTCATACTGTAAAAAATAAATAGACTCACCTTTTAAACCTTGTTAACATGGCAGAGTTATAATGATGCTACTGTCTAGATACAACATAGGTATGATAGAACTAAGATACATATAATGAGATTTCTATCCTAAAAGCACTTTTCATTCATCCATCCATCCATTTTCTGAATCACCTATTCCCAAATGGGGTCGCGGGGGGACTGGAGCCTACGCTGGACATGAGGGAGAGACCCTGGACGGTCCGCCAGACCATCGCAGGGCCAAACAAAGACGAACAATGACACACACTCACTCCTAAGGACAG
Source organism: Menidia beryllina (assembly GCA_013363375.1). NCBI lineage: Eukaryota > Metazoa > Chordata > Actinopteri > Atheriniformes > Atherinopsidae > Menidia > Menidia beryllina. The sequence goes on from JABUIW010000024.1 coordinate 6,650,019, forward strand.
TTTGGAATTAACCTAACATGCAGGTTTTTGGACAGTGGGAGGAAGCCGGGGAACCTACAGAGAACCCATGCAGGCACAGGGAGAACTTGCAAACTCCACACAGAAATGTCCTGGTTCCCCCGGGGACTTGAACCCAGAACCCTCTTGCTGTGAGCCGATGGTGCTAACCATGGTGAGAACAACAGAGGTGCTTTTTTTAGGGTGGGGTTGAGGTATTCCACACACCACCGTGCCGCCGCTCTTCATTCATTAGGTGTTAAATCCCATGATTTTGGATAAGCCTTTTTTGTAATTGCCTACACACGGTTTAAACTAAAGGCAGCTCTTGCCTGGAAATTTAGCTGTTTATGTGTGTATTGAATGAATGCGTAGCTGTGAGAGAGAAAGCTAAGCTGAGGTAAAGAAAAGATCAAATTTCAAACCTGAATTATATCAGGCAGTTCTAGGGGTGGGATGTCAGAGGTGAGAGGGCTGTTAGTCAGCACTCTTTGTCATTTGAGTTACAGAGATATAGTATTAAAAAAAAATATTTTGAGTAGATTTTCCCTTCATCAACAACTCACAGGTAACATCTGATTAAGGAACAGCAGTCGGCTTTAAGCCGAAAAGTTTAGCAACTGTTAGGTAATAATCTGTCAAGGTCCTTGCTTACATGAACGGATATCTTATTGAGGGATTAACTCATCTGCCTCATGTTAATATTACTTCTTTTTCACAAGTTCAGGTGAAAACTAAATCCGCTCTACATCTGTTCTGGTCTTCAAATTAAAAATGTACATTCCAGAAAACACAAACAAGTCTTGTCTCCTACTTTCTACGTTCTCCTACTCTCTATTAACCAATTTGATACCCACTAATCAAATTGCAGGTTACTTTAATACGTGCCTCTTCTGCACATTAGTTCCTCATCCTCAGTCAGCTTCATGAACTGCTGTTGGCCCTGACATGATGGACTGATCACATATCAGGAGGCTTCAAGAATCATGTGCTGGTGACATCAATTTTTGGCTGATGCAAATGCTGGCTTGGTCTCAGTTCCAAGAGAGGAAAACTGACTCCAGGGTCCTGTGACTCAGGTGCTGAGGGTGCCCCCTAGAGACAGGGGAAGTCATTACCTGATGATAATTATGAATCACAATTTTTTTTTTCCATGCTTGGCCTTTAAGGTCCTTTCGCACATGCTCACTGAACGTTTATTAAATCCTTGTCCTCGTGCACACCAGAACATGGCAGGCAACAGCATCCACACATGGCAACTCCAGCCCAACAACCATCTCCTAGCAACCTAGGTCTTCTGCCCCAGGAGAAATCTGAAGGTCTCTGCTGTAGTCACACCAAGCATTTCCTGGAGGGCAATCAGCTTTTTCCTCATCCCCTCTCTGACTCCCCTTCTGCGCTCGGCCTACCTCTTTGTGCTTCTCTCGTCCCAGAGCTTCATTCCAACTGGCTAAGCTGTTTTGGAAGGATTTTTTTTTTTTGGGATGAAAATAACAAGCCCAAAATATTTTACAAAAGAGAGGAAAGTAAATTGGTCTGAGGTCTCAAAAATGCCTTGCCAAAGTGAGACAGAACCAAACCAGAAGAAAGATCCCAAATGTTCTCACAGCCCATGTCATTATAATCTGAATTTCATTGACTTTAACTTCAACGTGTGTATGGGGTATTATCGAGCTCGAAATACTACTGTGTGTCTTGTAAAGAGAGAGGTGTCCCATGACCTTGCATGAACTTTTCAAAATAGTATCTCTAAGAAAAGCAACAACAGTGAGTCCTGCTGTGACAGACGACTCGGTCAAATCAAACTCCTCTTCTTAATTTTAAGTGTGTACTTTTCTCTTCCAAACTTGTGTTCATTCTCACGAGCCATCACCAAAACCGCCATCACAAACCACACCGTTCCCGCAGTATCCCCCCTCCTGTTTGAAGGACACAGACTTGATCACCAAAAAGCAGAAGGGCTGCGTTGGCGAGCAGCGAGCTGCTCTAGCCCACCTTCCTCACATCTGAGAACCTCTGTGAAATCCTAATCCCCAGAGCAGGGTGAAGCGCAGGCCCAGCTTGCCTGACCTCTCCGGTTGCCATGGATACAGCGCACTATAAATAAAACAGAGGGGGCTTTTTTTCAAGCAGTTTGGCAGGGCTGTGTGGCCTGCTCACTGGTGGGGCTTATTTTCTCTCTCGCTCGTTCCGTCTCTCTTCACTCTCATTCTACTCCCCCTTTCACGTATTCTCTCAGTCATTGAGTGCTCTGTCTTGCGCTTCCTCCCTCTCTGCCTTGTCTCTGATGAGTACTTTCATTCAAACTCCTCAAATCAGAACACCTGTGTTTGCACCATACCTGGAGAGATGCATTCATTTAATTCTCATAAAGCCCTCCACCCTTTCAACAGGTCAATGCTCACATTGGGAGCCAAAAAGGACAAAATCTGGACTCGCAGTTTTGAAAGTAGTTTACATTAGTAAGACCAACGCACAAAGTGGGTAAAAAAAGAGAAGGTATGCTCTCTTGTCGACAGTGTGGAGGTAGAAAAAGGGAGGCCGAGTGTGCTTACGCACTGAATTGGGACCGCGCTGCAGATTTTTGTCTGCCAAGGCAAATCTCGCAAGACTGGAAAATAATTTGGTCATAGCTGTGGGAGGCTGGTGGGAGTGGGAGGCATGTGGGTAACATGAGGGAGAAGGTTTGGGGGGTGACTGGTTGGTGGGAGGAGGAGGAGGGGGGGGGGGGGGGGGGGGGGGGTTTGACTGTCTCGCTGTGGTGAAAACATGCTTGACACTTCATTCCTTTCCAGTTAATGTGGAGTGGACTGCAGGATGTTAACCCTCTGTCTGCCTCTTGATACTTGGTCTTCACTTTTGCACAATACCCATTCCCTTAAGGCACTTGCTGATTTGCAGCAGATGGGAACTGAACATACCACGGAAAAAATCTGTCCTGCTGCCTCAAAAAGGACAGTTGTAGTGTACATTATTTTCCAGTGTGATGTCCACATAAGTGGGTTGTAATGCTGTGAAACAATATAGTGGGCCAGTTTTCAGAAGCTGTCATGAATACTTGAAAACGTGACCCTCCTATGCCAGGTTCCTGTTGTCCTTTAATTAAAAAAAAAGTTAAGCCCCATTTCCTGGACCATCTGCCTTATTTGAATTACCCAAAAAGAGAAGACGGACATCAGGAAACATCTACGATGTTGCCTGGGAGACAGAGGTCATGTGAGAGGATGAGTCAGAGAAACCAAGAACTACCTAGAAACCAAGACTATTGAACGGCCTCGCATCATGGCGCTCCTCACAGTTTGGCGACACGCGGAAGGATTAGTGTCGTGTCAGTGCATAAATGACGGTGAGACGCTGCCCTTGGCAAAAGATAAAAGTCAAACTTTCCAAATCTGATACCTCGATAGGAATCCACCTCAGTGCCAGTCTGCATTTTTTACTAGTTATGCAGAAGCACACAAACACAAATTGCATCAATGTGTGTCTGGCTGCAGGTCTACTGCTTATCTGGGACTGTGTGTGTGCGTGTGGGTTCGTGCAGGCCTGGAGAGTATGGAGTTAATGCAGGCAGGGCTGTGGCAGTCCTCCTGCCCCTCAGCCAGATTAATCATGCAGGAGAGACACAGCAGGCCCCCGTTCATTCTGCCTGGGGGTGAAGCTGTGCCCGCATGCTCTCTGTATCACATGGCTCTGGCCCCCCACTATTCTCTCCTTTCTCACTTTTTCTCTCTCTACTGGGGGTGCTGTGGATAGGGCTGGTGTTTTAGGGTGTGTGTGTGTGTGGGGGGGGGGGGGGGGGGTATTGGTGGTGTGGTGGAACGCCACAGCACGCAGTATAGCTTTCTTTCTTTCCTCCATGTTGTTCTTTTTGTCTCCCTCCTCTCTCTTCACTTCCCCTTCTGTGAGTGTGAAGCAAATGAAAAAAACCCCAGAGAAACAGGCATCCATCTCTCCTGCAAGGAGACAACAACAGCCCTTTTTTCATCTCTTGTCGGAGGGGCCTGACGACAGCAGTGGCCAGGCTCGCTGGATGAAGAGAAGTGTGTGGGGCGGAGAGTGGGGGGCATACCAAGGGACTCGCCACAGATATCTCCTGGAAACTGCTCGACGATGTCTCTGCGCATCAGAGAACAGCTACAGCCATTGTTGGGCTCATTGGGAGATGGAGATCGAGGTGGCATTGCACAGTTGCGTGCTTCAGCTTTTTCACTGTGTTGCACGAGAACCTAGTGCGCACAACAGAAGTTATTCATTTTGCGATGTCTTATGTTGTAACTATCAAACGATTAGTGCCCTCATTAAATTTCCATTGTCAACTTGTGAGTTGCCCTTTTTTAGTGTCCTTTGTGTGGGCCTATAGGGATACATGAGCCATCTATATTGTTTACAAGTCATACTTTTCCCGTAAAAGTGTTTTCACCTCAACTATCCTTTGTTAGGTAATTTTTTAAAATGGTGTGATACAGATTGAACTGTTTCAGATTTTGATGAATCGTTTAATTTGATAATAACTGCCTTACAATGAGCTGGGTTTGGCTTGAATTGGCTGTGTCCAATGTATCTAAACACCCATGACATATCTTATATACAATATCATATTCTAATTTTAGAGATATTACAATGATTTTTAAGCTAATTGTTGTACTTACTATTAATAGTTTAATATGTTTTGCTTTGTCTTCAGTTACTGTGATTTTTCACATTCAGAGAAATAAACAAATTTTTTAGAAAAGAAACAATATTGCATAAATTGCTGAGCAAATATGTGTCTATTTTTATGAATGCAGCTGGCTGTGAACAGAAAGAGACTTGACGAATTACAGGCCTGTGAACTTCTATGAAACAACTGCAAAACAATGGCAGCCGTTCTGACTCATACACACGTACGCCGTCTTCCTTTTCAACACAGTGACTACGGTACATGGTTAGACTGCAACAGAGTATTACATAACAGACATATTGTTGCCACATTAGTGAGATTAAACATCACCATGTTCCACATCTCTCTGAGTGTTTATTTTCATTGATTCTGTCTCCATTCATATGTTATTGGATTGTTATGTCAGTCCAAGTTCGTACAAATATAGGAAACGTACAATGAACTCCTTGAAAATGACCATGCTATTTTACCTTCATCTCACATCCTATAACAGCTGTCACAAAGACAATGCTCTTGCTTTGAGCAAGTTTCCATGCATGGACTTTACTGCAAAGCAGACCAGCAAAATGTTTTCAAGTGAGAATTTGTCAGTGGTGATGTTGTAAACCAGCAAAGGATTGCAAATGCTATACTGTCCAAATAAAAAGAGTTGGTTTGTCAGAGTGGATATTTTCTTTAAACAGATAATCTATCTCTAAAAAATTACGCACTTGAAACCACATATAAAAATGTGTAAATCTGCACTGGCAATGATCTTCTGTTTCTTTTACAAGCTGAGGGAGCATTGCTCAGAATAACGCAAAAAATGTCATGGAACCGTGATGACGAGCATGGGTGACATGTACTGCTGCTAATCTATTTAAAAATGCATGCAGACCTTGGTCAAAGATGCAGATGCATATGCTGACACTGAAAGATGTCAAACAAGAAATTCACATATTATCTGTCAAGTAGGCTCAACCTGCACGCCAACCTTGTTGGAAACAAGCAATATTTCAAAATAAAATTGAAACATATTTATTCTAATCAAGCTATAAGGCACCAGAAAGAAAGAAGTTTAACTTCATGTGGTCTCTTAGTATCAAGCTGAAAGTCAACTGTGAGAAAAGACAATAAAAAAATAATCAAAAACGCAACACAGAATCTGTTGTTTTAATGTTTCTTGGCACCACTTAACATTGATGATGTCTCTCATTTTATAAGAGAGTTTAATATCCCAGTATTAAATGTATCTCCTAGAAGAAAAAAATCAAATGTAACTAATCACAACATCAACAACCAGGTACACATCTCCAATTTAGGAAAGAAAAAAAAAGAAAGGTAACACACAGCTGGAATATTTGGCAGAGAATGTCTGACTTGACATGATTTGATCCACAGGGAGTGACAGATGACTGTATTCTTGGCACTGTCGTTGGTCCACAACAGGTCGCAGTGAGACTCCTGCCAGGAGGCAGGGGGAATCTTAAATTGCATTGTGACAAATCAACAACCCAACACTAGTCCCTGGGAGGAGACGGCAAGATGTGGGAGGGCCCTTCTGTACCTTCTTTCACCCCAGTCTCCTTCTCCTTGCCCTACTTTTGTTCAAGTAGACAGAAATTAAGAGAAAAACACACAGCACTGTAAATGTGTGTGCTTAAAATAAAGCAGTACGTGTGCCCAGTCTTTGTGCTTTAGAACTGTCTGAGAATAACGGTGCTTTGCTTTATTATACATTGCACACAATGTGTGATGTATTAATGTGAGTTCATGTCGCAGTTGTTGATTTACTCACAAATTGTCGCAGATTTGTGCCATTTGAAACCAAATGATTCAAATATGACCAGTTTCTTTGGAATCGATATCCCATCGTATATATTTGCAATACTGCAAAATCCTAAATCAAAAATGTAATAAAAAATTACATTCAAGCATTTTTGTCACTGTGCTATGGGAATGATAACAACAATGTTAACATTACCATTTTTGTGCCCCCTTTACAGTTCGCCGACCCATTGGGCTCCCAACTGAGACTCCATGTTAGCTGTCTTTGGCATTGTCTTGGCTTGTGTGGCATTATTCCAAGCACAGGTACATGTGGAGCTGGGTCAGAGTTGGTCCATTGTTGACAAGCATTACCTGATGGTGGATGTAGTTGTCATACGCAAGTGACTAGGCTTGGTGGGAAGTGGTGGCTTAATGCCACGAGGGGAGTTCTGTGTTGGGGTATCGGCACTGAAGGTTTTCATCAGCTGAGCCACCCGGCCTCGCCCCGCACAAGTTGTTACACTCCTTGATGTCCCGGCTTCATCTGAGGAAGCCCTCTGAGATGCTTCCGATACACCATTATCTGAAACACAAAGTTCGAGATTAAAAATGTCATGAGAGGCCACTGTTACACTGAGAGAGAAAGCTTTACTCTTCGAGAATGCAACTACCTCGTCTCAGTGCTTCTCCACGCAATTCCAAGAACATGATTCAATCAACAACCAGCTTACAAAAATACTAAACTGGATATTAAAGGTACTCTTTGCATAAAGCTTAAAACATTATTAAAAATCTGCAGAAGTGAACATTGTCCTCTCCAGCATTGCACATGATAAAGGGTATGTATGCTTGTTGAAAGTTAGGCTACCTGAAGTTATGTTTCTCTTCGGTATGAGCAGTGCTTCTTCTCTTCTTTTGGAAGTCATATCAAAACTGTCAAAGTGTTTAAATATTTACCACCATGTTGGTGATACATGTTTACTAAATGTATAATGTAAAGCATACATACGCAAACCTAACTGTGTTACTGAGTTTGGATCACAAAAGGTCATCTTATTGTTTTTTTCTTCATGCATTCAAATGACTTTTAGATATATAATCAATCTCCAATGGAAGAGAGAATATTCCCGTTGTGTGGTAAAACTGAACCTGAACTCTTGTTGTTGAATGAGATGCATGTGAAATCTCTGGCATTCCTTATCATTACACTTGTGTCATCATCATCATCATCATCACCTGAACTTGGAATTGTCACCCAGTTAACCAAATCAGTTGGTTATCAACATGTAATTCTAACAGGGTTCTATTCTAACCACCAATTCATAGTAGTTTCAGGCCCCTGTGACACAAGGCTGAGCAAAATAGACACCAATGTCTGTACAAGAGTCATAATCCATCACCATAATGTTGTGCGGCAGCATATTTTAAACTGAACCATGGATTCACTGTAGAGAGAACACTTTTGGCCTTTAAACATAATTAAGCAACATGTGAAATGAAAATGGAAAGAATGCTGTGAAAAATAACCCACCTAAAACTAACCTCACGATTGGACGTAGCATATGACACAAATAAATCAGGAAACGAACACAACAATCAAGTCTACACACATATCTGCTAATGATGCAAAAAGCTCTACTCTGGTTCTACACGGCTCGACGATTCCAACCATTTGGATTCTGACCTGTCTCCAGTTGCTACGCTTACATCTTTCTTCATTCCTTTCATCCCTTTTCCCACCAATTTCCCTTATATTCACCTCCTTTTATCCTAAACTGGCTGAGCAGAGGTCATCCTTGGTGGAAGTGTAGCAGAGGCACAGCTGGGTGTAGTTCCTGTGTGTGTGCATGTTGAGGTACTGTGTTTAGAAGAGGGTGTAATTGAGGGAGGAATGGAGGGAACAGGAGTAACGAAGGGAGGGAGGGCCACAGGGACGGCAATGGAGAGCAGACAGACGCTGCTCAGACACCAGAAGGCTTGAGGAGCCACATATTTTTAGCGTCATCCCCGGGGGAGAGAGATATGTGAGAGCACCCGCGTGCATGGGTAGAGACACACCGAGTTCACATACAGACACACACACACACACACACACGCTCACACCTACACAAAATAAAGTGAAAACATGCACACACTCACACACTATTTCCAAAAGCCGAATTTAAAAAGACACGCACATTCTCACATTACGTTCAGGCCCGTGCATGCTCTCTCACACACACACACAAATAGACATGCGCCCTCACACACCCCTCCTGCTCACAGATTCAGTCACGCATGCCGCCATCTCTGACTAACACCGCAGCGAAGCACACACATGGAGGCTGGGGTAAAGCCAAAACTACACGGGCACTCCTGGGGCCAGGAAACCTTTAAAGCTCTTGATGTCCTGCAGGCATGAAAGGAAGAAACCTAAAGTAGCCTTTAAGGATGTTTTATTGGTTATTGTTGTTTACCCTCCCTTCTCTCCTCGCTCCCACCCTCTCCTGCCCCGGTCTGCCTGTGGCTCCAACACCTCCCTCTACCTTCCTCCTCATCTTCCTCCCCGCCTGTCTTGCCCTGCCTTCCTCTGCCCCCTGACCCTCAGTTCCTGTGTTAATGTCCTCTCGCCGCGCTGCGTGGGCTTGCCTCTGATTGTCTCGTTGTGTTGTGTGGTCACCACGGAAACCTTGGATAGGCTCCAGCAATTGAGGCTGACACACATTCAAGCACGCACTGCACACGCACACCCGGTGGCTCACAAACACAGGCACACACGCATTCACGGTCAGAGGGTTTTTCTGAGCTCCGAGTCTTGGTGCACGTCTGAGTGGAATGCTTAATAGAATGACGGAGAGATGGAAAAAAGAAGGAGAGAGGAAGGATTAGTGTTAAGGCCGCTGACTAAAAAAATTTGAAGCAACCCATAATACCTTTGCACAGATAACCTGACCAACCTGTCTAAACACACCCGAGAAAAAAAAAAAGCATGAAGTCCACACCTTTTTTCACCTGAAACTCGCCTTAACAGCTGCACCCTGATCTGTCTACAGGGGTAGTGATTAAGGGTTCTTGCAAAAACAATCTTGAACACAAAAGGGAATGCCTGCCCTAAATCATGCCGTGGGATTGATTAATCATTGGTTTGAGCTTTTAGGTGGCACTTAATACGTCGCTGTCCGGCTCGTAAACGCACAGGGAAGACACAAGGATAGAGCAGGAAGCGCTTACAATGAACAAGTGAGCACAAAAATGAAAGAGCAATCTATCTCTTCAAAGACCTCAGCGTCTCTGGCTAGAAAAGAGGAGGGGCTGGCTGGGGGGCCTGGATACGATGGTGGGTGTGGGGGGCAGAAGTGGGGCAGAGGGCAGAATTCCCGAGCAGCACGTCTGCGGACTGAAGGGCAAGGAGATAGGTGAGTGTGTGTGTGTGCGTGTGTGTGTGTGTGTGTGTGTGTGTGTGTGTGTGTGTGTGTATGCGTGTGTGGAAGCGTGGGGCTGGCTCCTGAATGGGGGCTGGGGCCCCTGTCACTTATCAGCTTTGGCTGAGCGTCGCCCAAGGCTAGAGTCGGGAAGCAGCTCAGGAATGCCTGTCCTTCCCTTCGAAAGGTGAAGACAGAGGAGAGGAAGCCGTGGAACAGAGCGAAAACAGCTCATAAACACAAACACGCGTTAATTTGCAGCTACTGAAGACTGCTCACACACCTATTCTCACACAGCAGCTGACTGCACACATTATGACACAACATACAGTAGACTTCTGCAACTGTTGCTTTAGATTCCGACTCACCCTTATCGCGACCCCTTCTACTGTGCACACCACGTCTACTGCTGATACTGAACTTGAATAAAGTTTTTCAGAGGTGTGCAGCTCAAACAGATTTTCAGTGAGAAACAAACTGATTGTTTTTGTTCTATGCGATAGTCTATTGGTGTAAATTAAATGGAGGAAGGTGAAAATATGGCAAAAATTTGAACAACTCTAGATCCTCCCGAAAGGTATAAAGGTGTTATCCTTCCAGGGCTAAAGTTATGTCACTTTTTAAAAATTTGCATAGTAACAAATACATATTGACTTAAACTGGAATTAAATGTTAACACCTTCACAGTTTCTTTTCAGTCTGGCAAAAAAAAATGTTGACATAGATTTCAATCTGCTGCACAATATCTCCAAATTCTTCTATTTTAAATTCAGGGATTACAAACTATTTAAGTCTGGCAACTGTGTTGTACTAGTCGTTCTGACTTAGTGTTTTTTTCTCTAAGTCATTGGAAAGAAAACAGCTGAGGCATGAGCCTTAGTCTACCTCCTCTACTTGGAACAAGCATCCCTCCGTTGTGAAGGACACATTCGACCACAGTCAAGACACGTTTATTCAATGCCGTGTTCAGCCCACCTCCACTCCCACCACAACAGCTGCTCTTCTGCGTTCACTTCCCTCTTCCCCACATTTGTCCCTTATTTGGTGCCCAGTCCAGTGATCTAATATCCAGTCACCAATGTGGGTGGAAGCACACCCGACACACACATGAACTACTTGCCCCCTTCTACCACGCTTTATTGGGACTGAATATTTGGTTTCTTCTCTGTACTCAGATGCGAGTGATTTTTTCTATCTGCAAAACCGTTCCTGTTCCAACGGATTTATCATCATAAAGCTCTGTAGATGCATCCACTGACATCCTGTTTGGCAGCAGTCGGGTATAAATTTGTAAAGAATGATATACAGATATGGAATTCAGTGCTTCGGGATGCTTATTTACATGACAATGTTTTAAGTATAAGAGACAGAGAAGTCCAGTGTGAGCAAAACACAAGAGAGTAAGAGAACGAGGGAAAATAACAAACGGGATGTTTTTCCCCATTAAACTGTCTTTATGAAGTAGTTAAACATACAGACCAAAGAATACACTGAGGAAATAAGTTAAGTTAAGTTTATACTTTAAAGAAAAGCTGCTATTATTTTGAATTTATGAGGGAAATGACTGACATAGAAAACTTTGGACTCTGACATTTGAGATATCCGAATTCAACTGTTTTTTTTCAGTGTGCATGAATTAAATGCGGTTCTTACACAAAACTGCCTAGTGCAACATTATTCAAGGAATATTTGAAAATATAAACTTGCACCAGTTGTCGTACTTCGTTTGCTGCTTCCCGACAGTGCAGCATGTTTTAAGAGAGAATGCAGGATGAGCAAATTTCCAGCAGAGGGATCACATGGAAATTTAGATATTTTCTTCTCTAACTTCTCTCTTTTCTTTCTACAGTAACAAGAGCAACCACTGGATGGTGCTAACATCAACCCCAATAGCCTTTTCCATGAATATTTAGGTCACTTCATGCTGAATAAAATGGTAGCCAAAACAAATAAGCATAATCAACCATGATAGAATAATATGAAATGATAAACAAATTCACTTGTATATACTGCTGAATATCAAGCCATTTCAATATTAATTCTCTATAAATATAGTTTCGCTGGCATCATCTGCCGATTGTTTTATTTGATTTTTGTTGTACGGTAAGTATGGTCTGTTTGATGGCTTTCTATTTCTTGTTTCGAGCTCTATTTAAACCAAACCCTTTTAAATTCCTTCTTTAGAGTTTACACTAACAGTGAAAATGAACTATAGCTGAGGAGGAAGAATGGGTTGTGAATTTCAAGTTTGATGGTTCCATTCCCCGAATCCTCAAGCCCTTTCTCAAACGAACTGCCCACTTTCTTTTAAGCATTCATTGGTGTTTGAGAGTGTGTCGCAGAGAAAAAGGCCTCTGTAATGATAAGAAGATGGCTGTGCTGAAAGAGTGTCTGCGAATAGGTGAGCACGTTCAACTGGACTGGACAAATCAGGACTATATTTATTTTTTTCTCAAATGAGACAATGACAACACTGCAAAAAACACGCAGGTGTGCAGTCAGGATGTTGGACCAAGGGCCAAATCTCAGTCTTATAAGCTTTTCCCCTCTAGGCTGGCCTCATTTTCTCTGCCAGTCTATAAAGATTCCAGGAAGCTGAGGCACCATTTGGCCAGCGTATTGGGTTTGCGGAAATAAATCCCTCTTCCTCTGCAGTAGTGAGAAAACTGTGTTAAGTGAACTTTGTCCCGACTAGTTCTGCCCAGCTCCCAGAGCCGCAATTCTTACAGAAAAAGCCATGGAAAAGGATTCTCTTCTTGGCTCAGTGCTTGTAGTGGCTGTCATCTATTCTAGTTGCAGTATTTTGGAGTGAGTTTCAACCCACACAAGTGTTCTCGCTGTCTCTAATAACATCTAACTGAAAAGCATAATAGGAATTATAGATGAAGAAAAATTGACATCCCTTTTTGGAATGCCTCTGATTTGATTATCCACAGTGACACCGGATATTCATTTTTCGCATTTTCTACACCTACTAAAAGAAATTTGACAGACATTCACATTCAGGGCTTAAATATTCTAGAATAGATATGTTTTGACACATGACCCAAAATTTCCCCTGATGTCTGATCCCATACTCACTAACCTTTCCCACTCTGTGATTCTTGGGGCTTCTGGGGTTCCTTTGAGCGCAGGCTACCTTTGGTGGGTAATGTTGATCCAGACTCGGTTTTGACGGTGCTGCTTGGCGATGGCGATGGCACAGTGGTAACCAGCCTGGGATTTTCGACGCCGGGTCTCTTGTTGACACAGCCTAGCGTTGCCTTCTCAGGAGCCGGCCTCACTTTGATGGCGTTTGCTCTGGAGCCGATGAAGGGCTGGGGAACTGACTTCTCCTCATTCCCACTGGGGGACTTCAAGCCGAGCAGCAGAGTGAGGAGTGACAAAAGAGGTTAGAAGAGTGCGATCAGTGTTGACAACTAATTCATATACAGTGGAATTACTGTCATGTTTGATTAAATCATTGGATGAATGATTCACCAAATTACAGCTCTCCAATGACAACGCTGTTCCATAATGAAACACACAGAACTATGACCACTGATTAAGAGTTTAAGGATGTGTGGGGAGAAAATTGTATGGTGACTTAAAAATCAAGCAGCCTTGCTAATCTTCCTTCCTGATCTTACGCCTTCTTAATCAACTGTTACTCCCTCCTCCCCTCACAGGATGACTCCATCCCTCACAAAATCAAAGGGAGAAAACCAGCAGCAGCGTTAGCAACAGTCAGTGTAACAACATCAAACTCAACTCCTGCCTGTTTCCAGGAGGAAATCATTCACTCTAAAAGAAGGGTATTCAACGGCGTAATTGTCAAGGGGAGGCTTTCGCTTTGAATTTTTCCCCGTCAGACTGCCCTAACTTCCTAAGGTGGAGGATGACCACGGCCACATCAGCAGAGGGGTTACCAAAAAATGCTTTGGGGCCTGTAATATGGAGAAGCTGGTCTAGATTTAAGGGATGTGAGGCAGAGAAATGTCCTTCTGTGGTGCAGAGGGAAAAAACAGAACGGAGGAGAGCTCACGCGCCCAAACCTCAGGAGACTATCCCACAATCCCATCCATCTGCGACTGACGCATTCTCTATCTCTGGCGTTTTAATTCCCTGATCAAGTTCATCAACCATCTGTTCTAGGGCAGTCCAGAAATCCTGCCTTGCCTCTGTGATTCAGCTGTTCATGCGCAACGTGTCACCTGCACATACACACACACACATTCACATCTACGTGCACTTAAAGACAGGAGGGGGGAAAAAAAGCAACGGAAGATAGAAAACAGGCTCCCCAGACAAGGCAAATCTAGAGTGATGATGGAGCCAGTGGGAGGACAGCTCAGTGCAGCTGCCCCCCCTACAGAGCAACCCTTGAGGGCTGCGGCGGCTCAGACAAACTGAAGCACAAAGGGACCGGAATGCTGAGGGAAAGACGATCTGCAAAAGGGGTTGGGAGTGAGGGGACAGCTGGCCCTAACCACCGTTTCCTGTTACTCACAGAGGGTGGGACTGCCATGAAAGGACACACATGCACTCTAAAGTCGCATTTTAAGGCGTTAGGGAGTTGATTGCTACTTTATGAACCGCATCATGGTAGATTATTTTTAAAAGTGTTCTATTCAGAGCACATCCAACTCATTCAAATAGTTGTATGCTTAACAAACTGTCTATGAAGCAAAAAATAAACAAACATCTGAAATAATAAATTGGATTGCACATGAATGTGAAAAAAAATGTAATTGCTATAATTAATAATTACCTTCTCTTTTGCTTTGGCTGGTGTATGCTCGCTCACTGACACCTGTGGGTTCAACACAGACATTGCATGAGTAGGCCATGCGGACGCCGGAGAGCACACAGCTCAGCACAAGAAAGCAGTTGCTTCAACTCACCGGCAGAGGGGGTGAAGTACTCGTCCCCTCAGACTTGCCCTGTTGGAAAATACAGCGCCGTGTTAGTAGACAAAAGACTCGACACGTCATCTCTCTGTACTTTGTCTCAGCTCAACATTCAAAATGAGGAACAAAAGAAACACCACAATAAAACAAAACCAAAAAGATAAAGTGGAGCTAATACAGACAAGGCAGTAACATTTCCAAGATTTTTAAAAATATATTTTGATATTTGATGAGGATTTTGAAGACACATCTGTACAATATGAAATAGTTATTTGGTGCTGCTGTTTAGCTTCAGGTGCTATTGTGGCCTGGCCGGATGGAACCATCTGCCTTAGCTTGCTCTGGCCTAGTGTATGCACGGTTTCCATGACAACACAGCAAATCTCTTTTGGAGATGGTGTTACCCCACTATCTCAAAATAACTTACCCCACAAGCACAGGCAAGCCAAGTTCTGCTTAATCAAATGATCTTATTTAAATTGGTTTTCAAGCTTAAAAATCATTTTAGCATAAAAACTAATTCCATCACCAAAGACAAAACAAACATCAACGCACCTTCAAATTCAAGGAAATTCCAGGTTGTGTTTTTGGAGGCAGGTTCTCTCTTTCAGTTCTGACGTCTTCTGTGACATTTTTGCTCTTCAAAATAGTTTGATGGCTATAAAACATAACAAGGCATTGTCTTTCTTTGTTTAAGCTATACACATTGTCTCCCACACAGTTTAAAGTAATTGATAGGCTTGCAGCAGAAACAACATTATTTTCCTTTAAAAAAAAAAGCTCAACACATTTTCCCATGTTTGATATTGTTATTTCTCTATAGTATATAAGAAAAGAGTTTTAAAAAATTACACTGTGTTGTTCTGGAGATTTGGTAACTTCTTTTCTGGAAATCCAGTGCCGATGAATTTGGAGGTGAGCTCATCTACCTCCCCGATCACAATGACAGATACATCTCCATCCCGGCCAGGCAGCCAGCTCACACTTTTACTGTTGGCTGTCAAAGAAAAGAAGATAATCAATTACATGAAACTTTAAGATATGAGCTTTAGTAAATCACAGAACCCCACCTTTTAAGGAAAACTATTTTTTTTGTAAATTTTGATGAGAGAAGCAGCATGCTCCTGCTAAGATTTGAACACGGGAATGTTTAACATTGTATAGTGCTGTTTTCTCCCCTTTATTTCCTTTTTAAAACTTCTGCTTTTTATTTGAATCATGTTTTCCAAGTAATTATCATATATAGTTCTAATATCTAAACCATCTGAAATATTCTTACTTAACATATATCCTTTTTAATACTGTAATATGAATAAGAATACTGGATGATTCCTAAATATGTCTTAGGTATATTTCAAAATCACATTTCATTTAGATCTCTCAGTATAATCAAACAGATGATTCATGTAATTGCTTAGAGTTTCACAACTCAAGTCAAATATTTTGAAATATTCCACTCAAAAGTTTGAAGACATACTTATTCAATGCAAATTGTGTTAACTGTAGCCAGTCTTGTCTTTTTTCTCCGTTTTCTCACAAAGAAGGCTGTCAACCTATCTGCAACTGTTTAATAAATTGAAACTGGTGTTTGAGTTTGTGCCCAAACAAGCATAATACAACAATATCTATTAAGAAAGCAGCTAAATCCTGTCACACTGGTCTCGCCTCCTTAGTCATTTAAGCCTTAAAGGGTTAGGGTTACGGTTACTACGTATTCAACACATGAATACGTATAAACATTTCATTGAATTGTGACTTTGTGCTAAGAAAGGCTAAGAAGTCCCCATGTGGCAACAACCCATCTGTCTCAAGTTCAGGGCGAGAACAGTTTGGGTGAAAACATACAGTGAACTGGTTTTGCCTGTCTACCCTGTGGATCACATTCCAGCCAGTCACACAAGGATGGCAGCACAAAAGCAGCAGTAAGAACATAACAGGATCACTACCAAAACTGGAAGCGTCAAAAACAGGTGTGCATGAGAAACTTCCACTCCTTGGAGTGTGGGGATTGTGCCTTTGTGGGTGCTTAGGTAAAGAAAACTGTAAAATAAACATCAAAACATTTTTTTTTCATCCCATCAACAAGGATGATGAAAAAACCTCTGAAAACTCAACTAGTTCTCCATATGTGAGGAAGTAGATCAAAGTCGCAGAGAGAGTCTGTGCCATGTGAATGTCATCTGTCTGCCCTTCTCATAAACACACAGAGATGTACCAAAACACGTCATATTCCACACATAAGCATTAATTACCATGAAGTCAGCTCAACCGCAAAAACTCCCGTGATCGCAGCGGTCTTTAGGCCAAACAGGAACAAACGAGTGGGACACCAGTTTCCCCCCAAGCAGGAAACTGTAACATGTGAGCTCTCCCGCAAGGCCATTCAGATTACATGAATAATCTGTCTTTGTTTTCCAAACACATGCATATCCTGCAAACTTCCTGTTTCACCCTTTGCTAGTCATTGGTAGGATTGAATCTTGACTCACTTCCTTTTTTACATAGCAACACAGGCTGTCCACAGATTCCTAAGCGATCTAACCCTAACCCCCCCACAGAAAACCAGCCCAAAAACTGGGAGCCGGTGTGAGCACGTGATCTCTGCCTGCCGTCTCCTAGCAGCCCCCCTAAGGACAGCTGCAGTGGCTGTTAAAGGATAGACAGGCCACTGTTCCCTAGCTCTGAACTCAAGTTAATAGTAAGTGCTTTGTAATTAACCAAGACAAGACAGACCCCATTACTATGTCAGTCAGAAGTAACGCACCAACTGCCGCGTGCTAATTTGTTTAAGTCATATTGTGGTTTTGTTTTGAATGTGGGAGTTCTTTTGCTTCACGGAAGAAAATAACAGAGCACTTTGGTGCGTCCAAGTCATTATGCAGTGCATTCTCAGACTAGAACTGGTAAAAGGAAATAAGAGAGAAAATGCAGCCAGGGAACATTCTATTGTGTGCGTCAAACATTTCACAACTGATTTGTAGCTTCCTGGCTTTCTGGCTGTTTTGTCCTGTTTGACTGCCCCACGAGCGCTGTCAACTCCAACTGTTGCTTTTGAGCAGAGGCCAGTGTCTGATAAAGAAAAACCCTATTCAAAGTGCTTGTGGGTTTCCCCGGAGCAAGGATAAATAAATACATTTAAAAGAAAACATTATCTATGCTGTTAAAAACACCCATTAATCTTTAGCTGTTATGGCTTTCCCCCCCAGTTTCCATGACAATGAAGATGCAATCAAAACCTCCTCTGTTGCTCCCAGGCCCAAAATGATCTGAAAGGCCCTGTGAAAAGCATGATCTATCCTGAGTAAGAAAAAAGAATGAATGTATTTGTATTTATATGCTTATTATGTACTCAATCTAATTAATTGATGTCCCATCAACACCACTTGAGTGCATACGTGTTAAGTCCCTCACCATACTGTTAAATGTGCCATTGTGTGTGATGATAGTTTCTCAGTATCACTGAGAGGTAACTGTTTAGGACATCAGACTTTGTTTTGCGCAACTGACAATTTACTCATGCTTCACCAATCCTTTTTTGTGCTTTTCCAGTCTATCAGGTGATTCCCAGAATACTGTGCAAACATCTTGACTAAAACGATTCACAATGCAGCTCTGCTGTGAAGGAGAACAGATGGTTTCCTGTCAGAAGCTTTGTCGAATGTCTGACAGGCTGTGTGCTGGAAAAACTAGAAAGCGCACCTTGTCACACAAGATAAACTGGAAGTGAAAGAAGTTAGCAAAGGTAAAGGGGATGTGATTGGTCCGTACGGTTACCTTTTCTTGGTTTTGCTCTCTTGGGCTCAGCGTCACCCCCTTCTCTCTCCAGTTTCTCCTCGCGCTCCTTCCAGCGCCGGACCTGCTCCTGGCGCATTTTCAGAAAGAGCGTCTTTTTCTGCTCCTCATTGAGAGCGTCCAGCACATCGGGGTCGATGTACATGTCCTGTAGAATCTGCTGCAGCATGTTGGCCAAAGGGTTGACTTTAGTGCCACCAGACTGAGCAGAGAGCGACCGGAGGAAGGAGCAGCGTCTTGAAGTGGAGGCTTTCTCCTGGCGATTTATAGCCTCATGTTGTTTTAGTTTCCCAGCATGCTTATACTATAATTCACCCTCATAAAACACTCTTCATGAACCAGGGTGTATGCTCATTCTCACACACTTTTAGATAGACTGTACTACTCAGACATCCGTACAGTCATTCACACTCACACACACACACACACACGCACACACACCTACAGACACAGGCCTGTTTCCTTTCTGTGTTTTGCTTCCAGCTCTACTAGACTGTCAGTTTTCTTTTTGGTTGGAGGCCATCTCTGGGACAATCTGCAAGTGAAGCACACAGAGACATTTGAAAGGTTGTCACGTGTCCCTCGGTAAACGGCTTGGTCAAATACAATTGAAAATCACAGTTTTATCCCAGAGGCTTGCTTTTCATTTCTCCTGCTAATTCCGTGCAGCATTCGGTCTCACTTGAATTAGTTGCCCTCTCCTTTAACAGGGGCCTTAAGTCCTTTTTTCTGCACTGACAGACGGACTGCGGTGCAGAATGGGAGGAGATTCCAAAGGAATGGGGCTGTTTCTGTCATCAGCTCGCTCCTTCCCCTCCCCAACACACATCCCTTCCCAAAACCCATGTTCCTTTCTCCCCTCTAGCGCCAGCAAAATAGCAGCTCCGTTTTAGCATGATCAGTGTTTTGAGTTTTGAGGAAAGGAAGAGTACAAATGGTTCATAGCTGTAGAGAGAGTGACTCGCTTTCTTTAAGAGGAACAGAGCTGAACTCCTTTGCTTAGAGTGGTAAGTTAAACAATGGCTAACACATAGACAGCACTTGGAGGGAAAGAAAGCTTGTCTCAGACTATCTTGAGTGAAACACAGATCGGCATCTGCCACACACTGTTGACTGAGAAGAAAACCCAAGAAGATGGGGGTTAAGTAAGGGAAGGGAGTGCGTGATACAGAGCAAAAGGAAAGAATTAGCTGAAGTACTCACAGTAGGATGTAGGCAGCCGCTCCACAGCAGAGTGTGCTAACTAAGCTGAGAGTCAGAAAGCCTGTTGGTGCTTCTCTCTTTGTGTGTGTATGTGAGTGAGTGTGTGTGTGTTTGTGTGTGACTGAGCTGATGACATCACAGCATTCCACGGCTCCCTCCCTCCCCCTCAACACACACACACACACTCACAGATATACAGGCACTTCAAATTGGGAAGAGCACAGCTCAGGAAGTTGATCTCACACTTCAAGTACGTTATAAAAAGAAACAACGAGATAGAGTTGAAATAAGAAACTCTCAATCCTTTTTTTCATCATTGACTGAGGACTCAGCAGTTACTCTTATCTTTGGGTACATTTGACATATGGTGGCTCCAAGGAGTCAAACATTGGCTCAGATGTTGAAATATACATAAAAACTGATAAACTAAATTAAATCTAGTTTAAACATAAACTAAAAACAAAACACTTAAAACTGCAGAGACAAAAAAAACAAGAAGTCTTTTTCTGTTTTTGACATTTTGTGCGTTGAACTCTTTTTGTGGTGTAAACATTGTTTTGTTATGTATACTCTTGCTAAGTTTTACCCCTCAGAGACACCATATCCATGCGGCAAAAAATGTGGGTGCTCAAACTGTGGACAGGATGTGTTATTTCATTTTTTTTTTTTACTTTAAAAACGCGTGAAGATTAACATAATCTCAAATATGGTGTTTATTACTAATGTGAAGAAGATAAGACATTGATATAATGAGATGAAAGCAATGGGAACTAAACAGCTTCAGGTATCTTAAAAACCTAATGCAGACCAGTCTGTTAATTCTCTCTAATGAAATCAAAGATGTGCAAAGACCTTTCTGAGCAGGAGTTGGTCATTTGTGAGTAAAGACCACCCTCTAGTGGAGAAAGTCAGAGCATCCTGAAATGAATTACGTCACCAACAAAGCCCACTGCTCGACTACCTTTAAACATAACACGAATTAAAGCCGAATGAAAATGGCAGCAACATGAAAGCAGAAGACTGCGTTCTCACACATATGCTGCCACCGTATGGCTGTCTAAAGCTCAGCACTGACGCACCAGGAGCAAACACTCTGGCATGCATGTAAAATCAAAGGGAGGAAAAGTATTGCGAACCATATCTAATACGTGGTAAAATTCCCAGGTGACATTAGTTATGTTCCAGAAGCCTTACGATTTAAAGTTTCACCGCTTCCTTTACTGGCCTGTACGGTGGAAACATCAGCATTAATTGAGCTTTTCTGGGTTTCACTAAATTTGATTTATCACTGACAGATGCCTTTTCTTGCTTCTCCAAACCAATCGTTGATGCTGGCTGAAGAGGCGTGACAGAGGTGGCATCGGGGCTGAACTCGATACAACATGTCCCCTTTCTGTTTTTTCCATCCCCCCTTTGTGTGATGTGGGTGACAACCGGGCCCAAAATGACCTGCAGAAAGTCCGGTGAACACATCCTGAGCCTTTGTTCGATCACCAAGGAAAACAAATGTTAGATCTGTGGTTTCCTACTATTGGGTGGCTGAGGAGAAGGTAAAGGATTGAAATAAACAGAAATCCCTTTCATGTATATGAACCAGGAAGTATCTCCTTGGTGAATTTGATGGACAACAACCCAAAATCTATTGATAAGATGAATAATAATCTGGTTTACTTTTCATACATGGCTATTGAAGACAATATCATTACTATTAACTGGTATTGACCAAACCTATCCCACAAACACACAGATGATGGTTTTGTTAGTGTAGCTTTGTTTTTCTTAAAACTTCTGAATACATCTGAAGGGATGAAACAGTTATAAAGAGTTTAAACTTTCCAAATTCTGTTGGGTCATGATCAATGTGCTGTCGTGTCAGTATTAGGATCAGTGAAACTCACAGAAAAACAACGATACCGGCAAATCACGACAAACGACATGGTCAGGATGTGTGGAGGATGCCTGGCATTTCTTAGTCACAGCCGTTCTGTAGAAATACGCCAAGAAGACCAGACTGATCAAGTAGCTTCTACTGTAAGGTTTTCATTTTTGTAAAAAAAAACAAAAAAGTTTAGCATGAGAGTAATCACAGTCAACATAGACAACACAGCATCTTTTAAAAAGTTTTTTTTTTTTACCCCAAACAAAAACAAACAGGCATGAAAAACATTTTGAATGCAGATTTTCCCTCAATGGGTAAATTAAATTTATTTTTAAAATTTGTCAAATGTACATAAATTATATTCAATGCATCAAAACCAAATAAGCAAATCAAATAACCTCTTTAAGAAAAAAGGGGGAAAAAAAAGAGGCGACATGACAAGAGAACGACATTCTTTGAGATCATTTTTAAACAAGTATTGGTCAGGCATTTCATCAACCTGGAAAGCAAAGTGCTACACACAACAACCATTGAAGACAGTTCACCATACACTTTAATGAGAATTGGACTGAAGCACCTTTTCTTAGCTTAAAGCTAAAATGGAGATATCTTTTTTTTTTTTTCTTATCCACACAAAACTCCATTGTCTGTTTACAGCCTACCTTCAACAAACCATAAGCCAAGCTGACCCTTTTCTTTAAGAGAGGAATACTTGCAGTGAAAAAGTTCTGTTTCAAGTTAAAGTACATATGTGAACTGCAGGCTGCTAAGACCTTGGTTAGCTATGTTTTCCTCCAGGTTGGGACTTTAAGTGCAAACAAAAGCGTACAACTCCTTCATGAGAAACAAAAATAATAACTAAATAACTCCCCGAAAACATGGAATTTAGTCACGTGCTTTCAAATAGTAATCATATATTTAATTGATATACATATATTGCCATCATTGGCACATACGATATTGCACACAGTGATGAAATGTTGCACAGAAAAAAAAACAGATATATTTTTTGTGGGCGAACACTTTCCAAAATTACAAATAATGTGGAATAACGCAAAAGGTAGAACTACATTTGAAAATAAAAACATTAAAGAGAAACAAGACATGCTTGCTACTCCCCATTAATCGAGCGACTTACAACTCACACCTAACTGCCCTAGCCAGAGAAAGAACAGTTCGAGGGAGGCTTACCAGCAACTCTTTTCATGTGAGGCCACTACTGATGTTCCCAACCAGCCCTTCCTCTCCCTGACTATACGTTTGGCTAGTGAAGAGCCGACTCCTCTGCATCGTCTTGCATCTAGGTGACCACCCCCTTCCATGTTTACATGTAGGCCGATACCTGGATGGCTGGGGAATGGGGATGGCAATGAAAGTGGGGGGAGAAGGAAGGCAGCAGAACAAAGTTAAGAAATCTGCTCCTGTTTTTTTTTTGTTTTTTTTGTTAAAGGGTTTTTACCAAACCCTTTTAGCACCACGAGTCGTGCACTAGCACACAAGGGGGCTGAGACACAGACATGGAAGAAAGAAAGCTGAAGAAAAACAACAAAAAAAGAGAGAAAGAAGAGAGAGAAAGAAGCCAAACTGCGATCCAAAGCACCAGCCAGCGTGTAAGCATGTGGAGTGTGTAAGGCACCAGGTTGTTTATATGCTGAAGAGGATGCTCCAAATCAGGTATAATTTAGGCTATACCAGAGGCTCCAAAAATAGGTGGTCAAGGACAGTCTAGTTTGCTGGTTTCCAGTCAATCTAAACATGGGAGCAATTACTTAATTTAACGCTGAGGTAAATCTGACATAAATCTGATTGTTGCCAGTTTCTCTGGAGTTTACTGACAGAGTTTATAAAACTGCTATCACACATCTATGAGATGCGACTGAACTGGATTACAACCAGTTGTTTTCCGTGTGGCAGCCCAAATATTTACAATTAGACCTAAACAGAATCTCATCACCCCAAGGTAGATATTTGGGTGTCCAAATCTAAAGAAGAGCTGTAAATGTGCATTCACAATAGCCCCACGGCACTTGGCCCCTCCTGATCTTACAACTCGTGGGGTCGAGCACATCTGGTGACATACTCCGAAGGGAGCCAAGCCTTCATCGCCTTAGCAACGCCCGCTCCTCAGTGGCCCCCTTCATAGTTCGACGGTGATATTTTGATTACTGTTTACACGGTCACTCCTTTTACAATCGTGCTTTTGAAACAACTTCCACAATAACTACACCCAAGCCTTTGGATGGAAATCACTCAGTACTCAAACTGGAGATCTGTACAATACAGGCAGATAAAGATACATATGGAAGGGTCCTGGAGCCGTATTTTGGGAGACCAACGAAATCTAACATAGTGCAGGTTTACATGCAGCAACAGCTCTCCTTGGCACCATTTAGACTTATGACTAAACAAGATCACGAAATGCTGCTGTTTCAGATACACTAACCAATGGCACTCCTCCGAATTAGCCTACGCCACTTGAGCCAGTACCTGTGGGGCGTTTGTCTCGTTAGATCCTCTGCGATTCCGGCCATTTGCTACATGTCGTCACTGCATTTCCTCTATCAAATACACACTTAGTACCTTTAAAATGAACACATTGCATTAACAACGAGACACAAAGGTAGTCTATAATATATCCATCTGCATGGCAACAATTTCAACTGAAACAGAAAATTACAATATTAATATTTCTTTGAATGCCTCTGGCAAAAGTCGTCATGTCAGGATCCATTGACCAGTTAAATATAATTGATTTTTTTATGCAATGCATATTGCACAACAAAAATAGCACTTATTTCATTTCATGAAAATGCCTATATATTCCTTTTTTTATACTGCATGACATCTAAACAGTTTCCAAAGCAGGCCTAGCCCTCATATGATTTCATGTGTAAACACATTTCTAGTCACAGGTAAAGGTAAATAGGATGGCAAGTACATGTGACAACCTTTTATAAACTTTTTGAATTTTGGTTTAAAAATTATAATATCTGATTTGTGCTGAAGTCGTTTGCTCACATGTAAAGGAAACTTCTTTTCTCCTCTGAACTCTGCAATAATTCCATTTGAACATTGCAAACACTTTTTTTTTTAACAATAGCTTTAACTGGTACAAAAGTTCTCTGTTAATAAGGGAAATAAACACTCAGTTCAATATTGTTTGTCAAGTAGGAAACAATGTTCAAATATAATGTTATTACTTTGTTTAGCAGCCCGTTAACTGTATTAATGGTGATAAGTGGAGTAACATCCAGCGATGAGTGACAACATGTCGTAACTGTCAGGTTGTGGAGGTTTCTTATATTGAGAGTGATGCTCCCTTGGAGTTAAAACCATTACAGTTAAATCTTTAGATTTCTTTCTTTATACAGTAGAGTTTTAATTATAATTCTCTTGTTATTTTCATTACTCTTGCATGTTTCTCTTTTGCTCTCTATATCAATCTTCGTCTCCATCGTCCGCCTGCATCTCCTCTTGTTGCTGCAGCTCGCATGCCCTTTTCTCCCGCTGTTTCTCCTGGATCTTCTTCATCTCCTCGGCGTATTTACAGAAAGTATTCCCAAATTTGGACCACACTTTGTAGGGCACCGTGATCGAGTTGCGGTACGTTGGCTTCACCTCGCTTACCCTCATAAACACACCGTATTTATTGGATCCCACGTCGAAGAAAAAGCGTTTGTTGTCCACAGTCAATGACGACCCTTCGGGCAACTCTGCAGGTTCGTCCTCCACACCGTAATCGTCAATAAGTTTAGCCAAAGCGTCGCGAAACTCAATTAGTCCCTGGGCAGGCAGAGCAATAGTCTGGCCTTGCGTGGATCCCAAACCGGGCCCCCGGTTAACGGTCTGTCGAATCCTCAGAAACCGTCCTCTCTGGTTCTCTTTCAGATCCATGTAGTATTTCCGATTCTCTCGGACCAGGAACTCGCTTTTGAGCGCTCGCCTGGGTTCGTCTTGTACCATTCCCGGGTTGCTAGGACCCAGCTGGGCATAATGTTCGATGAAGTCCCCCAAGTAGTCTCGGAACTCGACCGCCACGGACATGGAGAGAGTGAGGCGGCTCTTGTTTCCACCGGCCCCGACTTCAGCTATCTTTAAGAAGCGGCCTTTCGCGTTCTGCTTAACGTCCAAATAGAAGCGTTTGTTTTGGATGTCAACCCTCTTCGACGCCAGCTCTTGCGTCTCATGCTGAAGCCCGGAAGCCGAGCCCGCCCCTCCTGTCGCTAGGTGCATGGAACCGAAGCCTGGGCCCGTTGCTGCTCCTCCCTGCTCACTTCCACTGTCTCTGTCCGCCATGATGCTGCCTGCCTGCCTTCTCCCTCTGTCTGGTGCAAAGCCACGGCCAGCCAAAGCTACGCCGGAGCTCTCGCGAGATCTACACAGAGGTAACAGAAAGTATGAGGGGAGCGTTAATGCAGATCCAGACTGCTGTGTCTCTATCTCGACGAGTGCTTGACATTATGAGTTTTCATTTCTAATGAAAACGAAACTAACAGAAGTCTGGAATGGATAAGTTTCGAATTAATACATTTCGATTAGTCAATATAGTATCTGAAAGTGACGGTCCTACTGCACGGTAAAGCAGACCCTGAGGGTCGCTCTAATTTTGGTAAAAAGCAATCTTACAAGAATAGAACTCACACAAGTGCGCACTTTAATCATTCTTAATATGTATGTTTATTTATTTAAAATGTATTTATTTAAAAAAACAACGGATGAATTTTGGGGTAAGTTTTGTCTTTTGAAAATCGGGAATATACCCATTGTGTCTTTTAAGCCATTTATTAGTTTACCAGCCTTTGAAATGATACACAATCACTGATTTGAAAACTTACCAAAATGATCAAAGCATCTGTTTAGAACCTAGCCTTTTTACAGTCAACCCAATTAGTAATATATATAATATATATTTCGAAATATATTTCGAAGGTTGAATTTTCCTCATAGATAAAAGCATAATAAATTATTTGAAAAGTGAAAACTTTATGAACCAGTTTAGTCTGATCAGGCACAGTTCCGTCATAAATGTCTGAAACACGAGCGTCCGTTTTCTATGAAATATTGGCACGTTTTGGGAAATAATTCCTTTGTGTTTGATCTGTAACGTTTGGGTTATAGCTATCGGTTTTATTTGGATTATTTTAACCCATTGCTTAGCCTACTCATAACCCGCTTGTGACACAAAACGTCAGGCCTGAAAAAAAGCTGGGAAGAAGCAGACGGTCACGCAGCTCCTTTTCCATAAATACTAAAGGCCTCTCTCGTCTCAACCGCTACAGAAAGGCGCTTTATCATCACCCTATGTGATGATGATTAAATGTAAGGCTTCACTTTCACAGCCTTTTAGGCCTCACAACAAAATCCTTTCACTAATCTATATCTTCCAAACGCGTTTAATGGACTAGCCTGCTGTTTTATTTCATGTTCATACAATTAAAACTGTCGACAATTCCAGGATAATTAATCTGAATGAAAACTCAGCTGGAGGGACATCCCACATCTCAGATTCACGCATGCACTATAGGGCTGATTTAGTCTGGATAAATCCGTCCGCAGAGACATTTTAACAGTCTCTTGGGGTTCTGAAAAACAACAAACAAAAAAAGTTGGTGTTTTTCTACAAACTTTAGGCCGAAAGAAAAATTGGTTTGTCCAAAATGTGATGCCAATAAAACTATCAATTTACGTAAAAAGAAAAAACAAAATCAACAGATATCCTATGAAATATGAATTAAAAATTTAGAAGGGAGTGTCAATGGAAAAGAAATTCTGATTAAATTTTTGGTCAGTTAAACAGTTGTGGGCCACATACTGGCCTCGATACTGTCCTCGTTTAATCACAATTTGAATCATTTCCGATCGATGAGATTAAGTTGTTTTTTTTAAATATTTTACTTGTGTAGTTAAACACATCTTTGTTTTTTTTCTTTCCAAATTTCCAAAACCCAAACAAAAGAAATGTTCTGCAGCTCTAAGTTAATCATAATTTGCACAGAATTCGTTATGTATTTCATTAACATTCCTCTAAAACGAGCAATATTTTATATTAGACGTTTTATTCAGTTTTAAAAGTTTAATTTCTTCTGGCGATATGGGGACCCAATATGTACCACTGTTGTTGTTTCTGCTTTTCTTTCTTTAAGTCAGCTCCAATTTATTGAAAATGCATTTGACTTTGAACTAACTGAATAACAGAATATATAATGTGTTTTTTACCTTAAGATACAAACAAAAAAAAGTTCATTTTATCGTCATCCATGTTTTTTCACTTTACGTCCTCGAACGACAGCTTCAAGGCCTAACCGCATATGAGCTATAGGCAAAAGTAACACCTGAAAAGAAACCAAATAACTTAAATTTGCTCTGTCTCTCTACATATATAGACAGATAGTTTTTATTCTGACATAGCCAACTCTTTTTTATTTATTTATTTATTTTTTGTTGATGGCCTCAATTAAAATAATAAGAGTTCTGCCCCCTCTATCTCCATGTTTTCCAGCATTTCCAAATAGGAAAATTTAAAATACAGTAAAAAAGATATTAAAAAAATATATTATTATGAGAAAAAAAAAATATATAATTAAAAAAACAGAATAAAAAAAATAGAAAACTAAACTAATGAGAACAACGTGATGATAGGACAGAATACGCCAAGCCTTAATTTTTAATAGCTTGAAAACGATGTGAATTTTTTTCAAACTGAAAACCAAATAAAAAAAAAATGTTTTTAAAAAAACAACATTAATAGAAATATCAAAATTGACCAGGCCATAGCTTTGATTTAAAACGAGCGACTCTGTCGGGACATGAGGCAGGATAAGGGGGTTACTGGTTTATTGTATTAAAAATATTCTCCTATGCACCTCTCCTTCTCTATTGTAGCAAAAGTGAGCCGGCAAAGCACCGTTTTGATGCTGCACAGAATCCGTACAGGAGCAAAAACCACACCGTATGGGACGTTTGGGAGGTAGGAGGAAAAATAAAAAGAGGAAAAAATGTTGAAAGTCGTTACTGTGCCACGATGATCAACAAAACGTGGATCTATGTGCTGATTTTATATTAGCCGTCTGGAGTTTTACTGCTCACCTGAAACTGGTTTAGCTCCTCTGTCTCCTCTGGAAATTTTGTTCCCAGTCCAAACGTCTATTTTTTACATCGTTATTTATAAAGCAGTGGGGACATCACCCCCACTTCGGGTATTAGTATTTCTTTTCAGTTGTCATTCAAATAAAGTGGTCTATACGACCCTGGATATATGTGGGGCAGAACTATAACGACCTAATCACTAACAAGCTGCTCTCTTGCAGGTTTGATGTCAGAATTCTCTTCGCTCTCAAGAAGAGAAAACATATATTTTTTCGCTTTCTGACCGTATATCTTATCATGAGACCTATTTATTTCCTAAATATATATGTGTTTACCCAGGGATGGTTGTTTAAACGCTGTTTTGTTCACAAACATATCTGCTGCTTTGACACAAACAGACTGAAACCAGTCAGTTTAATCAACACAGCCAGTCATTGGCTCCAGTTTTCATCATGAATATGCATTAGAAAATGCGGCTCGGTCGGATCAAGAAGCCACGTCCAAAGCAGATTTCAGCCTCTAACAAGGTGCTGTCGCAGTTTGGAAAAGGCAGCCGCCGCTCACACCTTTCAAACTTTTGTCCCACATCCCCACGCAGGAATGTTGTGGCGTCGCCCCGAAATCCGGCTCCGTTCCCGCCCCCCCCTCAGACTCCCCCTCAGATCAGCCTCCTGCCGCAGACTGCTGCCTGTGTCATGGTTTTTGTCAACTCTACGAGGCGATGCCATAAGCCTTGGCTGTACGTCATGACACTTCCCAGGACAGCAGCGATCCAAAATGACATGTACATACAACGTTATTCCACCCAGCCAGCTCCTGTGAGTGACCTACCTTACCCCGCTCAGTGTGCGGGCGCAGCGCCTTACAGCCCCGACGGCGTGCAGGAGACGAGGCGAGGCGAGAGACTCGTGCAAATACGCACGGAGGGGCCTTTATGACAGCACGGCGGGCTGCATCTGCTCGCTCCTCAAGATGGACAAGAAACGGCGAGTCGTGGCACGGCGAGCGACACACGCACAAATTCAACGCTGCACGTTTCGACTCTGATGTCAACACGCAATGCGGGGAGCGAGCGCCCCCGCTCGGTCCCAGAGGGGCATTACAGCTCCGCTCACAGGCGGTAACAGGTAGGGCTGTACAGGAGTTCTGACCAACTGAACTGGACGGCAACGTCCGAAGTCAGCTGAGTTTTATACAGTTTTGGGTGGGTGTTGAAGTTGCCAATTTACATCACTTTAGGCCCTTTTCAAGAGATTTCTACACTTATTCACCATGCTTTGCTTTTAAGGGTGTTGTTTAGAATTTCCACTTCTCATTAAATAAAAAATACACCAGGTCTCACAGACATATGTAGTATATTTTATGGCTTTGCCAGATATGGGCCTTCCTTGGCTCTAATTCACGAGAGGTCTGGGCTACATTTTCAGCACCACGGAGAGCAGCGATCTGTGTCAGGTTTGTGGATCATGCAGTGACAGAAAAACCGAAGCGGATGTCTTTCAGTTTACACTCACACCTATTTCTTAAATAACATATTTAAAAAACCCATTTGGCTTCCGTATGCAGTGTAATACCCTGTATACAGTATACACTCCATACCCCAAACCGTGTGTCACTGGTAACATGATCAGTCAACACAGTAACTGGCTTTTTTTTTTTCTTCAAAACTGATTTAAAGCAATATATACCATACATGAAGTGGCTGTCGTGTGGCTGGGGGTTCACTGGATGTTCACTGTGGACAGCAGATGTCGCTCTTTGTGAATATTGTAATATAAATATCCTGTATCCGCATTATATCATGTCAACCATTTTTGGTTTTGAATATAATTCTGTCAGTAATTTGATCAAACATAACCTACCTATGAATAACTTATCTATGTCCTCATCCTCTGCCAATATTCTATTTAAGAACTACTCCTTTTCCTAGAAACCTCAAATAAAAACAATAAACATGTAGAGATACTTACTTTCAGTGAGCATTATTTAATTAAAAAGTGGCTAAACATATGTTTTCTGTGCTCTTGACCTCAGTGATGCAGCTGAATTAGCTGTATAGATTTAATGCGGTTCTTCAACATCAGTTTTTTTAGAGGCAGAGAAGCGTATGTGACCTGAATGCAGGGCATGACTTAATGGGATGAGACGCAAAACTCGCTCAAAACAGTCTCCTGAAGACCCAGAAAGCCTTTCTCAACCGTAGGCATTGCAGCCATATGATTTCTCGACCTACATGCGACTGCATTTTTTCTGAGTGAACCTGTTTGATTGTTGGAGTGATGCCTTGGCTACAGTAGGATGCAATTTTAAGGAGGGACAGCCATGGATTTAGGATTTCGTTTGTTTCATTTGAACGAGAGATCGCCGCCGATAGACACCATGGAGTAAGCGGCACGCAGCATCGGGGTTTTGGGAGTGAGGAGATCGACCCTCTGGTCCATCAGTTGCCTATATCTGAGTGCAATCCTGCGTTTTTGTTGACGGAGCCCCTTGGCAATCGGCATTATTTTCTCTCCGTCTGTGGCTGGTAGGGGAGGCGGAGAGAGAGCCGCGGTGGAAGGCGGCGTACTGGCGTTGTGGCTGCCGTTGAGAAATAACTGTTTTTATTATTTGGAATGAAACGCTTTCCTTTGCTTTATGATCGGACTCCCCAACTTGTGGTTCACTGCAGCATTTTGCGTCTTTTCTCTCCGCTGCAGATGATACAGAAAACCATCACAGCGGCACCTTACCACTGCAATTTTGGGACAAAGATAAAGAGTGGCGTCGTCTTACAGTTAAGGCTACTATGGCAGCATAGGAGGGATCTTCTCGGGGGTAGAATCCGCCAATCCTTCGCTTAGCTCATCTGCGATGCCTTATTATTAGCAGAAAGCATTGACTGGATTTGAAACCCAGCCTCATCCCGCGGTTTCCCTGTTGTTTCAAAGCTGCTGTTTACCCACTGAAAATCACTCGAAAAAGCAGCGGATCCCGATGGCATGGACACTTATGCAAGGTCTGCCGCGCTGCCGTGCTACTGGAGCCTACTTGCTGTCTCTTCGTTTAACTCAGCTCCATCGCCATCGCCCCGCAGCTGAGAGAGCCCTGCCGCAACGCGACCAGCGACCACCGAGCCAAAGCAGGCGGCATGAGGCTTGATTCAGTGCATTTATCCATGCTGGTCATCGGGGTCTCATTCGCCTGCTACTCCCCGAGTTTGAATTCCCTGCAGGACCAGGCTTACAAATCCGCTGTGGTGATCGAGGGCAAGGTGCAGTCTACGCCTGTGAACGTCTCTGCGGAGCCCTATCGCGTGAATGTCAAAGTGTTGGATGTTTGGCCCCTAAACAGTGGGGGTCTGGAGCGAGAACAGCTCGTCACCGTGGGGGAATTTGGATCCGAGGCTCCGTGCACCAAAGTGAAGAAGAACCATAAGTACATCTTTTTCATGGACCCCACTGACGAGCCCTTGGTTTTCAAAGCATCGTTTGCGCCCCTGGATACAAGTGGAAAGAACCTAAAAAAGGATGTTGGGAAGATCTTATGTGAGGACTGCGGTAAGTTAACGTAGCCTATAGTGGATTACCGGTGAAGTCCAACCCGGAAGAGGGAACTGTCTGGTAACAGCCCCTGACTTGGGGCTTTTGCTGACGGGGATGCTGAGGAATTATGGTTATATGACCACAGCATGGCTTGGAGTCATTGGCTACCAGATAGGTGCCAAAGGGGCGTCTATGCAGCAATTTTCGACAACTCTCGCAGGCTCCCATAGCCCACATGATCAATCAAACTCTCTTTCCTTCTCTCTCCCATTCTCTCTCCTTAAACTGCATTAGCCAAGGCATGCGCCTCGCACTGTTGCTTGTGAGGAATTGCAGTTTTATGTGTGTCCAACTATCTGCATCCAGTCAGCCAACATCATTCTCTAAACGTTTTGCCTCGTCTTTATTGCATCTAAAGCAATAAAGATGCAATAAAGACACTCCCAGACCTCAAAGCTCGATCTGTCTCCGTGGCTTCATTTTATGGCCACCAAAGGCATCCATTTAATAGACCGGATACGATTTCAGCACCAGGGACAGCGGCCTGTGTCGCCGGTAGCTATCACGTGTGGAAAATCGCGCTGCCCTAAGCACATTGGTTCCCAGGCTATTTTTAGGCTCACACCCAGCTTTAATGCTGTTAATTCCTCTCAAACGAGCAAAGCATATGGAAGTCTGAGTCCATCTTGCTTATATGTATCTTAATCTGCAAACGATTAGTGGTGTGTTTCTCTTCTGTGCTGGGGTAGGATGGGTGTAGCTTCTGAAAACAGTTAAACAAATGTTTAACTTTAATGCTCCACTTTTAACAGTTTTTCTTCCTTTTAATGCCGATTTAGAAGTTGTTTAAGTTTAATTTTCTTTCACAAGTGTCCATCTGTGCACTGACAAAGTCTTTGTCCAGAGTGTGAGTATTGCTTAGTTGCAGAATGGATAGAAGTCAATTGTCAGCATCTGTGTTTTTTTGTTGAATGCTTTTTACCCATACTCATTCACTCACTCACTCACTCACTCACTCACTCACTCACTCACTCACTCA
>JABUIW010000024.1:6683247-6711674 GCA_013363375.1 Menidia beryllina
ACTCACTCACTCACTCACTCACTCACTCACTCACTCACTCACTCACTCCATCCGGCATGGCCACTAATTGCGTCACAATGAGCAACCAAACTAAATACCTGGGCTTTATATTTAGTGTCAGGCCTCACAGAAAATTATCTCATTTTCGTTGTTGTAGATGAGAAGCTTCTGCTGGATCAGATCTTGTCACAGCCCTGGGACATTGTTACTTGGATAATGTTCAGTCCTTTTATTTGGCAACGGCGAGTGAGTTCAACTTCTCTCAGTCCCATTAAATTCCTTAACATCATATCGGTGAATTGGTTTTATGTTCCTGGATTTCTTTGAACACAGACATTTAATCCAGACCTCTTTATCTTTACATTTAGGTATGGCTTGTATAGCTCTCCTGCAGGGCTACACAGGCTCCTGGGTGTGTTAACCAGGGGACTGTGTACTGACTGTGCAACTCCCAAACTAATGCAGTTGCTTTCATGGCTGCCTGAAACTCCGGCCTCCTGCAGTGCTCACAACCTGCACAACTTCCTCAGTACTCAGTTAAGTGGCAGATCTGAGTCTTGCCATAGAAAAAAATAAATGAACAAATACTGCTTATTTCTTGAAAATTACATCAGACAAACAGAAAGCTTCTGTTAAACTATCATATTCACGCCATCTTTCAGTGTCTAAAGCACATTATGCTGAATCTGGTAAAATACGCAGCATTGCCTTTTGCATCACTGTGCTGTAAAGCAGTTTCACATGTTGTAAACGTCTCAGATAAGCACTGTTTTGCAATAATGCATAAAGGGTCCAGTGCTGCTCTGTGACAAGTCACAGATAATGACAAAACATTGTCACCGTGGAGACAATGTTCGCTGAACTCGTAATGTGATGGGAAATGTATTTGACATAGCTTTCTTTTTTAGAATAAGGCAATGAACAGAATTGAATTACTGACACCTAAAACAACAAATACCTGTTTATTTTGTAGCATTCACTCCCGTTTTCATGACAGTTGGAATCATTTTTGGATCCTGAATCAGGAAGCTGACACCTGTAGCCACTGGCTGGCTATGGATACTCAGCAGTCATTTTGTAGATTTGACTGATTGTGTTAAATGTGCTGTATACTTTTACATGGCTGCTGGTGTCTTTGCTAGCTCTGTGATGGACAGGCAAATGAAGAGTCTACCCTACCTATTGACCAGCATGAGCTGGACTAGGCTTCAGCAAGCAGTCACTCTGAACAAGGTAGCCTATATAGAACAAATGTATAGGATCTTATCTTATTGCAGGAGAAAGAAAACTTGTCCAAGTTAACACGATCAATCAGCATTACATAATTACCTTGATAAACGGTATCAAGCCCTTGATACTCATTTTTTAGAATCTATTTTGTACTTACTTCCTGTGTGCTTCATTTTAGTCTCAGATTAGACCAAAAGACAATGACTTCTCCTCAGTACTCATATTGTATTTGGAAGGGAGTGTGAGACTGTTGTACTTTAAACTGTGACTGTATGTCACATCTGCGTTTTAGCTTTTATTATTTAGCATGACAATAACATTTTTGTCCCTCATGACTCAGCCTAAATCAAAAGCCTGTACAATGAAACAAATGGTGGTAGATGAGGCTGCAAGCTTTTTTGTCTATCCTCAGATTTCACGATTTCCTACATAATTGCATTTTGTGTGTGCACATGTGTGGGTGTATTCAGACTGGTGGAAATCAGGAAAATACAAAACAAATCAGTGCAGCACTTGTGCACATAATAAGGTGCTCTGAGTTGAAAAGTGGCACACCCTTACATAACTGCCTTTATATTTATGATTAACAAACATGCAAATAATTTCACTTGAGTGGTTGGTTATTTATAGCTTATTCGCCCATGTATTTTGAGAAGTAAATTAGTGTAGCAATGTTGTGCTGAATGCACTCTCTCATTCTCACTAATCTGCCACTGTGACGCTTTACTATGCAGGTCGCAGCTGCTGCATTGAGGTGGTAGACAGGCAGACATTTGCCCCGAGCAATGCATCTTTCTGTGAACTGGAAGAGTTGCTTAAAAGAGCTAGACATAGAACGCGAGTGACAGCTGCTGATGACTGTTGGGCTCTGCTCCTGCCCCAAATGTTTATCTTGCAGCAGCGTCATTCAGCATGCATACACAGATTATTCATTACATCCATGTAGCACACTCAAGCAGCATATAGAAAACCCTTTGACAGTTGAGCTCATTCATTTTTATCAAGCTTGCAAATCAGTGCCCGTGTCTTAAATAGAATAGTGTTCAGGGGATCCCGTTATACTGGATGTATTGGGGGTGTTTTCTATATTGACGGGGTCGTTTATGTAAACCTTCTGGCCTGGTAAATCTCCCATTGTCAACTCTGCTCTGACAAGAAAGCCTGATGTACATTTGTAAGAAGTGAGAAAAAAGGGCATGACCATTTTCAGTAATGGGCCCTCATTTTCCTGTCCATTAGGCACTTTCTCGCAATCACTCAGACCTTTACTCCACATTTTCAAAGATAGAATTTTACAAGCTATTATTATGATGGTATGAGCATATTAATCATAATCTTTTTGTCCGCAGACGTTATGATTTCTCAGTGACAGACCACTTGTCATTGAGTTAATGTTTACTGATGCCTCTTTGCACATCTTGGCAGTTTCACAGATGATCAGGGCAAGGGATGCATTTCCAGCATCGTACTACCTTTTTGCAATCTCAGGTGGATCGTTTGAGCTGGCTCAAAGATGCAGACAATCAGCTGAATTTGGTTTGCACAACTGTGATAACTTTAAATAGATAATATAAGGATTTATAGCAGAATGGATTTCCTTTGGTGTCATGGATGGGTTTGGTCGTAGTACTGCAGAAATAAGTCAACTGCTGTTTATGTTGATTCATTTTTCATTGAAACTGGATAACAAACAGTTAAATGAGTAATACATGAGGAAGGCAAAATGGTCACGTCAGCATTTATTTCAAGGCCTTTAACAGTCCTTTAGAATTACAGTACAGTAGACAAACCATAGAATGAATGATGAATTCAACATAAAGGGTCATAATGTTTTATATATGTCATGGACTTGTGTGTGTTGCTTAATTCTTTGCACTTTACACAGATACAAGTACAGGTCCATGTTAGGTTAAGATAAGGTATGTATACGGAATTAACTGTAGCTGTTGAGTTGAAAATAATCCAATTATACATTGATCAGTCCAAAGAGCTTAGAAATCTATGCCTCTTAAGTATCATGATGCATATACATAACATCTTGTACTTCCTATGACCCACCGTTTTCATTTTCATGCAAACATTTAGAAAATACAAATCTATGTCGGCCCGTTTTCAGCTTAATTGCTACCATATATAGCTGAGAGCCCTCCCTATAAATTTGTTGTTCAGATGTGCATTTGAGGTTTTTAGTGACTATGAAACTCTACTTGCCAAACCCAGTTTTTCTTTAGATCAGCAATGTGTCTGAGTACCTGTTGAATGTTGCGTTCTTTAAGGTTTCTTCTCCTGTTTTTCTTATGTGGAACTAGTAGATGTGACTAAACACAATTGACTGACATCTTTGGCATATGGATCTTTTATAACCTCAACAACCAAAGCGTTTGATTTACAAAAAAGAGGCCTTTTTGGATGTAAACATTGAAAGCAGTTAAAGAGGCTGTATGTTATTTTGGCCATCTGTCAGAATCAGTTAAATATCAATATTTTCTGTTTTTGTCTGTCGGTTTTTCAGATGCTAACTGAACTGAAAAAGTATTTTGTTCAGGTTTTAGGCTAAAACGTGATATTTGCAGGCTTGAAAATTTAGATAAAATAATGTTGCATACTAAATGGGGTAAGCATGTTGTATAGGTTGTTCCACAAAATGTCTGCTCTGGGAGGTGTCTATGCATCTTTTCTGGCACTTCACTTTTAAAATCCTATGATTAATGTATTCAAAGTGTGATAATGACACAGATGAGATCACCTGCGGATGACAAGGGTCCACAATAATCCTCACAGGCCTATAAAAAATTATAAAAAAGTTAGACAAGATTAAGGACATTCAGTGTCAAGTTACAAGAAAGATAATGAAAACTACTATCCTCTGTTGGTTGTTACACAATTCAAGCCAATATTGTTCCAAAGTTCAGCCTGATCTAAAATATTCCAAGAACAAGTGTTTATGAATATTATCGAGATTGCTCTTTCTTAGACATGAAAATGAGAAAGTCTAAACAAAGTAGTGTCTATCAAAACACAACTTTGCTTTGACTCAGTCCAAAAACACTTACACACACATGTTACACACCATTTGATGAGCTAAACCACTGTTTGTGTAGCAAGGAAGGTGCTGTGTGGGACTGAAAACGGAGTCGTAACCACCCTCAAACTCAGCTTTAATGTGCTGCACCACAGAACGAAAGCGCTACCAGCTCAGTCCTGTAGGAGAAGTCTCACCACTCCTCTGCGCCAGATATTTAGCAGTTTTGAAGGACTGTTTACTTTGCCCTTTGAATGCAAGCGCCAAAACAATGCTTTGGATGATTATACAGATCCATGCTGTAACAAAGAATTATGTCTGGGCTCTTGGAGAACAATGGGCTTACTCTAAGTTCAGCTGGATCAGAAGGGAGAGAACAATCTGCAGTGTTGTGCAGGTTAAGATTTGGAAAATAATCAAATGCTCTTCAGAAAAAGCTGCCTTTCTCAGTGGGACTGTTCACAGATCCAAACATATTGTATTTGTTAGAGAGAGTGGGGAAACAGTGGGGAAGCAATAACCTGCAGAGTAGGGGGTCGTCTGCTTGTTGTTTCCTCAGTGAAAACCTGATTGAGGACAATTGTGATATCAGGGAGACATCAATGGGAAATATACACATGTAAATAGTATCAAATAATGTTGATTTTGTTTGGAATGTTTTGGAGAATATATGTTGAACATATAGCACCAAACATGTTTCTGAAACCACTGATGCCAGCGACATGTTTTAATGTACCCCTGCATCATACAAACACATGGCTGACAGCGGACAGAGTGGCAGGGTCGGGTCAGTTGGCGGTATGAATGCAGATTAGTCTTCCAGTTGGTACATAATCTGAAAACAAATAATCTCAGTTAATCTGTTGCTTGAACTCACATACTGGGATGAAAGCCACCTTAATTTTCAGTTGTTAACTTTTAAATTTGCATTTTCAATATGCATGTAAGCTATGAGGTGTGAATCTTATTTTTTTTAGTGTATCCTTTCTAAATTTACCTGCTTGGATTAAACAATGTGTTTTCAACAAAAACAGAAAGCCTATAATTAGAAAATAATGAATTCTTTCATTATTGTGGATTTGATGAGATAAGACAAGGGACAGTGACAGAAGTATTTGTCTTAAAATAACACAAAGTGGGTAATGACCTCTTAAATGAATTCTCAAATTCTTAAATAGTCTCAACTGGCTGTGGTTGCTACATAACTTTTTAGTAACAACGTCTCTGTTCTATTATTTAAACTTTACAAAAGTAATCTTATAATTTCTTATGAAGAGGAGAGCAGATGTAGGCCAAAAGGTTTGTTAGGACTTAGCTTTGTGCCTTTTTCAAAGTTAGGACTTTTCAACCCATTGAAGAATGTTGACTTCACCACAATGAGGCAGTATATGATCAGGATCAGGAAGCAGCAGAAACACCAAAAAGTTGAAAGGGATGAGTCCATTGGGAATTTCACAGCAGTTGTTAGACCAGCAGCCCTCGCAGCTGGAACGGAGTCAAAAACACTCAAAAGCTCCCAGTCACTGAACAGTCCGGAAGATATGACCAGTAGAACAACTGTGAAAGACCCTGCCATGTGGATTTCAGTTTGACCCCAGAAGGAAGCCAACTTTATGGTGTTACAGTAGATCTGTGCGGTTAATTCTGCAGTCAGCTATATGCGGATGTGCTCTTTTGAGTAAACTAACCATAAATGTGCCCCTGGGGGACAGACTATCATATAGAGTGCTGGACTGTAGAGGAGAAGCAGGCCAGTAGCAACTTAATGCAGACAACTATGTGCTGCCAGAAATTCCCAACATACAAGGAATCAGTTACATTTAAACAAGGCTGATGCCTAACAGTAAGTCCAACTTGACTGTTAAACAATAAAAAGCCTTCAGCATTATAAAAAAACTGCACTATGGAGGTATCAGTTAAAACATAAAATCTGCAGTGGGACGAGAAACCCCAAATATAAGATATGTACTTATTTATGATAAAGCATATCCATGTTTTGCTACCTGATACCACAATTTAATGTGTTTATATCTACCTGCACTA
Organism: Menidia beryllina; assembly: GCA_013363375.1. Taxonomy (NCBI): domain Eukaryota; kingdom Metazoa; phylum Chordata; class Actinopteri; order Atheriniformes; family Atherinopsidae; genus Menidia; species Menidia beryllina. Next base: position 6,689,543 of record JABUIW010000024.1, read on the forward strand.
TATGACTTGTATCCCACTGCTCTGTGAAGGAAGTTTAACTTTACCATGCCTTTTGAATCATTTAGTAATTTGAAGCTATCTTGGGCTGCAATACTTTTCCTTCACAGGCTGCAGCCAGTGCATGTAATTAAATATTTAAAACATTTTTCTCTGTGCACAGCAGGAAAGGTTGCCGACAAAATGAACCCTTTATGCTTTGCTGCTGGCTTCAGTATTAAGCCTGGAATTAGGTGCCAAATTAAAACAAAGAAGAAAAAAAGTATATTTGAGTGTATATTTAAGATGAGAAACCTGACCATGTGTGTTAATTTTTCAAAGAAGTATACATTTCTAATATATATGTATATAGATATAAATCATTGGGTTAAAATTGCATAATTTTTACTTTAAAAGTAGTATTTGCCATTTTTACAGCAAACTAATTGGAGATCATGATTGATATCAGTACCATTTACACTGTTTTATTTGTATTTGCCGGTGATTACACCAGCTCCATTATTAACCCGAGTAATCCCGCTATGCATAAATACATGACCCATTAGCTCATTTTCAATTGATCCCAGACCTGTTTAACTAGTTTGGCTTGCTTCAGTTTTTCAAATGCTTATTGTGGCATAAAAAGAGATTTATCACAAGTGCATTCCTTATCTAAGGACTAAGAGTTATATTCACATCTGATGGATGCTTTTAAACAGCTTAACTACATGTAACTTTACTTCAAATTACACAATTGTGGAGATGTATGTCCATTTTCTTTTGTTCGGCAGTTAGACTGGGAGAAAATGTTGTGAAAATACTGTGATTTGCTAATAACCTGGTGAAACAGCACCAAAAGCAACACTTTGTGAAGATGCAAAAAAAACACGTAACCTGTGTTAGGCGTGAGCTGGCTGCAAGATGACTGACTTAAAGATACAAACTTAAAGAGACAAGTTGCTATAAGAATCAATAAGACTTGTATTTATTCATTATCATGTTTCAGTGAGACTTGATTCAAGCATGTTGATTCAAATAGTACTGTAGTTTCTGTTTTTTGACATGTGTGAACAATGGCTCAGCGTAGATAAATGAAGAGGCCTAAATGTTTTGAGAATGTATATATTTAGTTGCTACGAACAAGCAGTTTACAGGGATTCATTACAGAGGTATGTATGCTAACCCTGTTTGCTGGTCATCCACCTGCATCTCTAGGTGCCTGTTCATTGCAACATCTCCTCTCCAAGTGCTAGGTAGATTCTCAGGAAGTGGCATAATACTGAAGAATAATGCAGGAGATAATGTTTTGCTTTAGACTCTCCCTGTCATTAATTGAAGCCTCAGGCCTTAGGGTATAATTAAGCACCAGTCTGTGGTCATCTCGTGCTGTATTCTTTTCTTTATCTGATGATGGAAACAACATTCTTGTGGATCTTTTACCAGTGTGAAATATACCGCTACAAGCCTATGTTTCAGTAAGACTTTTTTTTTTCATGAAGTTGGTAGAATTTATTGTTCCATAATGGACTAATGCCAATTAAGTCATTTGTTTCCAGATATGCCTGCTAGTGCTTGTCTGCAGTTCTTTGTGTTATTGTCTAAATTTTCTATTAAGTGGATCTACTGTGATTCTTTGGTGGCAAGCGTACGCACGTTTTCCTGCATCACTTGTTTGTAAGAATGCTACTTTCAGAGACTTTGCTTTTGTGTTGCGATTCAAGGGGTTATTAGTGTCCTAAAGTTCCAGTCAAATACCAGACACAGAGGTGAGCGTTTGTGCTGCAGTGTAATGAAACCGTCTGTTAATAATGTCCATAGAAAGCTGACAGTGTCCATGACAGGAACTTCACCGACACGAAAGGGAACAAAAGGACCATGGGAAGGGCAACTGTGTTTGTGTGCAGCATGCCGAAGTGTTGAAAAGAGGGGCTGCCGGCACTCCTGCTGGGCGCCTCCCGTTGTGTTTAAGGGACGTGTCCGGCCATGTTCACCCCACACACACAGCGCATATCCTGAGAGAAGGTTTGTTTCCTCAGGTATGTTGTAGGTGTGGATTGATGTGTGTCTTAACATGAAAAGACTTTACGCAGAATGGAATGGCTTGTTAGCAGTGTTTGGAAGTGGACCAGGAGAAAATCATGTTTCCCTCAACAGGGGTCTCCTGCTTTCAGACATGTGTTTATTTCAACAGACTTCAGGAAAAACATACGGTCAGGGCAGAGTGGAGATGAATTCCCTAATTCTGCGGGCTTCTAAAATATAACTGTGAGTTGGAGCTGATACGAAACTTGTGACACTACTTAGAATCATTTAACAGCTTTCCTCCGAAACTCCTCAGTATCACCTGTGTAAATGTGGATATTTAGAGGCTCTTCCGTTTACCACCATCCCACAGTGAGATGAATAGGCACTTGATGCTCGCAGCGGTTCCTGCACTCTGCCTGTGTTTCTTCTTATTGTGCTCAAATCGGGTTGTAAATTCTTGTGATTTTCCAGTGGGAGTTAGTGAGAGAAGAAAGCAGAAGCTTGCGCAGCCACAAATGGGTTTACTTATATCTTTCAGGGAAACTACTTTAAATTAATAAATGGGTCATTTAAACAGTTCAGCTGTAGTTTGGGATAGTTAAAGGTTCAGGCATTAGTCAATAGCTATAAAGTTCTCAAGATAACGGATGAAAGCATGCATGTCTGTCTGCGATTACCCTCGCATGTGTGATGCCTGCGGGGGTGTGTGTTTTGGTAGTAGGCTGTTCCTCTGTCCTTTACCCTTGCTTTCTTCTGACCTTCCACCAGTGCTCCTGCTCATTATTGTGTTGGTCTAATCTGGAGGGGACAGGACTGGGTGCACAAGTGTATTTATCTTCCTGCACAAATAGGACCTCTTTCCGTCTGGTCTCCGCTCAGCTTGTTGTTGAAAGATAGCGAGCAGCGTAAAGCGAGCCTCAGTATGTGCGTGTGTGTGCGCGGGTGCGTGGGGTGAACTGAGATGCGTCCCAGCTGGCCCGCAGGCCAGCACGCTAACCATCACCTCACTGCAGCAAATGTAGACAAAAGAGGAGTATATCTCCCCTGTGATATTGATACCCCTTAACTCCGGGGGTGTTTCACCCTAAATGAGAAATCAACATTCCTCACGGAGGTTTGTCGTACCAGTAAAAGCCAGTAAGATCAGTGTTACAGAAAGTCCCCATAGCGGGAGCCCTGTTTCCCCTTTTCTCCATCCCATCTGTTTGGATGTGTACTTTTTTTTAACGCATTGTCTAGGCATGTTTCTTTTCATTCCCTTGTTGTATTCATGACATGAGGATTACAAACCTACCTCCAATGGCCAAGAGCCAGGAAACCACTGTAGGGAAACCAGCATTACAAAACACTGAAAAATGATACAACTGATAGCTTTTCTTGCCATGCTTTTCTATCTCTGTAAGAACATTCTGAAAAGTTTTTGGTCATCTACTTTAAAGTGGTTTATCCAACCATGCCCAAAAATGCAAGCTCCCATGTCTGCATATGCCCATATAAATGTGGTTAAGTATAGAATATGAAGACAGCGTTCTAATGACACCTTTTAAACTTTAACACTGTGGTTCTGCACCTTCACTTCTAAACTGCTCACTCTGGCAGTGCCGGGCCTGATAAAACTATTTAAGCTTTAGCTGGCTTTGACCTCCTTCTTAGTCCTGAGGTTGTCAGTCTCTGCTGAATTTGGTAATGGATTTAACTGCTTGTAAAGGGTTTTTGTGTTCCTGTGCAGTCATTTTGTTGTTCTGAGATGACCCGGCCACAGCTCTGGCTTCCTGTCAGCCAGTTCTGCCTTGCCAGAGCGCTCGCTGTGTGAGGCCATCTTGGCACTGTCATGTGGGGCCGCTTTTTTACCCACTTATCAAACTCTCAATTTGAGTCCGCCTTGATGTGGGCTTGTGCCGCCAAAGTATGATCTAAGCTTACACATGCGTAGTCGCCTGTTTTCCAGGAAAGGCCACATTGGCAAAAAACAAACAAAGAGATAAGACATACTTTTGATAAGCCCTGGCTCAGCCATGAGAGACAGGCAGAAATGCAAATGATCTGACCAAGATTCTGGTCTCACTCTGTGTGAAACTCCTCACATTGTCCTCATCATGACATGTTTGTGTTTCTCCAAAAGCACATTCTGGAGATAAAGGACAAGTGCAGAGCACAAAAGGAATTTGATTTGATGTGAAGAATGCAAAGCAAAGTGCGGATACTCATATGTTTTTGAAGCGGGGGGGTCGTCTTGATAAGAGAGAAACCATCCTGTGTTTTTGCTCAAGTAAACGTACACTTCTGGCTTTTATGACAACGTATGAAAAATAAATGGAGAAGTCCAAGGTGCCACTGCCACCGCCACCCCCACCCCCCCTCGCCCCCAGTAAAAGCAACAAGATGTAATCTATTCTGCCGATGTCAACTTTTTTCTTTAGAAGAAAAGCCGTGTGTACAATGCTTTAAAAGCTTAATCAGTCAAATGTGCTTGCGTTGGAATAAAAGCAACAATCCACTTGTGCTGTGATTCACAAGTGATGTCCTAAAGTCCATTTCGTAAATGACGTATGCTGTTACACTGGCGATTAGTTTATATTATTCATGCGCTACGAGTGGAAAAAAGTCCATTTTGAACGCATCATCGTGCTTCTTCAACTGTATTTACATGTGGATGCACCTGTGTGTTTGCATGGGTGTATGTGCGTCTTTGAGACGTTATGTTTGTATTCTAGTGTGACAGTGTATACTTTGTCAGCCTGAGGACACTTAGATTGAGTGTGTGTTGTTCTCTGTGGTGAGAGAGCACATATGTGTTTGCGTGAAGACCTGATCCTATGTGGGTGTGTGTTTGCTAAACTGTGAGAGCATGTGGGAGACTGTTTGTCTATTCATCTGGGTGAGAGCAGGAGAGAAAGAGCAGAATGAGGAGGTGGAGGAGACCTGCCTCGGCCTCTATCTTCATTACAATCTGCTCACAGTCACACAGACCTCTTTATCTTTCCTTTAGAGAAGAGGCAGGAAGACAGGCAGAGAGACAGACAGAAGTACAGACTCAAAATAAATATGTTTAAAAGGAAGGATAATACAGAGGGAAGGAGACAGAGGTTCAGTCAAACAGCCTTAAGAAGATAAAGCGGATTTTTGTTTAAGAGGATCAGAGTCGTGCTCATAGATTGTTTTATTAAAGATATTTGTTCTATTTTAATACCCCAACAATGAGCAGCGATGATCCCATTAAAGTCTTCTTGTTATCAGTGAAGAAATGTAAACAAAGTACCACAGCAGTAAATTTACCAGATATATTTTTCCATCATTGTTATCAGTGACCGCAACTTACACACATGCATTCACCTAAACAGCTTTTATAGCATGCCCTTGTCTTCCAAACAAAAACACGCAAGGCTCCGTGACTGATGCCAAAGATAGGCAACAGTTTTCTTTGCCCGTTTTCAGAAAAGGCACAACCATAACTCTGTGTAGGCGCATTACTCTTTGGGTGAAATGAGATAAAACGACATAAGAGAAAGAACCAAATGAAAATAAAGAACCTTAAGAAACCATCAGAGGATTATTTGTGAGTTGGACATAAATATAAGAGGGTCATTCACCGCTCTGTTGTCGTATCCTTCCAGATATGGAGAGCGGTCAGTAAGAGTTTGCAGGCACAGAGACCACATCTGGTTGCATGGCTTTGTGTGTGTGTGTGTGTGCGTGTGTGTGTGTGTGTGTGTGATGCTGGCCTGTTGCTGTATCCTGCCCCATTGGCTGATGAGTTGCTATGCTCGTCTCTTGTTTCTCTCAGCCCCGATCAAACCTGCCTCGATGTGAGTCGGCTTTTACAGTTTTATCAATCACTTATCAGACAGATGAATTAAACTGGTTTCCTGTTTGGGGCCCACCTCTAAAACAAAGAGAAGCATGTTAGGGGCCATGGGTACATCAACGTTTTAGTAGCAGGTAGATACTGGAATAGAGCTTGAGAACTAAGCAAATTGATAGGCTGAAGAGCTAAAATCTCATTATGTCAGTGGCCTTGAGAATGGAGCATGCTCAGTGCTCATGTTTGTCATCTCTTCCTCTCTGAGATGTTACCGCAGTGCTTCCCAGCAGGCTTGGCACAAGCTTACTCATGGACATCTCTCTTACTGGAGCGATACAGTGGCCAGGCTGCAGCTGCTCGGTAGAAACCTCTCTTTGCCTTTTTGCTGTCCATTTCTCTCTTTTTGCCTTGTCTCTCCTCACAGTTCCCCTGTCTCACCTTTTCTTTTATTTCTTCCCTTCTCACTCTACATCTCACTATATTTCTGGCACATTATCTCCTACTTTTCTCACTCACATCCTCTCTTGTTTCTATCTCTCATACTCTCTCCACCCTTCCACATCTCTCTCACATACTCTAGTTGCTACCCTTAAGACAGTGGTTACTATAGCGACAGCTATGTGCCGCAGAAACGTGAAAGAGCAGAATCCACCAGATAACTTCCTTGTTTAACACTTAAAGGCTTTCTAGCTGCTCCCCTTTGATTTCTGGGAGCTCACTGTAAATACCAAATTGCCATGCTTGATTTAATTTAATCTGTCTGCTTTCTGTGTAGTTAATGATTCGCTGAATGTGATTTCTGAGCTCCACATCTCAGCTGTGGGTGGGCGGAGTCATGAGTAACTCTCAGATTTGGAATCTCACTTCACCTTGGCACAGTTGACCTTGGGAAAACAGTCCCCTCCTCAGCCGTCCAGATGTCACTGACATTGATTTGTGATATGTCTCCCCTTTAGGGGACCACACTGGCCCACACACTGACATAAGTCCTCAGAGGTTTGGCCAATACTTCTCATCTTTTGCCGGTCATTCACACACTCGCACTTACACAGACACTTACATACGTAAAAACACACATGGAAGGCATCAAGACTGTCAGCGTCAACCAGATCATACGTATGCTGAGACTTGGGTGTTTAGAACATTTTCCTTTGTCCCTCCTAAACCAGACGCTGCAGCGGAATGAGCAGTATTTTATTTTTTTACAATAACACACCTCAGTGCATGATCGTCTGAGAGGGCAAATGCCCTATTAAAACAGATTTCCGCAGGTGGGGCAATTTTTTGTCAACTGATGAAGAGAACATTATGATATTTTCAAATCCCCACGTCTAGTGTTACTTTCTTTCCTGCTTCCTCCTTCCTGCTCTCTTTATATCACTCTTTCTCTTTATCCTCTATTGTTTTTGTCTATTGTCGGGACTTTGTCCTTGTTGTCTCCCCAGCTCTCGCCTCACTTCTGAGAATTAAAAGTACTGGCACTAAAAGCAAGGACCCCCATACACACACACACCTTCACCTCTGTCCATTTTCCTGGCAAAAAAAACGAAAAGATGTAAACAACATAACCTAATGGCTGCCATTATGTTGAACAAGATAAACTCTCGTGCGTGTTAAAGGGTAGGAGTGCTGTTGAGCAGCATGAGTGTGACGATGTGCAGATATACTGCTATTAGGGGGGCTTCATCACACAGGAAAGCTGTCTCCCTGTTTCTGGGAGCAGCAAGGAGGAATTAGGAGGCAGAGATAGATGAACTGGGCTCTGTGAAGCATTTATGAGCTGGACATAGAGCACCAGTCAGATGTTTGGACACACCTACCCATTTTCTTTGAATTATTAGGTGTATGTACTTACATACAATCCGTCTAAGAATTTTTGGAATTGATTTGAGTTTTATTCTATTTTACATTATTTTGTTTCTCTGGACATGTTCTTAAAGTTGCGCTCCTCCCACACAGGCCCATTGTGCCCCTCCACCTCCAGACCCTGATCCAAGGACAGCCCACAACTGCTGAAAAACAGCAGATGCTTAGAGTAGTTAGGGAAAAAAAGAGGGAGAAAGAAAATGGAGATGCACATGTTCATGAGCAAATTTATGTCTATCTATGTCTGTCTATCTGTGCATGCAATTGTATATATATACATAAGTGTATATACATAAAACCATATAAAACCAAGCAGGAGGAAGCTGAGGTAAGAAGTATGTATAGTATGAATAGTAAAACCTTGTTGAATCCATGTTGTGAAACGCTGCAAAATTTTTTTGCAGTTTAACTCAGTTTCGAAAAGTTTGCTGAATATCCAAAGAGCTGTGTATCAATGCCTGAGGATTATGTAGTCCTTATATTCTTCAAGTGCTGAACATATTCTTACATACCATCTGGATTAAGGTTGTACTGATTTTCATCTAGTGTTACTCTTCTTGATAACACCCATGGAATCCCACCTATGTAATGTTAGGAGAGGAAATCTTGCTCCAGATCTACATCTCATTATACTTTAAGTTCACATTTTTTGTCTCCTGACGTCACATATATTCTCCGCTTTAACACATACATAAACCGCATGCCCACACACAGACATACGAGCCTGGATACGAGTCCCATCTTGTTGAACAGAGGTGGAGGAAGTGACTGCTAAGATTGGAGAGAGATAGGGTGGTGCAAGCAGCGGGAGCAGCTCTTCGTCACACCGTAGCGCCTGCCAGTCTTCTGTTACCTCTTCTGATAGATTAGATCATGGAGAGCAACCACTGGGAGCACAACTGTATATATGAGCGGCAAGAGCTATTTTCTTTCGCACGAAGAAAAGTTCCACTTTGGAGGTTGGTTGGCATGTCAAATCTTGGCCTGGATTTGACCTCTCTTGCCCACAGATGAGGCTTATGCTATTGAGTGCACTGACCTGTTAAGACATGACCCTTGTGCTGCCCCTTTCAATCTCTCCAGCCTCCGCCTACTCCCAAGAAACGTCAAGAATCCTCTAAGGGCTTGATGGAGACAAACCCCAGGATGGCCCCATAGATGACTCATCTGAGTTTCATTGAGAGTTTCTGCTGTTGCTTAAATTTTTTTTTTCATTCCTTTTTTTTTCTTTTTAGACCAAGCAAGGCAGTAAGGTTAACTAAGAGCAATTAAAAAAAACAAAACCTCAGGATATGTCAAATGAAGTGAACAGACTAGCTGTAGCATTTTCAGCTGCGTAAAGAGAAAATAACAGAGGTCAGATTAATGATGTGATGTCCAACCCTTTCCAAATAAATATGAATGTAAATTTTAGCTATTCACAAAAACATTGCAAAGTCGATAAAAAGCTTGTTTTATTGGCTCTCTTTTATGGACTTTAACACCTGGATAACAGTGACAGTGAAGCGAGATCTACAGCCACAGACGTGCTGAAACTCGTCTGTAGTACCTCGAGAGGTACCAACAGACTGGAAAGGTGAGGAAGGGGAGCAGCCTGGCTCAACCGAGGAGGGTTTCGTGTAATTTTTGCGAGGAGCTGTCTGTCACAGATTTCAGAATGACATTCAGAACCTCACACACACACATATCCACGGAATCTGTACTCAACAAATGTGAACCAGATGTGAAGTGCTCTGGGACCCTGACATCAACCTGGCAAGGGCAGGTCTCCACCTGACTTATCTGGGTGGGGTCAGCTTCACAAAAGGGACAGCTTAGCTGGTCCCAAATTACTTTTGAAAGGGCCATTAGAGAGGAGAGGATCCTGCTGTAGTAGACTATGCAAAGTTGGCAACAAGCATGCTCATGGTGTTGGAGATATCTGTGTGGATTTCTCAGGGACCAGTTTCGCTCCATTCTTAGCCGCGGCTGCAGGGCCTGGAAGAGCCACAACTTATCTGACAGATGCAGTAAGGGAAGAGTTGATTGCTATAATGAATTGGGAAATGCCTTCCTTGTTCCCTCCCTCTTTTTTCCCTCCCTCTGTATTCTCTCACAACTCCCCTCTTATTCCTCCTCTCCCTACCTTTTTTCCCTGATCCCTCCCTGTGAGTAGGTGGTTCCTTGGTGGACTTGATTGGGCAGAGTCTATATAGGAGGAGAGACACTCTCAGACAAGCTCAGAGTCTGGTGGTGCCCACTTGCCACACGTTCCAAAAAGGACTACCATTTTTTTCCCCTTCTGCTTGTTTCTGGAGAGGATTTACTTTGTTCTGACAGCATGACGGAGAACAAGAGGAAAGATAAGAAAGGGAGAAAGAATAGGGGCAAGAAAGGACAAAAGGAGAAGGAGGGCGATCCCACAACAGGTAAAATGACATTGATTTAGTTTCTGTGTAACTCTGCCAGACAGACAGTCAATGAGCTAGACTTGGAGAAAATGACAAGTTTAAGTTTGTGTTACTGAATTGCGGAAGTGTGGAGCACAGTAAGTATCCCCTTTCTTGCCTAAACTTGCCACCAGATTGTCACATGAATTGATTTGTCTGTGGTCAGCATGAAAGAGGTTCATCTGGTTTTGGCAGCTCTAAGGTTCCCCATAGAAGTCAAAGAAACGATCTGTGTACAACCCCGAACTTTTGAAACAAGCCTTTAAACTCAGAGTAGAGTTTGTGTAGAGCTTCTCTGAAAATGTGACCACCTCTAAGCTTTAAAGGTTTTCACTACCGAGCATGTTTTGTCACACATGGCAGGTTTGAGAAACTTGCTTTCAATGAAAAAAAAGAAGAAACCGTGTCTCCTTAAGCAGTCTTTGATAGTGTTATTGATTTAAGGGTTATAGTGTTTTCACTGCTCATCTTAATTGTAAATCCAGTGAGCCATCAAAGAGAAAAGTTGGTATTTCTTTCCTTGAAGCTGCTCTGATATAGAATAGCACTGGAACAGTTTCTTCTCTCAGGTTCGCAAAGGTAGCAATGTGCTGGCGCAGTAGTGGATTCTACAAGCTGAAGCATGTCACTGTAGTTTGACCTGAGGTCATTGGGAAACTCATCCCCCATTTCACTGACACTTTAAAGACAATAGCCTGTCCATTACAGTAGTTTTTATAGCTTCCACTCTCTTGTGTTTCTTTTGACTCTTGGTGCCGAAAACACCAGAGCAACTGGCTATACGAACCCTCCAAACACATTCCTTGTTTGATGAGATGTTTTATCTTAGATGATTCATCCTGATAGACATTTTGTACCTGGTGATGTCACCTCTGTCAGCCTCCAGCAGATGAATCTTGATGCTGGATATGATAGATATGATGTTCTCAAAAAATGGGTTGTTTCTTTTGGCATTTTTAAATAGTTTAGCCTTCACCTTTATTAACATTGAATCAACAACTGTAGATGCTACTGACATTTGCATTGATGCTACTGTTTTACACACATGCAAAGTTGATGTAAAAATAACCACCAGCCCTCATTTTGAGTCGGATTGTGATCTAAAAACATTCCACATAAACAACTCCTAAAAATACACTTCATGTAAAGTGTTTAACCAGTGTTATCCTTTTTTTGGTGTCTCTTTCCATCATCTGCAGCAATGTGTAATTTGCCTATGCTGGTTTATTTTTGCTCTTCCTTCCTGATATAGATAAACAATGTTAGCCTGTTGCCGTATTGTGAGTGGCACCAGTCATTCATGGATACTAATGTCATGTCTTTTAAATGTATGATCATGGGTATCATGATCTGAATTAGAAAAAGAAAATGTTTGTCGCTTAATCGATCATGAACATATTACACGTATGAAAATAATGATTCACTTAAAAGTATTTAAAAATGTAAATGTCATCATTGTGTTCACACCATACTTAGTCTGTTTATGGCCAAACAGACAAAAAAGATAATTCTTATTTAGGAGAAAGGAGCCAAAGTTTCAGGGATAAAATTTTGCTAATTCAATACAGTTTACAGGATATTATTTCATAACCTTATGGATAATGCAGTGTTATACAATATGCTGTTTGCGTGCATGTGTGCACGTGTCTGTTTGAATGAGGCGTGTCAAATCATAATTATATGTAAACACGAGCAGTCTCTCGAGACTGTCACTCAACCATCAAAGACACCACAGGAAAACAAGACAAGCTTGTCTCGTGTTCCTCACATATCCTGAAAATTTAGCTCAGCACAATAACTTGAGATACCAGATTAAGCGATTTTATTATTTCCTTTCACTGAAAGTAATGAGATTTTCAGGATTTGGACCAGGAGCTGTTTCAAAGTGTTGATTTAGGGTATACTGCTGCATGGTTACATGATAATTTCCTGTCAGTTTTTTTTTTCTCAAAGCTGCATGTATTGTGGCCGTAAGCTAATACTCCAGAGAAAGTTGCATGACTCCTGAAACAGGCCCAGGGTTAGAGATGGAGAAAAGCTGTGCAAAACCTTGTAGTAGCATTAGTAGTTTAACTGTAATTAGATATCTCTGTGCAGTCTGCTTGACCTACATAAAGATGCTGTTGCTTGATGATGGTATAATTCACAAACGTGCCCCTCCTTCTCATTTTATGTCAAGACAAAACATGACAAGTTCCCTTCTGCATGGATGGGTCTGTGTGCACAGTGAATGTGATGGTAATTAGGGCTGTATGCAGTTGCTGTCTTTATTTTGTGCTTTTTTAATCACATACACATATCTTCCACACCTCTAATATTCTTACAAAGCTACGTGAATTATACAGCAGCAAAATGTTTCCTGGAGACCCATGGGCAGATCAGACAGTCACGAAAGGGTGTTTGTACATCATGCAGCTGCTTTTACAAGAAGTAGGATGATGTCTCTGGGTACACTGAAGTAGGCTGAAAAGCTTGCTTGTGCACTTTCACTCTATAGGGACTGTGCCTTACTTTAGCATTTGTCAGGTGAGCTATTGAAAGAAATTCGACAGACAAATTATGGTCAATCTTTATCTTCAGGTGGAAATTGCAAGTCTTTTTTAAAGTGCAGTCTGGCACTCAAAGTGCTTTTACACGACAAGTAACTTTCACCCATTTACACACGCATCTTATTCTGTATTGTGTCACGAGCAGCACTGTGCTCCTCCTGACACTCAGTCATATGCTGGAGGACAGATAAAACTGGACTGGATGGACATGAGTTCACTTTCTTGTTGAGAAAAACTTCAACATGTGGCCTGGGTGCGGCTGTAGAGTAACAGACCATCGACCCTCTGATTGGCAGACAGCTGCTCTTTTTCCCAGCATACAGCCTGATTGTATCTGTTATATAAATGATAAATTATATAAATTATATATATATATATATAATTACATATACGTACTGTACAATTGTGACATTGATATGTTCTTTCAAGATTTACAGAGGCATGTTTCCTAGTTATAGTGTGCATAAACATGTCTGTTATGTCTGCAATGTCATTAACTCAGGTTAGAAGACTAGCCATTTTACACAATCACAATGACCACCTGGAGTTTTGTTGGGATTTATTCTGCTGTGGTTCTTCTCAGTGGAACAAACTCTACCAATGCAGACTGTCGTCTTCCAAAAAACCACAGAAAACCATGGACAAAACCATGAGACTTACATGCGTGTGATTAATTGTATGTGAAATCTGTAACTAATTGTAAAAATGGTGATTATGATGCTGACAAAAACTGATGACAGTTGATTTTATATACCTTCTATTAATAGGAGAGGCACCTGTCTGTTCCATTATGCAAACTGGAACCTCTGAGGTCTTTTTTTACAAAACTCTTGATTTAATTTCCTTGTCTGGAACTACAGACATTACACATGTTACAAAGAACGTGCTTTTCTTGTAGGATTCACAAGATCATAATCTAAACTGTGTTTATGATCAAATATCATCTGACAAAACAGGATTCCATACAGGGAGCGATAGATGTGTTTCAGATTTGGCAATAGTCATCGAGAAGTGCAGCTTCCAGAGAATGTATGTTTATACAGATACAAATGATGTCAGTGGAAAACAAGATTCCTGTGAAAAAGCATAAATAGGGTTTATTAAGTGCAAAGAACAGCAGTGAGAACTTTTCAGCTTTCATTATTGTACTAACTGCCTTTGGCAGCAGTTTCATAATACCAACTGATCCATTGATATGATGAACTGATAATACATGCAAAGATCTTTTTCCCAAAAAGTCTCAAATGGAATTTTTTTTTTACAAAATTTCTTGTCACATCTGAATTTTCTTTAATGCATTGATAATGTATGATGATGTAATTGATGTTAATTTTAATTATGACATCTGGTGGAACATTGTTTTGTTGAAGTTGCAAAAAAGTTAGATACCTTAAAAGCTAGGAGAATAATCAGTGTGATCTCACACATAGCAAAGTTGACAAGGCAGAGTCACTTTATAATCGGATTTAATTGAACTGAACTGAGTTTAGCTAAATTGTTACTTCCATTCAAAGTTGCTTCTCTTTCCCCAGCAAAATGAGATAAGCCCTAGCTGGCATATAATCTTTATTATTACATTATTATTCATTTTTCTTACAACACTGCTTTTCAAGCACATTAAAATGAATTTGAATTTAACATAGTTTGTCTGAAAAATAGATAGATAAAAAAGTTAGTTTTGCAGAAAAAGGAAAGTCATGCAAAGTGACAAAAACATGATACATTCTAAAATTAATTTAATCCAAACAAATATAGAGATCAGAGGCTCATGGTATTCTCTGAGAATCTCACTATCGGTCAAGATGGGTAAGAAAATATATTGATTGGTCAATATTTGTGCTTGCTTTGTAATCTCCATGCAAGCAACAACCCTGATTAACATCAAAAGCTTGGAATGGATTTGCCATAGTCCTAGAAATGAGAAATAACAAAAACAGTTTTCCCCTTGAATTTCTATAAAGCTCCAAAAAGCTGCTGTTGGAAGAAAATGGTAAATTTGCTGTTGTTCTCTGGATCCTCTGAAAGGCAACAATTCTCAGAATGTGTAATTATTTGGTACGAGTGCATTGGTTTTGTTGAGAGACTATTGAAATGATGTCTTTTAACAGATGTTTTGTTGTAGTATGCAGTGTATAGTGAAGACCATTCCCACATGCAAAACCCATTTCTCTGGCAGCCTCACCATGCAGTTTGTCTTTTGAAAACGTGCAGCGAGGTGACATAACACCCCAGTAATCAGGGATACTTTGTCTAGAAGAAACACAAAGGCATGCCTTAAATTCCTTTTCTAAGCTCCTGGAAATGAAGGAGAAATGTTAACTCAATAATAAGGCCAACACATTGTTAATTCATCAAGTAACTTTGTTTTTGAACAGCCCTGTGGGCTGAGATTTCCAACTGTTACCCAAGGCATGAGCTGTTGACATGCCAGATAGGCTTCTATTCTCAAATTGGGTTTTTATAGTCCATGTCTGCAGCTGCCCCTGTGCTTCAAAAAGAGAGAATCAGGCTGTTGTTGAGCCGAGGGTTTATCATTACTCTCGGACACTTTTTCCACTGGGGTAGTGGAAAATGAGTCAACCATTTGTCTGTAAGAAATCATTGTATTTACAGTTCAACTCTTTATTTTCTTGTTGGAAGTTGTTAATTCCAATCAGTGAAATTAGCATGCAGCATTAACTTGTGTTACGCAGTGGTAGGAGCTGGTCCATTACTCAGTGTGGACGAGAAGAGTAATCTTACCATGGTTTATGTTACCATGAAATATCTCTAAGCTGTATCCTTCATTAGGGCTGTATGCTGCATGGATGGAGCAGACCCTCCTCTTACACATCTGGCTCACTGGGCTGATGAAAAGAGCGCCGCTGTGTTTCTGTAACTTCTCCAGTCAAGGACAAAGCTTGTTTAATTTGCTTGGCAAGGACAGTCTTGTGTCTAAACATTTTTCTATATGGTCGGTGGAGCCTCATTCCTGCAGCCCTCTGACTATGACTGACAAGTCTTTCCTCAGGCGCTGTGCATGGACTTAGTCTGGCAGAGCCGAGTGTGTGTGGAAATCATGTGCAGGACTTCAGTTATACAGACTTGGGACCGTGAGCTCAGGCAGGCTTTAGGAAGTTCTGCTTTGCATGTTTTTAAGCTGTTGGAGAAGCAGTAGACAATGTATTTCTTTATTAGATTGAAATTAATGTTCGTGACAGTGTCTGAGGAAGTTGCTTATCAAACATGACACGAGTGCACATGTGTTTCCAAAACTCTTTGTTAACACTTACAGTGGAACGAATACAGAGCTGGTAATTTTCCATTAGTGATGTGAAAATTAGAGGGGCCAGTAGTCTAAACCACATGATGCAGTGCTGTTTAATATCAAATCTCATGAAGAACATCACGTTGTTAAACAGCAGAATATGTTTAACGATTTACATCTGGAGCAGCAGTCCCTTGCTCTGCTGCAGGCTATCAATAAACCTATATCACTTACAGATATGGTGTCAAATGGCAGTATGTAGTATATGTTCAGTTTTTATAATCTTATGACTTTTAGCAGAACCACATTTCTGTCTCACAGCATAAATGGGAGTTTTAGTACCTGTAACTCTTGGGACGAAGTAATCTTACAGTAAAAGCTAAAACAGTTGTAGCACAGATATCCATCTTTAGACTAAGAGCTCATCAAATTTACTGAGTATCATATTGAAATGAAACATTCGCCTTGCCCTGACATGTTAGGATCTTTGCCTCTACTCTCTCAATGCCCTGAATATGATCCGTCACATTTTCCAGCCGGTTACTGTTCGTACATAAAAGTTCTAAATCTGCATAGAAGCAGGATAATTTTAGTAACAACTGGCTGCTATTGAACTGTAATGGCTTATTTTTCATTGATCTGTGAGCTATTTTTAATCTAAGGATTTGTCTGCTGAGTTTCAGAAGGAAAATTGTACGTTCCTTAGGCAGCCTACATTTGTATGTTTGAAGCAGCCGTGCTTACCTAAAAAATAAACTACATCTGTGTTTCAAACCTATAATTGGTGAATCTAAAGTGTTCAGATTCTAACATCTCTAGATTTAATCATTATCAAAATAAGCTGAAATCAATAGCATTATATAAGCAGGCATTAATGTCCTGCTGTTACTGATTACTGACAAAGGGCCATATAGATTTGGCTCATTACATCATTACTACATTTTTTCTATAGAAGAAATAGATTTTAAGGAGTTTGTGATGTAGTTTTACAGTGGCTAAGAGTCCTTTTTTTGTTTTTCACATGGTAGAAGAATGTAACTGACATCTGACTTGGAGTGTTTTTTGCCAAGTGACTTAGGGAGGCAGGCATAACTCGAATGTCAAGAGTGGATGAAACGTTGTCGGATATAGGACATACTCACAAACTTGGCCAGCTCACCTAAATATCCACATCTACCAGGCTTTGCAAAGTCAATCTTACAGCCCGCCATGTCCATTTGAATTTGAGCACCTCAATGCATTTTCTTTTTGATTATTGATCTATTTTAAAACTGTCTTGAGATGCTAAAAGAATTGTGTTCCAATTCTATCACAACTGTCCACTAAAATCCACAAAGAAATGGAAAAGTGCAGCATCATTAGGGTTTTTCTCCATGTGCAGACACGATGCCTTTACCAGGTCAGTGAAGTAGGACAGTCAGTCAAAAAAGAGGACAACAAGGGATAATTTCGATTCAGTTGCTATTTTGGTGTTTAATTGAAGTTAGGATATGTGCGCTTCATTTTGCTTGTCATGCTTTGTTTGTCTTTTTGCTTTTTCACTCAGCTGTCATCCTTTAGAGGTGATGCACAGCAAACAGCTGTCATTTGTAGGACAGCTCAGTTCAACATGTGCATGAAATTGTGAATGTTACACATAGAGAGAAAGAGTGTGTTGGGGGGTATCTTAGCCAACCCCTGGCTGACCGCTGCTCACCCCTTCTCACTTTCTCCGCCCTGCATGAGTCTTCTCCTAAACATGTGTGCAGCTGTCAGCTGGCAAATGTTTGTGTGTTTGGACCCAAATCATTTCTATATTTCAGATAAAAGCTACAACTCGTGAAATGGAAATACTGATACTGAATTTGTGACACGCCACCAAATGTTGGGTCGGGGTGTGAGTTGGACAAGTCTTGCTAAGTACTCCTACACATAGTCATGACCGTGCATTTATTTACTCACATGTTTACAACAAAGTGGTTGTTATGGAGTCATAACTGTTTTTTGTTGTTTACAGATGATCTTTAATTGCACACGAATTTATGGTTGGAGATTTTCCTCATTAGCTGGTGGATGTTTACTTAATATTGCTTCAGCTAAGACAGAGTGAACATGAACTTATGTCTCAGTCTGATGGGAAGCTGATGATGTCTCTAGTCGCCACATCTGGAGGTCACATGAGAAAAACGTGTTGTCTCAGTCCACAGAGATAATGTTTGGCTGCTTTCCTCCTAATAGACACAACTATGAATAAAGTCAAGCAAACAAACAGTTTTTTGTGGAGACACTGACTTTTTCTCTTACTTTTCTAGCTGCGGCTCCAAAGTTAAAACCAATCAAGAATCCAATAATAGTGGACGAAGGAAGAAAGCTCACAGTGAAGTGTGAGGCCACAGGAAACCCTCCGCTTACCTACAGATGGTTCAAAGATGGCAATGAGCTGAAAAAGAGCCCAAAAGTCAAAATAAGGAACAATCAGTGAGTATGAAACACCCATGTTGTGTAAACTGAATACAGTGAAGAATAAAAGCCTCTGAAAATGATGATTGAAATCATCTTCACTTTTCTTTGTCTTTATGTGCATTTATTCATTCTTTCTTTGGCATGTTGTCTTATGATTTGGTGATTATGATAGTTTATTGCCCCTCCTCATGTTTATGTGACTACAGAATTCTTTCAGATTTAATCTTACATTCTATAAAGTAATTCATTAGTATCAACTTCCAGCTGAGCATAACTTCACATTCCAGTGAGTCCAGTTTTATTTGATGGAGTCTAACAGGTGTCTCATGTACCCTGGACCTTTGGTTTGAAACACAACACTGTTGGATAAGAAACAATGATAAAGCAACACAGAATTTCCGAAACAATAAAAAAGGAATGCAGTACTAAGACAACACAGAAGAAAAAAGTTTTAAAGATTTGCCAGAAGAAAAAAGTTTTAAAGAATTGCTAAACAATAGGAAAATGTATATTCTCTTTTTGATTTTCTCTATGAAACATTCTTTCTTTGTGTGGCTTTCCAGATTATTTTCTTCTCCAAAATTCTTGTGTGTTGTAATTTGTGTGTGTTTTGTTGTGCTTCTTTTGCAAAAGGGTTCCTCTCATCCTGCGCTACTGTTACACAACATTTTGGCAAGTTATGCTCAAAGATTGCAGCAGCAGAATTGCAAGACTAAAGCCAGGCAGATCCAACATAGTGCAATAGCTGTCTCCAGCTTTGTTCCTCTTACATGGATATGTTATTGCTATCAAGTTCTACTTCTTCCCTTTTTGTTGAAAATGAATATTTCATTTCTTGTGCACACTGTGACAAATGGACTGCAAATACGACTCTACCCACTTAGTTACACTCAACCCATTTACTGTGGGCCTTCAGAAGACGTCCAGCATAAAGAGCGGCAGTGGCATCTTTAGTCTTAAGATTAAAAAAAAGAAGTAATTTCCATACTCAATTCACATTAGCATCAAGGTTTGCTGATAATGCTAAAGCCAGCACTTGATGATGAGCTGGAAGCTAGCACTTTCATAACTAGGGCAGCGGAACCAAAGCAATAACTGAAATGAAACAAAGAAATCAACTTCTTTTATGTGCTTTAATCCTGTCATTACATCTCATTGCCACAGTGGCTGCAGTTAAACAGTCTCATGTTTAAGAAGAATAGTCCAAATTAGAGCTATAGTAGGCAGTACTAAAATAGTGAACTTTTACTGGTAAAATAGTTCTGAATAGATGGAGCTGTAAAACCAAATGTCAGGTCACTCATAAACCTTTTTCTTTGCCTTCTTAGCTGTCACTTCACACCTCACAAGTAAGTGATCATGTACCAATAGTTGAGCAGAGCTACTGCCATCCTGTTGCTTGCCCTGTTTTCCACCTTCCCCCCCTCCATGTTTCCACTTGTTGCGTTTCCATGCTATTTCCTCCCTGCCCTGATTCCCCTGACTCAGCTGTGTGAGTGTTGTCACCCACAGGAAATCCTCCAGAGTCCAGATCAGCAGTGCAAAACTGGAGGATTCTGGGAATTACACATGTGTGGTGGAGAACTCGCTGGGGAGGGACAACTCCACTGGCACTGTTAACGTCCAAAGCAGTGAGTATTGACTCCGAAGCAACAAACAGAGTGTCACAGATGTACTGTCCTTGTTGTTATGACTGTTCTCTTGACAATAGAGAAATCTAAAGGATCCATCACAAACAGGCATACAGAAAACTAACACGCATGAAGAACAACTGTCCACATGTGGCCCCGGCCCGTAAATCAGAGGTCCACTGCACTTTACTGGTCTGTTAGTGCAATCTAAATTAAGCGTAGAGTTGTGATTCATTAAAGTTTTGCTGTAACAGCGCAGCAGGCTGTTGAAGTTACAAGTAACCCGTATCGTAAGACGTTGTGATAGAACCCAACAGGTTTCTTGAGCAGCCCGTGGTGTGTGCGTGTGCGTTGCTGATTTTGCAAAGCGCTGTTGCAGATGAAAGAGTTTTGATAACAGCTGCCTCCGTTTGGTGAGGTGGTGAGTTTATATTTGTTCCAACCAGTGTGATTAGAGAGTAGAACCAAAACAGTTTTAGAAAGACTGTAGTCCTATTTTTGTCTCTTTTTTCAAGAGGTAGTGCCGAAAAAAAAGATGAAGGTTGTGGAGACACATGCTCTGTTAATGTGCTGTGCTGAGACTGAAGACAGCAGGGATCTTATTGGTGGTGCACCCTGTCTCCATTAACTAACTTAATATCTTTCAAGTTTTTTTTTTTACTATTTATGAATAATGAGTGCCACCGTGAGAGGTTCACCCCACAGAGGAGATAATCTCATTTTTACTTCTGACCTTGACAGCAGGTCAATTTTTGTAGACATCCCACACAGGCAGAGGTGTAGCTGCTGAGGCTGAGGGAGGGTCTGGGGTTTCACTCAGTGTCCTTGTATTCACATTCAGGCACAATAATCACTCCCTGTTCTTTCTTTACATTTGTCAAGGCCACCTTTTAGAGCCATTGTTTACTGTTAGCAGACTTAAGCTGAGCTGCATTATTAGAGTAGCAGTTCTTTCAGATAAAGAAAGGACCCATTGTGTTTGGGAACAAAGATTCTCAGAGGTCCTAGCATGCAAGTTTGATATCCAGCAAACAATTTTGCAGGAAAGAAGTCATCCGTCTTGCGTTTGAAAAGACTTCACTTTGCCTCCCTTATGTCTCTGACACTTAGAGTGCTTCAGTTGAGTTTTATTGGCAGATCATGTGACTCCTACTGTATGCCTGTTGTGACACTTGGCTTTACTCCAGTGTGATTCTTTATTTCTCCCTCACATACAATATTTAAAGCAATGGTGACGGATGTTTCAGCAGCACACTGTGCTAACATTTATGAAATATTAATTCCGTGAAGGATAATCACTGCGTAACAATCATGTTTAATGGCAATTAACTGAAACAGATTATATCATGCTTGACACCCTGCAAAAGATGTGGAATCCCTGTTGGTTGCACCTGTTTTGCTGAATATTTAATGAAAGCTTATGGACACGTGACTGGGCTGCCCATGAAATTGTATATGATGATCTTAGCAGGCCAAAGTGCTGGTGATGCAGAAATATCAAAGAAAATATAATATTACAAAGCAGTGAGCAAGTGAGCGGATTCACACAGAAGCCTTGATGGATAAAACACAACAGAGCAGTGATACGGTGCAGTGCTTTTACTTGCGGCACGCTCTGTTTAAAATAAGTTGAACATGATATCCTTACATCTGGTGCCAAATATGGAGCGTATTGGACATAGCCAATGTTAAAGCACATTCCTTATATTTCTCCCCATTGCTTTAAATCTTTCTCAGTTTTTCATTTTTATCTTTATCTTATATCAAATGTATCCCTGCCTGTCGACAAAGGCATTTCCTTAAATCCGTGGTGGATTCTCCAACAAGGGCATCACTGTATTTGTTCCATGTGCTGTGATCACTAGATGTCTGTCACTGTGTGTTTTGTTTGTGTTCGTGTGGATGTGTTTGTTCGATGTTCAATGAAAAGTCCATTGTGTTCCAAAAACACGCCTACTTCTGTCATGCTTCAGGGAAGAAGGCAAGACAGGGCGAAACAGGGGTGTCTATAGGCAGAGAGAGGGCTACGCAGAAAATACACACGTCATTTAAAGGAGTTGACAGCTAAATGTGGATGTCGCTATGATTACCAAATGCTTGTTAAAACATAACTTGGTTAGGAAGGAAGGAAGGAAGGAAGGAAGGAAGGAAGGAAGGAAGGAAGG
>JABUIW010000024.1:6711684-6728862 GCA_013363375.1 Menidia beryllina
GAAGGAAGGAAGGAAGGAAGGAAGGAAGGAAGGAAGGAAGGAAGGAAAGCTTGTTTTGCAGGCAGAGCGATCAGCGGGTTTTCTCTGCGTGTCACACATATTTCCCTTAAAAACATCTGTTTGAGCAGAATGCAGTACTTGATTTTGAAGCAGAGTACATGGAACTGATTCTTACTAAGAGCTGCTTTGCATCATAAGGTCATGGGAGAAATGGCTGTTGTGTGAAAGGGGCTGCAGTGGAGTGCGCTTGCCTGCTGCAGTATGTTGCCAAAGCAGCATGTAGCCGCAGTATTATCTGTGTATGTGTTCTTTCTAGGGAGGGAGAGCAAGGGGAGGGGTGCAGATGTAGATGGACAGAGAGAGCAGAGAAACGAAAAGAGAGTGGATAAAGGGAGGAAAAATACAAAATGAGGGAATGCATGACAGAAAACAGACAAAGACGTTGGGGGGAGCGAGGAGAAGACGCAGCTAGTGGAAGGAGAGACAGACAGAGAAGGGGAAAAGTATGAATTAGAGGAAGACATGAGCCTGCTGTGTTGCAGAGGAGAGTTTCAAATCCCTTTCAGAATGCAGTTAGTGCTTAGCCAGCTTAATGCGAGGCACCTTTTTACGGTATTCAGTGTCTTCTTTTAGGTGCTAGATCACTGTGTTAAAAGCTGTGGTGTTGCATCTTTGACTGTATCTCTCTTAGAAACCTATCAGTGAACATGGCTGAACGTGGTTAGGATCTCTGTGGGAATAGCAAGAATGAGTAATCAACTGTCCTGACTTGCAAGACCAGGGGAGTCAAATATTAAAATCATAAATAACAAAGTCACATAGCTGCGCAGCATAAGACAGCAGCGTCAGTATAACCCTCATACTTGCTTAGAGAGGGGCATGTGGCTGTGCCTGTATGCAGCCTGTTCAGGGAAACCAGCACTCAGCTCCACCACATGGTGAACGCAGGCCACCACAACCCAGCAATGTACAGGTGGTTGATGCGACTCATGATGGACGAAGGACAGATGTGTCATTTCAATCCCATTTGCTTTTTGAAATGAAAGGTTTGTTGCAAATAGATTAACAAGAAAAATATAGCTAAATATAACTAACCTAGCTAAGCTCACCTAATATAGCTAAATTTCTTATTTGGGACTTCAAGTTGATGGAAATTGCATCAGTTACACAAACAGTGAAAGACAAAACTGACCCTATGCTGTTGTTCTACATGAGTTTCTTAAACATTCCTCAAATTAAATGCTGTTGCAACAACATGCAACATCCATGAACTCGGAATAGAGTTGAGTGTGGTCTACAAGCTGCCTGGAGAGAGAAAAAAAATTGCCAGTGTGTTCAGGGCTCAACCTCCCCTGAAAGTGAACCTCTTTCAGCATTCTAAGGCATGCAGTACACCGTGGCTTCGTGCCAGCGGTGGAGTTTGCCAATAACATTGATTGATTGGACTTGCGTGCAGATTTCACTCGTGTCTCTTTGTCGGAGCACTAGGAGAGAAACACACACTGATTAAGTGCCAGTTGCTCCATAATCATTCAGCACAGATGGTTGGATGTTCTGCTGAGTTGAATCTTTAAGTTTCTTGTTATCAATGTTTCGGGCTTAAGATCCATTTAATTCTCTCCCCCTCTATTTGGCTGCTTTGACTCCGTTGGAGCCGTTTGGGAGTTTGAAACATGGGGTTCAATCTGTGCAGCAATTCTTGCAGTCTTTTTGAAACTTTTCTCCCCTTTTTATCATTTTTATTATTGCCAGTGTTTGGCACTGTGACATTATACATCGTATACATCGTGAGTGAATATTTCCTGCTGGTTTGGAGTATGGCATGTCTTTTCAGAACGGCCTCGCTAACCATTGCTGCCTTTTCATGTGTGGTGGTTTCAGCCTCATACCCAACCCCCAGTGTAGACGCCCAGGGACCATTTGTTTTCCATGTGGTCTGACCTCTACCCTGTAATCAGTCTGGCATGGTGAGACCTGCTGGCCCTCTGCAGCACGGTGTAGTATATCATCAACTGTTTTCTATACGGTCAGCATGAAGGAGCAACACTAGTCAAAGTTTGCTTGTCTCCACGTGGCTTCAGATTAAGGCGTCCCATTATCCTGTGTTGTGATAAGCGCTTGTGAGGCAGCCATGTGTCTGCAGGCTGCAGGTCACATCCTTGGGGGGTGCTGTGCACAGCTCCACTGAGAGAGTGTGTGAGCGTCCAGGAATGTGTTGATGGAAATCACAGCTGAACATATGATTGCTCCAACCTCAGTAGTCATTCTGAGGCCCACCAGCAACAATTTCGTGCATGCACGCACGGTAGACCTCCACTTCCCCGATCACATGGCAAAACACACGCAGACACAAACGCCCAAATACCTGGTCATGTTTTCAATATCTACTTTATGAACCTTCTGTAAAAAAAAAACAATAATGATATGGGAAATCAAATTTGCCCAGACAATTGCACAATTTTGTGCACACAAAGCATTTTCAACTGCATCCTGATGGAAGGATCAGTTTAATGAGAAAATAACTTTACAGCTTGTAGTGTTCTTGATTCATACCATGACTTCATGTGGTTTATTACATAATTTTCCATAAAATAGTCTCACTCCACGGGAGGTACTCCAAACTGCTTAATACACTGTGTTATTGAGATGCAGAGGGTGAATAAATCCAAAAATGTAACTTCAAAAATGTCCAATCCAAAAATGTTACTTCACTCGTCAATTTAAAATGATCTGTGATTAAATTGGAGTCATCAAAATTTTTTAAATCTGGTTCTCTAGTAGTGGACCACTGGGAAACCCACATGAAAAGTAAAGCATCAAAAGATTTCCTAGTCACGTTATGTACAGTATGACCCTACCCTCAGAAAATAAAGCCGTGGCTTTAAACAAATGTTTGACACAACTGGAAGATGATTCACACAAACAACATGTCAACTGGAACCAAAAAAAGAAAGAAACGAAAGGAAATAGGTTTAAAAAAAACGGGTCTGTTTTCTTCCAGTAAGTCTGCCTTTCTTACGTAAGTAAAACAGCCATCATTTTGCTCAAGATAAACAACAACTTCCTCTGCTCCTTCTACCTCTGTAGTCAAAGTACTAAAAACAACACTTACTCACTCCTACTACGCAAGTGACAAGATAAACTCGTCTCCACTGACGCTAAAGGATGTTAGTTACGGCTTTTGGCTGAACATAGAGTATCTGTAAGCTGGTCAATTCTATTGATCGCTATGGGTAAGCAACAGATACAGGAGGAGGCATGTCTGTGAAGAACGGGCCTTTACATTTGCCAAGTGTTCTGTATTTACGGCCCACTGGAGAACAGCATGTCAGGCTCTGTGGATCAAGCCTCTGCCATTAGTCATGCCCACTTTTTCAAAACGATCCTGAGTCCGGAGGTCTGGACAGGCATTCCTCTGAGGTGGCCTTCTAAATGCATTACAACTACAAGTATATTCAGTTGGTGAACTTGACTCAGCTTAAGGATCAAAAGCTGGCTTTGTAAAGCTGTTGAGGTTTGACAGATGCCTGCAAATATGCACTTTTTAAAACAATAAAAATGGTGGCTATTTTGTGCTTCTGTAGAAACACACTCAGACACTTTTTTAAAAAGTTGTCATTACTCTAACTTTTCTTAAGTTTATGCAATATTCCTGTTGAGAAACAGAAAAATATTAAGTTACTGAACGTGTAAATTAAGGCTTTGCTTCAATTACATATGGAGTTGGTTCGTAGTACATTATGACGTGACAGCTTGAACTTGCCAGATATAAGGACTTGTTTTCCTGAGGCCTTAAAAAAATCTAATTTTCACCCACGCTGTGGATTGTTTTTGTTTACTGTAAGGGCTTTTGTATTAGTTGGCAGCATCCGCCAGAGTGGGAAGATCCAGAGTAAATGGAAGAGTTTATGTCATAAGTGGATGGACACCTACACATTGTAAGCACACGTCATGTACTGGTGAAGGAACACTGGGCCGTTGGATATTCTGAAACCATAAATGGGTTCTGTGGGTCAGTGAGTCTAATCTAAACTGATATGATTGGATATTATTCAGTGAAACCACGGATCAAAATGCATGTGCATCTATTATAAATTAGAGAAGATGAAAGATTTGAATGTCTTAACAGATATTATCAAAGCAGAATTTTAGATATACACTTATTAATTCTGTTTATGTAAAATCACAGTGAGACCTGAGGTATCTTGAGGTAAATCATTTTTTCATATTTTGTTTATGTGCCAGAAACTTCCATTTAATCTGACAGAAGACAAGCAATGTTTGGCTCATAAAGCATAAATCAGCTTTCTAATATGTATGTAATTCATTGCTTTTTGACAGGACTATGCTTGGTATGAGTTACTGGCTGATGTGTTGGAGGAGAGGCAGCTGTTGAATCATACTGTTCACAGAATCAGCTAAAATGATTTTTATTTTACATACACACACACACACACACACACCCACACACATACGCAAACACACACACACATCTTCACACACATATGTAGAAATGATTCACTTTTATCCCATCAATCTAGTGTAAGAAGTGGGTGCCCTCAATCAAATCTTTGAAAAATTAAGCTAAGCCATTAAAAATATAAACACATCCCACTTCATAGGATATCCAGTAATCTCTCTGTGTTATGTGGGACAGTTAAGCCGTCAGTGTGAATGGATGAGGATATTGCTACGAGTGAGGAAGGAAGCAGCTGTTACACTTGAAAAGCTGAGTGATGTGAGCAGGAGGTGACACAAGGTTTTTGCTGTGTGCAAGGCTTTGTTAACTCTTCCACTGCCCTCGTACAGGACGTATCAGAAACCTCATTTGATAGCACAATAAAAGAATCCCTCTCGGCTCCTCTCAGCTGTCCTGGTGGTCCATTCCTGTTGTTGACCCCAGCTGTGGGTGACTGTGCAGAGTTCTGTTTTAACTTGCCAAATGATTCACAAACACTGCCGTGTTTGTTACCGCTTTCAACAGGGAGAAATTATTGCCTAAAATGTATAACTGCATCATAAAGGCTTGTTTGTACTGAGTCAGTAATATTTTAGCAGTTGCTTAGAAGTCCTGTGAACTGAGCCAAAGCGATGAAAAGGGGCTTGCCATTCGACCATTGTTCACTCACATCAAACAAAATCAGTGCTTCTTCTTTTGCCCTGCATTTTTGAGTGTGGGAATGACAAATTTTAGGCGTCTTGGTACTTTTTTTTTTTTTTTTTAGTTTTCTTTGAGGACGAGAGGAACATATACTTACCATTCCACTCCTTAAAGCTCAAGAACTGGATGGGATAGTTTTGTGTCCACAGCTGTCTCTCATCCTAAACCTCCCATTACTCCACACTTGTTGCTTCCTTTTGTGATTTGGTAAATTAATTCATCATATCATGTTTGTTGAGCCTAGTATTACTCATGGGTTTTTAAGATGACTCGTAGATGCGGGGTTACCATATACAGTGTGAAAGCCATTTCCGCTTGAATCAAAGAGAGAGTTGTGAATCACTCACCGTGAACTCATCTTTAGTATACAGTGGGCCATCAGTCCAACAAAACACCCTGGCTCTGTTGCCCGTTCTACGGATAGACGGCAAGTGTGGGCGGTGTGTGTATTTGAGTGTGTTTATGACTGAAAGACGGATGCTTGCAGACACACACAAGCTGAGTGCTTTCTGGCTTTCGGGGAATTGCAGTAGGGGAACCTTTGGTCCTAGCAGCTGGCCACAACTGTGGCTGTAAGCTCAAGACCCAAATATGGAGCTGCGATATATGTCTCCTGTATCCGCTACAAGGTTGCAAATTCTCCCCCATCTTAACAAACACGGCCAGCTGTTGAAATAAAACAGGATCCACATATGTGGTTATCACACGTTTTGGATATTGAATCTCATAAACTCCTCTTTTGTGTTCTTAAATCATGTTTGTTCATGTTGTATGTTTCCCATAAAGTTTCAATGTATCATTAAGAGTGATCCACCAGCAAAGATGTGGATAATTCTATGAAAATAAGAATTTCAGTCTTTTAATTTAGAGTGAATGATGCCTTTTTCAAAGATTTCACAGGTCTCCCCCTTCACCCCTCAGCCACTTAAGCACTTTTGATTGGTTCTGAGCATATCAAGGATCAGATGAAACTGAAGTCAAGCCAGCTGCTGTTTGCATCTCGACAAGAAAACTCACTGCATCTTCTACATTCAAAATGCTAACATATTAAATGTGTCTAATGTATAAAAAAACACAAAAAGGTCTCACAGCATATTTGCAAGAAGCTACTTTAGTCACAGGGATGCAAGTAGCAACCAATGTAATTACAGTTTAATTCAGTGTGAAAGAAATATGTTTTTTCACTCCTCTTGCATAAGTCTGCTTTTTCTACGTAAGTAAAACAGTCATCAGTTTGATCAAGATAAACAAAAACTTCCTACACTCCTTCTACGTCTGTAGTCTGATACTAAAAACAACACTCACTCCTACTATGCAAGTAAAGAAACAAAAACATTATAGGCCTAAGTTGTCCTTTAAAAATTGTAACGTAAAAAAATGTAAATCTTTTTTTACATGTATTTTTGTTTGTTAATATGTCACAAATATGTGATATCACAGTAAATACAATAACAACTCAACACTTATAATTGGGCAGAAGGGTGATGATGATCACAAGCAAGAAAACCAAGTGCAAGCCCTAAGATTTTTCAACAAGTCACTTATGGGGAAGTAATGGTTGGACATCAAAATAAATGGTTAGGTATAGACCTTGCTGCATACATCCTGTTAAAAATGAGCAGTACAACATTTAATAATATCTGTTACTTCATGGCAATTTAATTGCATTTTGGACAAACATATCTAATGCGTCTTTTCTTGTTAGGCTGGGCCATTGTGCACAAAGTTTCAATAGCATACCCTTAGTTACTTATAAACATAAACACAAAAGGCTTTGTTAAATCTTTTCAGAAATTTAAAAGAGGTAAGAGAATATTTTTCAATATCATGTTGACATGGAAGTTCATCTGCACATGGTGAAGGAATTTTCTCAGATCATACCACATGGCCCAAAGGTTCAAATGTGTCACCTTCAAGTCGCAAATCTGCTTCTCTGACCTTCACATAACCATCAGAGGTCCTGCCTGTCAGGTGCCGTTAGACCAAACGTGTTGCCAGTTAAGAGGCTGTGAAGTGGATGACCATATGTTCTGAAGATCTTTGTTGGATTTTCACATTTCAGAACACTGAGTCAGTTTTTTTCCCCGTTTTTTTCCCCTGTCTCTGGCTACTAGATGTGGCATGTATTTGTACCTGTTGAATTAAATTGAATGTAGCGCCCATACCTACCAGCTGGAAAAGATTCAGCCTCAAGCAGTAAACAATAGATTCCCAGGTCAGAGTAGGAAAATGAAAGCAACAGGCATCCTCGCACTTAAAATGTGCGAGCAGCTTGAATGCCACATTCAGAGAGCAGCCTTGTCTTGAGCGTTGCTATGTAAAACAGCATGTGTCACTTTGTTGCCAACTGCCCACTCAGGGGTGTGCGCCAGTGGTCGTACCCACACCTTCTCAGTCACCAACACCATGCCCTGCCCTTCCAAAGCGCACTTTCTTTTGCTGTGTACGAACAGCTGTTGTGCAATCGCATACTGGATTGCTCTTTGATTTCACTTCAGCGCTGAGACGATTGAGGCAGGCAAGACCAGGCATATCAACTATGCGACTGAAAAATGGTAATAGGAGACAAGAATATAAAAGAAGACACTCTGGCTATGGCAGTGGCGGTCTTGCTGATGAGTGGGTGGTAGATTCGTGTGCTTGGCAGGCTCCATTTTGTTCATTTCTTAACATTCCTTTTTCATTCTGGAGGTGTTTGAATAGTGGATAATTTTCTATTGGGGAAAAAAATGCTTTAAGCGCACTTTCATTCATTCATAATAATAATGCATCACACGCAGAGTAAATAGTAATTTAATTCTTCGGGGTATTTGACATGAAATCTCCATTGCTTTTTAAAACTGTCCAAGATGCTCGAAGGCACAAATGCAGGTTGTTGCCGTCTACTAGGAGTGGCTATACTTTGTGTGTGGATGTGACATGCTTGGTTTTTGTTAGCTTTGGCAAGCTGAAATATTTTCCCTATGATCCTGTCAACAAATCTCTTTTTTTCTTTTCTACCCTCCTCTTTTTTTCCTTGCTGGAACATTTATCTGTACTTGAGCTCCTGTCAAAATATGTTGTGGTTCTAAATCTGCAAATGAAAAGAGTTTCATATGCCACTTATTATTCTATCACAAAATGTGTAGAGAAACAAAGCTCCAAACTTTCATTGAGACTAAAGTATGAAGCTTTGTTGCTGGAGTGATTAGTCTCCAACTACAACTACAGACCTGCAATACAAACATTTTATACTTTTCACAGTATAATTACTGTGATTCCCCAAATCAAATTTCAAACCACCCTAAAGATAATCTGTCTCAGAATCAGACTCAGTTCTTACTGAACCAAAACCGCACTTCCCAGTTTATCTAATTATCTTATGTATTCATTCCA
Source organism: Menidia beryllina (assembly GCA_013363375.1). Classification (NCBI taxonomy): domain Eukaryota; kingdom Metazoa; phylum Chordata; class Actinopteri; order Atheriniformes; family Atherinopsidae; genus Menidia; species Menidia beryllina. The sequence goes on from JABUIW010000024.1 coordinate 6,720,221, forward strand.
CTGAGAATAGGCAGCCTTTTTGCGGGATAGCTCAAAGGAACATAATGCCCTGCACACAAGTGTAGCAAGAATGCTTGCAATACGAACTGGACTTCAGATAAAAGCCCTCGGTCCCAGCTGTAACAGGAGACATGTCAGACATTCCCTGCCAAGAGTTGGGAGGTGAATGGAGGTGAAAGGGAGGTGTGAGTGTATGTGTGTGTGTTGGGAGGGGGGGCTGAGCTTTTTTTCTGGTACATAAAACTTGACTTGTGGAAAAAAGCATGTCTGGATGGCAGAGCTATTACAGGTACCACCACCCTCTTTATCTGTTTAGGTGTCAGTACAAAAGACATTTATCACTTCCCCCTCTGATTTCATGGCTTTGAGAAACTTGAACCTTTATTTGAATTGTGATTAGAGTTTGGATGATGCCATAAAAGACTGGCAGCATAGCCCATAGTTCTCCATGTCTTCTGGGCTTCATGAGATGAAAAAGTTTTGTCTCAATGAAAGTCTGCACGCTGTTTTTACTCAATGACATACTCCCAAATAGGCAAAATGATTTATATATTTTATCCTGATAACATTGCTTTTAAGAGCGAAAATAAAAAGCCATAACAAAGTCCAGATGGACGTGGTCCACCACTGTTTGAATAACTGCCTTGGCTCTCTCCCTGCATACAGTCATACTCTGTCTTGTTTTTTGGGATGCCTTTCTGTTCAATAGCAGTGTAGAAGTGGAAAAAAATTAAGCCAGGCTGAAGTAAATTATCAACATTTGTCATGAATTAGCCAGACGTGTATGTAATTCTGTACCACGGTCAGGCCAATTGAGCATGTATTTCATGACACAAGTCAGTATTCAGGGCTGGGTTGTGAGGTGCAGGGCAGGGCTACGTTTCAGTTTGAGCACTTTTCTGTTTGCTGCATATTCACAGGGTGCCTCAAGAGGAAAACGGTGCAAAAGGGACCTCTCTTTTCATTTTTACGATTTTCCTAGAATCCTTTGGAGAGTGTGGAAAGACAGGCATGTTTATGAAGGTTTCCAGATGGTCCTGCTTGCACCCCCAGCTTTCCTTTTCAGTTCTTGGGCCATGAAGGATTAATCAAAGTCAGTGGCGAGGACTGATAGCTAAACACTATGACTCTCGCTAACCCAAAGGAAACCTCTCTTCAACTCCCTTCAACTCACATTCAGCCCCCGGGCTACAGTACCGAGAAAAGTCTAAACCCAAGGTTAAAAAACCAAGCAAACTTAATGAAACCTTGGCTGCACAAGTGCAGATAAACAAACTCTGACCCCAATTCTGGTTCGCAAAGCAGCTGATCTTGTCTTCGGGGTGAAGGAGTTTGTGTCCAGCTTCCAGCTGGGAGTCAACCTTAATGAACACACCTGAACCCTACTCTGCTTTTCTAATGGAGGGATCGCACAGCATGACTGAAGACAGGCAGCAACATATGGCACACCGAAAAAAAAAAAAAAAAATCAGCAGAACAAATTGTGGACTTGATTCACTCTGACTCAAATCAGTTCTTTAGAATTCAAGGCATCCTCCCAGAAATGTGGGAAAAGTAGTAAAGACTTGTGTTTCCTCTGATCCTAAGCTCTGGTTTTAGCATTCATTTTTGGCCTCACATTTATAATCTGCTGGATCTCTTGGGGATGGATGCAAATAAAAGTGTTTTAACTAGAAAAAGGGTGCCATTTTTTTTTAAAAAGAAGAAAAAAAAGAAAGAGCTACATTATGTAATAGCCTGACCCACAGAGGAGAAAGCAACCCTTCAGCTGACAGGACTAACCTGAGCAGGTGGAACGGAGGAGCTGGCTGTGATTAAACATACGTCTCCTTCGCTTTGCAAATGAAGAGATTTTCTATGTTCGCCAGAAGCAACTTATTTTACAGATGGAACATTTCTCCTTTAGATACAGGCAGAAGCACATGGAGCCTGTTGAGCAGCTGCTCCCCGCTGCACAGAAGAACGTGGATGGCATTTGCAGCACATTATCAAACCAACTGTCAACAAAAATGGCTGTGGTCTGTTAACAGCCGCGTAAATGACTCCCCTCCAGATGAGCTTTTCCCATTCAGTGCTGTTCACTCACAGCAAAGATAACACTGTAACATGTAAAATGTGTGTCATCACTTTAATTATCCTCCCTTGCTTCATTTTTGGCCAATATTGTGAGAAGGATTTAGTCCAGTCAAACAGTTTTCCACACAGGACAAACACTTGACTGATGTAATACTAATGAGATTGAATGCAATTAAAGAATGAAATCCGAACTTGCCACACACACATACTGATGAATGGCTACTCAGGGTTATAAATCAGCCATTTCGCTCTTTCCGTGTTGTATCGGTTATGAATATACGCCACGTAAATCAAAGAGAATTTCTGTTTCCCAGTATATTGAGCATATCAGGGACATTTTTGCACTCAGTCCCAGTTTTTTGACATTGTATGTTAAATACTTGGGGAAAAAAATCCTTTTAATTTATCTAATAGTAAAAGATCATCAGCCGGTATCGGAGCAAAAGCATTTCCAGGCACAGTGACTGTTTTATGTACTTGTTTGCAGTATATCACCAGAAAAAGAAACTGTATTCCAAACAGGTCCAATCAAAAGCTTCCTTGTCGGTCGATATATCATTCTGCATTAGTAGACTTTCAATGAAAAAAAGTCTTTATCTACGTCACATGCCCATTTTTGAGACGCTCTGCTGTTGTTTTAATGTGTATCTCTAGCTATGTCAATAACTTTTCTGGCCTTGTCATGAGTTTTAATGTCAAGTAAACATGTTGTGCAGCCAGAGTAAACACCGTTTTGGCAAAACCACATCAGGTTTGAAAGAAAACACTGCTGTTGTTTCATCAGTGAGATGGCGTCTGCTTGTATGTCTCCTTGTATGGGTTTGTGGTTTACCAGCAAATGAGTTAACTGCTGCCTGTGTGCTGCACCATTCTGATTCCATTATTCATTTTGTTTACTATCTGTCTTGGATCATTTTGAAATACCTTCAGACTCAAATCAAAGGAGTAAAAAGAGCTTTGTGGGCCGCTATTTTATTTGCTGTTTGCTGTTCCTGAAATTGTGCCAAAATCCTGATAAACTTCCAATATTCCTTAACTGTACTCTTGCTTTTAAGAATAGAATAAGGTACTCACTGGCAAAATGCTGCTTACCATACAAAAGCTTGCATCAACTAATCAATACAGTTAGAGGTACTATTAAAATTAGATTCTGTGACCACTGTGCACATGAAATCCTCACAAGTGCTACAAACCGGTCTTGACTGCCAAATGTTGTTTTTATGTACAACTCTTTTTCGTTTGACTGTTTTTTACCACTAAACCTTTACTGCTGATGGTAGGATTGGGTTGCTGAATTTTAATGGTCTGAAAAGCATCACATATAAGTTGAATTGGGTTGCCTCTGTGTGGCATGCACGGAGCTGTGACACCTGATGTTTTCCTTTGTTGGGAGCAACAAAGGCACTTTGGTGAAATTTAAGGACAGACTGTGAGTTTGGCCCAAGTCTACTCGCATCACGTTCTGTCTCATACTTTTTCATATTTAACCATCATATCCACTGTGTACTAAGCACTTATTAGTTTGGAGTCACTGTTCTGTGAAAATATGAAAATGTTGATCAGTGCGTCTTAATTTAGTTGTGTATTAACACCCAACTTCTAGGCATGTCACGTTTATTTTTGGTATTAGGCGAGGGGAACAAAAATATTTAAAAAAACGTCAAAAATATGTTACTACTTAGTGGTAATTATAAGGCCCATGTTTGTAGCCTTATAAACTGCCTGCTTTCCCCCCCTGAATTCAGTGAGTTTACAGTAATGTTTAATTTTTCAAACTAGTTATATTTCTGTAATATTCATATCAGATGCCTCAGTCTTTTCTGGCTGCGTACGGTTCTCTTCAAAGGCAAAGCTCTGCACAGAGGCTCACATTAACAGTGTATACAGGCATTTTGCAGCTTGCCTACAGTGGACCTGTTCATAATTAAATTAGCTAAACAGAATAAATCAGGCACATACATGTGTATAAAACATTTCACAGTTGATTGTTTATGCATGAGGGAAAATGAAGCCATTGACACCCGAATCGAACCCATTAACAAGTCAGTAAAAAAAAAAAGAAATTCAAAAAGTCACACAGGACTATATCAGTCTGCACCACAGATTGAATTTGCAGGAAGAAGTCCTCCATAACAGTTTTGTGACTTATTAAAAAATGTTGTCACCTAGTCAAAAAGCGCTGTTTTCTCCCTTTGTCACATACTGCTGCAGCCAGTACATCAGCGTGACAATGCCTTGAGGAAGCCTTTTTTTTTTTAAACAGCTGCGCTTGATGCCCTGGGAATAAGAACTGGGTGGAGCTTCCCTAAAATCACATGAACAAAACTCTGTAATCTGATTAAAGAAAACAGAAAACTATTTGTCTTCAATTCCCAGCAGTACATGGGAAACCAGGAGCATTTTCTTATATTATAACAGTAGTATCACCCCTACTGTTTTTCTTATCGGCTACTAATTGTTTCAATCTAACCATATAGAACCTCGCATTTAGTACCGGACATGTCTTAAATACTAGGAATGTCTTATTGATCATTTCTAGTGCATTTCCATGGAGTCATTTTAAATAACATTTAAATTACATTTCACATGTCATTTTAAATGACTCCATGGAAGACTTTTTTTCTCGTTTTTGTCAGCTTCTGCTCTTTAAATTTGACTACCACTCGTGGCTGAGCTGTGTTTTCCTTACAGATTACAGTTTTATTGCTTTTACGCCCTATATGATGTCATGTCCAGCTATGTTATCACACATCTGTGTTGACTGTAGTTTATAGTTTCTTTAATTGTTTTAATGATTGAGGATTTCTAAGCTTTCTGTTCAAGATGTGCTGAAGCTAGAACCTTTCATCACCGTGTGGGGGGTGCAACGGGGGGACACAAGGGAGACGAGGGAGGAGAAGAGCGGAAAACTGGGACACTTACCGTGCGGCGTCATAGATTGGATGTGAGATGATGACTTCAGGCCAATAAGGGCTCCCAGATGAACCGTTTTGTCAGTCTTGAGATATGACACTGAAAGTAGAACGTCAGTGTTGCTCAGCTGCGGTGGAAATCCTTTAAAAATCCCCACGTGATCTGAACGTTTACAGCTTCTCCGTCCACATCTTCGGCCGTTAATGAAGTGTGATCATTTATCAGTCATGATAAATGTTAACTTCAACTGAATGTTTGTTTAAAAGCACTTCACACTTTCTGCAACAGATTTCAATTTATTGTTTTCTAATCTACAAACTTTGACAGCTTCTTTCCACTCTGTTATTCTACTCAAATCAGGGTTTTATGTTCACTGCACAGAAACGTCTTGTAGAGATTTGAGTTGGAAAGTAATGAAGTAATGAAAATTGAGTGTGTTTAATAAAGTGCCCTGAGGGTCTTTTTTTCCTCTAATACTTGAAGAAGATCAGTCATGTCCTGATATTTGAGTTTTATCAGTCTTGAACACGGACCATTGGTGTGTTTTGTTTGGCTGAAATGAACCTTATCGGCAGAGTAAAGACGTGTGGGCTCCACCTGCAAACATTCAGCGGGATGTCAACACAAAACCAACATGATGGTACAGCTGTTCGGGTGTAAAAATTTCTCACTTCAACGGCACATGTCTGGAGCCATTTATTCTCTCCTGCTCATAATATAGTCTTTTTGTAAAAGTTAGTACACTTTTAAACCATTGCCTTTCACATTTGATGAGTAGGTGACATCTGAAAAAAAGACCCCGGAAAGGCCAAAACATGTTATGGTTTGTTTGAATCACAGAGGAAAAAAAGAAGTGAAAAAAAAGAGTTTTTAACGAACAGGCCAGTATTCAATTAATCAGTGAGTGTGTTTTAATCTCTGCCTGAGGAGACAATGAAATGAGCCTCAGAGGTCAATTAAGATCTGGTCAGTTTGACTCTGTTGAAAGTTTAAGCCTGCGAACATCAAACAGGTACACGACAGGCCTTTTATGATAGGAAAGGACACGGTATCACAATGGGGTTTTCTAATAACCTCATTAAGTGTGTTAGTAATAATACCAGCAAAGAGCCAAATCGCAACTGAAGTCGGCGTATTTGTTAGAGATTAAACTTCTCCTGCATGCTTCAAATAGTTGCCCTGATCCTTCCCGTGTAAGGTTTAGTTCATATGTTCTCTAACCCTCTGCCCAGATGTTCCCTCGCACCCATATGTGAGCCAAATGGACTTAAAGGCTGATTATGTGCTGCATGAATGTCAGTTTGTCCGCCTACCCAGCAAGGGCCTGACGAGCTGTCCAGGACAGTCCCCTCCCACCCTTCAGTGCATTCTGGTGCGCGCTGTCGCCCTATATAGAGTTTCATCCAGCTTGTTCCGCAGTCTTTTGTATAGCATGTTTTACAGTTGATTTCTGAATAAGGTTTCTATTTTGAGCGTAGGTGCCTTTTATTTTTTGAGATTCCTTCCCCTTGACAGCTTTGTTTGATGAGGTGTTTTGCATGCCTGTGCACCAAGCAGGAAATCAGGTGGGGATGAATGAGTTCTGAAGAACAGCTAAACCTTGAGCTGCAGTCAGAAAATATGGAGGAGACAGTGGACATTGGAAAGTGTAGTGAAGTGGTGTTTTCTTTCTAAATTAAAAGCTGATGGAACAATAAGAGGGCAGCTCATAAATTTACTCCACACTTCATTGTATATTACATTAGGATTACATGATTACGTCGAGTCGGAAAAGGAATACGGTAATGGCAATGCCATGATTTTAAAAGAGCAAACAAACATTTATTCTGTGCGACATATTCAAACATTTATAGTTCATCTTACAATGTTTTACTTGTATTAAGCAGATAAAAAGTTATGCCCAGATATCCAAGACAACCTCTGAAGTGATCCATTTAGCTTTTCGTGTGAACAACCAGGAGGATTAACTTTTTTAAGTTTTGGCCAAAGAGGAAATATGTCTCTGATTAAGGTAAAGCTCCAGAGGAGAATCTGTCGGAAACTGTTACCGCGCTAACGTAAAAAAGAAGTAGCTGTTGTGTAATCTTGTTTTGGAGGCAAACAGACCACTACATGTCAGAGGCCCACTTGATTAAACTCCTTTGGGAATGATTTTTTTCACAGCGCACGGCACGATACAGGTTTCAGACTGCAGATGTTCTTTGTAGTTGCGCAGGTTTGCCCGATTCTGCGCGTCCGCGTTCCCGCCAAACTGTAGCGTCTAACTGCAGGTATACAGTTGCAATCACATGCCAGCATCTGACATGCAAATCCCACTCCCTCCTTCTCAAGCCCGATCCTGCCACAGCGTACTCCGCTCAGCAAACCTGTGCTCCGATAAGAGGACCTTATCCCAAACATGCTATATCTATTCAATCAGAGAGGGATTAAGTTCAGATACATGACATTTTAGCCCATTCCAAGGACCTGAGTCAGGGCATAAACAACTCCTACGCTAAACCAGGAAAATATTTATCTTTGCTCATAGAACTTCTTCAGATAGTGTCAACACTGCTTAGAGACACAATTACATTTGTGGATGGAAAACTAAGAGTCCTTGGGGAGACACAAGTGTATAATGTGGGTGGATCACAGAATACCCGTAGTCACACAGAAGAAGACTATCACACTGATAAATGTGACAACCAATTGTAAGCCAAATAAAAATCTCAACGATTCCCATTTATCCCGATGTCTCCTAATTTTGAGTGGAAACTATCTTTTTACTCATCTTTAGGAAGACGGATGGCTCAATAAATAGTCACATTGACGTGCGTTTTGTCTCTGTCTGGTGTTTTTCACAGTAACCACAACGCAATCTCCAGGCTCAGGCCACGCCAGAAGATGCAACGACACAGAGAAGTCCTACTGTGTGAATGGCGGTGACTGTTACTTCTACCATGGCATAAATCAGCTTTCCTGCAAGTGAGTTATCACTCCCTGCCTCTCCGTTCTCCACCAAAACATCTTTCTCATTGTCAATCTGTGTCTTTGTTTTTATTAAAGGGATACTCTTTTGCTGCCGTGTACGTGAAAACCTGCGTCACGAACCCTTTTACATAAGTAATGTTATGTAAAAAATTGTATTTTTGTTATTATGTGTGATTCCCCTGATTCTTTTTTTCAGCAGCAGCAGCAGCAACACATCACAGGAAAACCCTGCCAGTTTTCCTAACCAGCCACCTGTTGTGTATTTTAACACTAATAATGGAGCAAGGCGGTGGTGGAGTCATCCTTTTAAGTCCTGTTTAGTGTACAAGAGGGCTGCACGTTAAAAGTCTTTTCAAAATGTCATGAGTCATCGGTTTAGTGGTGAGCAAATATTTATGCCTGTTAGAGGCCCCCAATGAGGTAAATAGAATAATTGCTTACATTTGGCAGGGGAGATCAAGACCCATGTGTAAAGTGTGCCGGTGGAACCATGTATCTCTGCTTTTCAGGAGGAAAACGGGGCTGACATTTTCCAAGAAACAGACGTTTCTTTTTTTTCTTATTTGACATTTACATTTTAGTTTGTTTTAGACTCAAGGTCAGGACACATTAGAGGGGATTGAGTTCAGAGGACTTTAACATAAACATAGTTTTTACTGCATGTATTTATAAATGATTCAGGA